>CM054399.1:1477500-2001879 GCA_028858755.1 Ara ararauna | reverse complement strand
TCCTGCATCCATCCCGTATCCATCGCACATCCATCCCGCATCCATCCAGTATCCATTGCACACCCATCCCGCATCCATCCCGCATCCATCCCGCATCCATCCCGCATCCATCCTGCATCCATCCCGTATCCATCGCACACCCATCCACATCCATCCCGCATCCATCCCGTATCCATTGCGCATCCATCCCCAGTCCCCCCACTGCCCCCCCCCGTTCTCACCCCCATCCCCTCCTCACGCCCCTCTCTCCCCCGCAGCCCCCCCGATCCGGGCTCCTCCTCCCGGTGCCCCCCCCCGGGCCCGGTGCTCAGCGACCGCCGCCGCTGTCTGGCGCTGGACGAGCGCCCCCTGGAGCCGCTCAACGGCGCCGCCTCGGTACTGCCCCCTGCGGGGGACCCCCGGCACTGCACCGCCCCCACCGCCCCCATCGCCAACACCGCCCCCCTCTGCCCCCCCCATGGCGCCCATTGCCAACACCGCCCCCCCCATCTCTGCCCCATGGCGCCCATTGCCCACTCTGCCCCCCCCCCATGGCGCCCATTGCCAACGCCCCCCCCTCTGCCCCATGGCGCCCATTGCCCACTCTGCCCCCCCCCATTGGCGCCCATTGCCAACCCCCCCCCTTCTCTGCCCCCCCCCATGGCGCCCATTGCCCACTCTGCCCCCCCATGGCGCCCATTACCCCCTCTGCCCCCCCCCCCATGGCGCCCATTACCCCCTCTGCCCCCCCCATGGCGCCCATTACCCCCTCTGCCCCCCCCCCATGGCGCCCATTACCCCCTCTGCCCCTCCCCATGGCGCCCATTGCCAACACTGCCCCCCCCTCTGCCCCATGGCTCCCATTGCACACTCTGCCCCCCTCTGCCCCCCCTATGGCGCCCATTACCCCCTCTGCCCCCCCATGGTGCCCATTACCCACTCTGCCCCCCCCATGGCGCCCATTGCCCACTCTGCCCCCCCCATGGCGCCCATTACCCCCTCTGCCCCCCCATGGCGCCCATTACCCCCTCTGCCCCCCCCCATGGCGCCCATTACCCCCTCTGCCCCCCCCATGGCGCCCATTACCCCCTCTGCCCCCCCCCCCAGGCGCCCCCCCGCACGGAGCCGCGCGGCCTTCCCGTACCTGAGCCCCCTCGTGCTGCGGAAGGAGTTGGAGCGCGCGCTCGAGGCCGAGGGGGGGGCGGCGTTGGCGCGCGCGGCGCTGCGGGGGGCGCGGCCCATCCTCTTCTGGAACCTTCTGTGGTGGTTCCGGCGCCTCGCGCTGCCCTCGGGGCTGCCGCGGCTGCTGCTGCCCGAGCGCGGGGGGGCGGGTAACGGCCGTGGGGGGTGGGGGGGCTGCGGGGCGGAAATGGGGCTATGGGGGGGTATGGGGCAATGGGGGGGTATGGGGCTATGGGGGGTATGGGGCAATGGGGGGGTATGGGGCAATGGAGGGGGTTATGGGGCAATGAGGGTGGGGGAGCTATGGGGCAGTAATGGGGCTATGGGGGGGTTATGGGGCAATGGGGGTGGGGGGGTTATGGGGCAATGAGGGTGGGGGAGCTATGGGGCAATGGGGGGTTATGGGCATTGGGGGCAGTTACAGGGCAATGGGGGGTGGGGGAGTTATGGGGCAATGGGGGTTTATGGGGCATTGGGGGTGGTTATGGGGCAATGGGGGTGGGGGGGTTATGGGGCAATGGGGGGTTATGGGGTGCGCTATGGGGTGGGTGTGGGGGGATGTGGGGTGGATATGGGGTGGATTATGGGGTGGAATGGGTTATGGGGCAGAGGGGCGGTTATGGGGCAGAGGGGCGGTTATGGGGCAGAGGGGCGGTTATGGGGCAGAGGGGCGGTTATGGGACAGAGGGGCGGTTATGGGGCAGAGGGGCGGTTATGGGGCGGGTTCGGGGCTGCTCTGAGGAGGTTTCGGGGTCCCCCCCCACAGCCGCCCCCCTCCGCCTCCCCCGCGTCCCGCGTGCGGCTGCTCTGGGACGTTCTGACCCCGGAGCCCGACGCCTCCCCCCCCCTCTACGTGCTCTGGCGCCTGCACAGTGAGTGGGGCCGCGGGGGGGCGCTCTGGGCTGCGTGGTCCCTATGGGGCTCTGTGGGGCTCTGTGGGGGGCTGTGGGTCCCTATGGGTCCCTATGGGTCCCTGTGGGGCGCTGTGGGTCTCTATGGGTCCCTATGGGTCCCTATGGGTCCCCGTGGGGCGCTGTGGGTCTCTATGGGTCCCTATGGGTCCTATGGGTCCCCGTGGGGCGCTGTGGGTCCCTATGGGTCCCCGTGGGGCGCTGTGGGTCTCTATGGGTCCCTATGGGTCCCTGTGGGGCGCTGTGGGTCTCTATGGGTCCCTATGGGTCCCCGTGGGGCGCTGTGGGTCTCTATGGGTCCCTATGGGTCCCTGTGGGGCGCTGTGGGTCTCTATGGGTCCCTATGGGTCCCCGTGGGGCGCTGTGGGTCCCTATGGGTCCCTATGGGTCCCCGTGGGGCGCTGTGGGTCTCTATGGGTCCCTATGGGTCCCTATGGGTCCCCGTGGGGCGCTGTGGGTCCCTATGGGTCCCTATGGGTCCCCGTGGGGCGCTGTGGGTCTCTATGGGTCCCTATGGGTCTCTATGGGTCCCTATGGTCCCTATGGGTCCCCGTGGGTCTCTATGGGTCCCTATGGGTCCCTATGGGTCCCCGTGGGGCGCTGTGGGGCGCTGTGGGTCTCTATGGGTCCCTATGGGTCCCTATGGGTCCCCGTGGGGCGCTGTGGGTCTCTATGGGTCCCTATGGGTCCCTATGGGTCCCCGTGGGGCGCTGTGGGTCTCTATGGGTCCCTATGGGTCCCCGTGGGGCGCTGTGGGTCCCTATGGGTCCCTATGGGTCTCTATGGGTCCCTATGGGTCCCTATGGGTCTCTATGGGTCCCTATGGGTCCCCGTGGGGTGCTGTGGGTCTCTATGGGTCCCTATGGGTCCCTATGGGTCCCCGTGGGGCGCTGTGGGGCTCCCTCCGCCCGCGTCTCCCCAGGTCGGGTCCCCACGCGCTTCCCCGCGCGCCTCCCCCCCGGGTACCCCTTCTCCGTGGCCTTCCTGGAGGCGGTGCTGAGCCACGTGGGGCTCAGTGAGGTGCACAAAGCCATTGCGCTGCTGCTCGACGCCCCCGGGGCCCCCCCGCACCCGCAGAGGTACCGCGACCCCCATGGACCCCCCCCACCCCATGGACCCCCCCATCGCGTGGGGGTCACCGCTCGCCTGCCCCATAGGAGCATCTATAGGGAGATCCTCTTCCTGATGCTGGCGGCGCTGGGCAGGGAGCACGTGGATATCGGTGAGGGGGGCTGGGGGGCAGGGGCAGGGCGCGGGGGGCGCAGGTTATGGGTGCTGTGGGGCAGGGTCTGCGTGCTATGGGTGCTATGGGTGCTATGGGCGCTATGGGTGCTATGGGTGCCATGGGTTCAGGCTCTGGGTGCTATGGGTCCTATGGGTGCTATGGGCGCTATGGGTGCGATGGGTGCCCTGGGTTCAGGCTATGGGTGCTATGGGTGCTATGGGTGCGATGGGTGCCCTGGGTTCAGGCTATGGCGCTATGGGTGCTATGGGCGCTATGGGTGCCATGGGCGCTATGGGTGCTATGGGCGCTATGGGCGCTATGGGTGCCATGGGGTTCAGGCTATGGTGTGCTATGGGCGCTATGGGTGCCATGGGTTCAAGCTATGGGTGCTATGGGTGCTATGGGTGCTATGGGTGCCATGGGTTCAGGCTATGGGTGCCTATGGGTCCTATGGGTGCTATGGGCGCTATGGGTGCGATGGGTGCCCTGGGTTCAGGCTATGGGTGCTATGGGTGCTATGGGTGCGATGGGTGCCCTGGGTTCAGGCTATGGGCGCTATGGGTGCTATGGGCGCTATGGGTGCCATGGGCGCTATGGGTGCTATGGGCGCTATGGGCGCTATGGGTGCCATGGGTTCAGGCTATGGGTGCTATGGGCGCTATGGGTGCCATGGGTTCAAGCTATGGGTGCTATGGGTGCTATGGGTGCTATGGGTTCAGGCTATGGGTGCTATGGGTGCTATGGGTGCTATGGGTGCCATGGGTTCAGGCTATGGGTGCTATGGGTGCTATGGGTGCCGTGGGCTCAGGCTCTGGGCGCTATGCGCGCTATGGGTGCTATGGGTGCTATGGGTGCTATGGGCGCTATGGGTGCTGTGGGTGCTATGGGTGCTATGGGTGCCATGGGTTCAGGCTATGGGTGCTATGGGTGCTATGGGTGCTATGGGCGCTATGGGTGCTATGGGCGCTATGGGTGCTGTGGGTGCTATGGGTGCTATGGGTGCCATGGGTTCAGGCTATGGGTGCTATGGGTCCTATGGGTGCTATGGGTGCCGTGGGCTCAGGCTCCGGGCGCTATGCACGCTATGGGTGCTATGGGCGCTATGGGTGCTATGGGCGCTATGGGGGCTATGGGCGCTATGGGGGCTATGGGTGCTATGGGCGCTATGGGCGCTATGGGGGCTATGGGCGCTATGGGCGCTATGGGCGCTATGGGTGCTATGGGTGCTATGGGTGCCGTGGGCTCAGGCTCCAGGCGCTATGGGCGCTATGGGGGCTATGGGCGCTATGGGCGCTATGGGCGCTATGGGTGCTATGGGTGCTATGGGCGCTATTGGGGCTATGGGCGCTATGGGCGCTATGGGCGCTATGGGCGCTATGGGCGCTATGGGGGCTATTGGGGCTATGGGCGCTATGGGGGCTATGGGCGCTATGGGGGCTATGGGGGCTATTGGGGCTATGGGCGCTATGGGCGCTATGGGTGCTATGGGTGCTATGGGTGCTATGGGTGCCGTGGGCTCAGGCTCCAGGTGCTATGGGCGCTATGGGCGCTATGGGCGCTATTGGGGCTATGGGCGCTATGGGCGCTATGGGGGCTATGGGCGCTATTGGCGCTATGGGCGCTATGCGCGCTATGGGTGCTATGGGCGCTATGGGGGCTATGGGGGCTATGGGCGCTATTGGGGCTATGGGCGCTATGGGCGCTATGGGCGCTATTGGGGCTATGGGTGCTATGGGCGCTATTGGGGCTATGGGCGCTATGGGCGCTATGGGCGCTATTGGGGCTATGGGTGCTATGGGCGCTATTGGGGCTATGGGCGCTATGGGCGCTATGGGCGCTATGGGGGCTATGGGCGCTATTGGGGCTATGGGCGCTATGGGCGCTATGGGCGCTATGGGGGCTATGGGTGCCGTGGGCTCAGGCTCCAGGTGCTATGGGCGCTATGGGCGCTATGGGCGCTATGGGCGCTATGGGCGCTATGGGCGCTATGCGCGCTCCGGGCTCGGGCGGCTCCGCGCTGTACGGGCGCGCTCACGCCCGCCCCCCAGCGGCCTTCGACCGGAAGTACAAAGCCGCCTTCGCGCGCCTGGCGGGGAGCCGGGGCCGGGAGCAGCTGCGGCAGCGCCGCGCGCAGCCCCCGAGCTCCAAGGCCATGGACTGCAGGAAGAGCTTCGGGCCCCCCCCCGAGTGCTGAAGCGCGGCCACGGGGGCTCTGTGGGGCGCCCCATAGGGAATGGGGGCGCCTCTTCTATGGGGCACCCCATAGGGAAATGGGGGCACCCTCTCTATGGGGCACCCCATAGGGAAATGGGGGTACCCCCTCTATGGGGTACCTCCTTTATGGGGCATCCCATAGGGAAATGGGGGTACCCTCTCTATGGGGTACCCCCTCTATGGGGCACCTCCTTTATGGGGCATCCCATAGGGAAATGGGGGTACCTCCTCTATAGGGCACCCTCTCTATGGGGCACCCCCCATCTATGGGACCTCCCCATTGCTTTTAGAGCAGTGTCAATGGAGTTGTATTTATTTACGCCCCCCCCGCCTGTGCTGCAGCCGGGGGGGGGCTGCGCCCCTATGGCCCCACTGCCGCTATGGGGGGGCTGCGCCCCTATGGCCCCACAGCCGCTATAGGGGGGGCTGCACCCCTATGGCCCCACAGCCGCTATAGGGGGGGCTGCACCCCTATGGCCCCACTGCGCTATGGGGGGGCTGCGCCCCTATGGCCCCACTGCGCTATAGGGGGGGCTGCGCCCCTATGGCCCCACAGCCGCTATAGGGTTTGGTGTCCCCATAGGGGCTGTGGGGCGCAGGGCCCCCCCCGGCCATGTAAATAAACGCTGCTGCGGCTTTTGCTGCCGCCTCCGGTGCCTTCCATAGGGACCCCTATGGGGCCGCGTGTGCCATGGGGCCTATAGGTGGGGATGGGGGTGCGGATGTGTGTAGGGACCTATGTGTGCCTGGGGGGGTCTGTGTGTGCCTGGGGGGGTCTGTGTGTGCCTATGGGGGTCTGTGTGTGCCTGGGGGGGTCTGTGTGTGCCTATGGGGGTCTGTGTGTGCCTGGGGGGGTCTGTGTGTGCCTATGGGGGTCTGTGTGTGCCTGGGGGGGTCTGTGTGTGCCTATGGGGGTCTGTGTGTGCCTATAGGGACCTATGTGTGCCTGGGGGGGGTCTGTGTGTGCCTATAGGGACCTATGTGTGCCTATGGGGGTCTGTGTGTGCCTATAGGGACCTATGTGTGCCTGGGGGGGTCTGTGTGTGCCTGGGGGGGTCTGTGTGTGCCTATAGGGACCTATGTGTGCCTGGGGGGGTCTGTGTGTGCCTGGGGGGGTCTGTGTGTGCCTATGGGGGGTGTATGCACGTATATACATAGGGTGCCACTGTACCCAGGGCTCTGCAGGTAGCTGTGGGGCTCTACAGGCGTTTAGAGGTGTCTATAGGGACCTATAGGTGTCTATGGGGCTCTATAGGTGTCTATGGGGCTCTATAGGTGTCTGTGGGGCTCTATGGGGCTCTATAGGTGTCTATGGGGCTCTGTGGGGCTCTATAGATGTCTATGGGGGCTCTATGGGGCTCTATGGGGCTCTATGGGTCCCCACGTACATGGGGGGTGGCGGTGGCCGCCCCCTCGGGCCCTGGCAGAGGTTGGGGGGGGGGGGGGGGGGAAGGAGCCACCACAGCCCCGCCCCCTGCGGCCTGGGCCCGTTACCGGGGCCCGACCCTGCCCCGCTCCCGTTCCCATTCCCGTTCCCATTCCCGTTCCCATTCCCATTCCATTCCCATTCCCGTTCCGTTCCCATTCCCGTTCCCGTTCCCATTCCCGTTCCCGTTCCATTCCCATTCCCGTTCCCGCTCCATTCCCGTTCCCGTTCCCATTCCCATTCCCGCTCCATTCCCTTTCCCGTTCCCGTTCCCATTCCCGTTTTCGCTCCATTCCCATTCCCGTTCCCGTTCCCGTTCCCGCTCCCGCTCCATTCCCATTCCCGTTCCCATTCCCGTTCCCATTCCCGTTCCATTCCCATTCCCGTTCCCATTCCCGCTCCATTCCCGTTCCCATTCCCATTCCATTCCCATTCCCGTTCCGTTCCCGTTCCCATTCCCATTCCATTCCCGTTCCCATTCCCGCTCCATTCCCGTTCCCATTCCCATTCCATTCCCGTTCCCGTTCCCATTCCCATTCCATTCCCGTTCCCGTTCCCATTCCCGTTCCCATTCCCATTCCCGTTCCCGTTCCCATTCCCATTCCCGTTCCCATTCCCGGGGTTTCCCTCCCCCCCCCGCACGTTCCCGGATGTGCGGCTCCGAGGGCCCATTAAAGGCGCCCCGCGGGGCCGTTCGGCGCTTTCCCATTGGCGGATCCCCGCGCCAGTTTTGCCGCCCGCCCGCCAATCAGGAGCGGGAGGCGGGAGCGCGGCGGGGCGTCCTCGGAGCCGATTGGTTCTGCGCGCCGACTGACGTCGAGGGCAGCCAATGGGCGTCGCGCGCGGGGTCGGGGGGCGGGGCGAAAGCGGCGGGGCCGCTGCCCAATCAGAGGCATTGTTTGTGGTGGTGCCGGCGGCGCTCCGCGGTGGCTGCGGCGCCGCTTCAGCTCCGCGCGGCCGCGCCCCCCCCGCGCCCCCCCCCGCGCCCCCCCCCAGGTGAGGCCGCGCGGGGGGGGGAGGGGGCGGAGGGGGCCCCGATGGCGGCGGTGGGGGGAGGGGGGAGGGGGTAGGGCCCGGGGGTGGGGGGGGCGGTACCGGGGGGGAGGGGGGGCGGAGAGGGGGGAGGGGGGGGGCAGAGCCGCGCGGTTCAATGGGGCAGAGCCCCGTGGTTATGGGGGGCAGAGCCCCATGGTTGAGGGCCCCATGGATGTGGGGCAGAGCTCTATGGTTCAATGGGGCAGAGCTCTATGGTTATGGGGGCAGAGCCCTATGGTTGAGGGCCCCATGGTGATGGGGGGCAGAGCTCTATGGTTGGGGGGGGCAGAGCTCCGTAGTTATGGGGGGCAGAGCCCCATGGTTGAGGGCCCCATGGTTATGGGGGCAGAGCCCCGTGGATGTGGGGCAGAGCTCTATGGTTCAATGGGGCAGAGCCCCGTGGTTACGGGGGACAGAGCCCCGTGGTTGAGGGCCCCATGGTGATGGGGGGCAGAGCCCCACGGCTCAATAGGGGCAGAGCTCTATGGTTCGATGGGGCAGAGCCCCATGGTTGAGGGCCCCATGGTTATGGGGGGCAGAGCCCCGTGGTTATGGGGTAGAGCCCTATGGTTGAAGGCCCGTGGATGTGGGGTAGAGCCCTATGGTTCAATGGGGCAGAGCCCCGTGGTTGAGGGCCCCATGGTTATGGGGGGCAGAGCCCCACGGTTGAGGGCCCCATGGTTATGGGGGGCAGAGCCCCGTGGTTGAGGGCCCCATGGTTATGGGGGGCAGAGCCCCGTGGTTGAGGGCCCCATGGTTATGTGGGGCAGAGCCCCACGGTTGAGGGCCCCATGGTTATGGGGGGCAGAGCCCCGTGGTTGAGGGCCCCATGGTTATGGGGGGCAGAGCCCCGTGGTTGAGGGCCCCATGGATGTGGGGCAGAGCCCCGTTGGGGCCCCATGGATGTGGGGCAGAGCCCCGTTGGGGCCCGGCTCTATCACAGTGCAGAGCTGGGGGGGGGTGCACAGAGCGCAGGTTGGGGGGGGCCCCCGACCATCACCCCATGGGTGCCCCCCCCTTTGTGCCTTCCTTTGGGAGCCATGGGGATGGATCCGTTGGGATCCACGTTGGTTCCTATGGGGGGGGCTCTGCCTCATTGCCCCCCCTTTTCCTTCTCAGTGCTTCAGTGGGGACCCCATTCCCATTGGGATCGGGATGGGGGGGGCACAGCATCCCCCGTTCCCCCCTCCCTAAGGATGGCTCCGGGTCCCTCCATGGATCCTATGGACGCGATGGGGCGGATGCCGCATCCCCCCCCCCCCAGAAAGGGGCTTTTTAATGGATTTCTCCCCGGTTTTGGAGCCTTTGGGATGAGGGAGGGAATGGGGGGGGGGGGGCCGCGTCCTTCGGGACGGAGGTGTGGGGGGGTTCGGCGTTATCCCGGGGGAGTCGCCTCGGGAGCGCCGTGGGATGGACCGCGATGGCTCCGGCTCTGCTCCCGGCATTCCCGTTGGGATCCCGGCACGAGGCTGCCGGGGAGCATCCATCTTTGCGGCGCCGCTTCCTCTTCCGCGCCGGCTCCGGCGGGAGCATCCCCCGGGAGCGGGGCCGGGGCTGAGCCCATCCCAGCGCCGAGGGCTCCTCCCGCTCCTTCCCGGCCTTTCCCGGATCCCGCTCGCGGTCATGGGGCTGAGCGGCGTTATCCCATCTGTGGCATTCATCCCGTTCCAGGCCCCCGGGGGGACCATGGGCGCAATAGGGAAAGGGGGGGGAAACCCCCTTGGAATGGCAGAATTCCCGGTTTTCCCATTGGGAACAGCACCCCCCCCCCCCCCGGGATGTGGGAACGGCTCCTTGGGCTCCAGGAAACCTAATCCCTATGGAAAGCTATCCCGGCGCGTCCACCTATCAGGCTGTGCCACGTGCTCCCGCAGCTCCCTGGATCCACCTCTGGAATGTGGAGAAGGATCCTTACGGATCCCCTTTGGTGCCCTCGCGGCTCCTGCTCCGGGATCCCAAAGCGCTTCCCTGGTGCCCGGGTTGGGATTTGGGCTCCTTTTGGCTGCAGTGGGGCTCTGTGCGCCGGTGGGAAGCGAGGAGCTGGGATCCAGTGTGTCCCTATGGATTAAAGCCATTCCCCATGTCCCGGCCCTGCATCCAAAGCCCTTCTCCAGGTTTTCCGGAGCCCCTTTGGCCCCTGGAGCTGCTCTTCCTTAAGGAAGATGCCCTTCTCCCACTGAACCGGTTTGGGCATCGCAGCTCCTTGGAAGGGGAAGTGCGGAATTCCAGGTTTCCCCGGTGGTTTTCCCAGTGATCCACCTCGGGAGCTGCTCCCTCCATCCCATGCTCTTCCCAAACGGATCCATGTTTTCCTGTGCGGATTGGCCGCCTTGACCCTCCCCCCTTCCCTCGGGACACTCATCCATAGGGAGCAGCTGCTGTGCTGGGATACCCCCTCTTTGCCCTTCATTCCCTATGAGTCCATGTGCCGATTCCTTCTCCCTCCTCATTCCCACTTCTTCAGTCCGTTGGGAGACTGGACCGTATCCCGTGGTTTTCCTGGAGGCTTCGGAAAGGGATGCGGGAATCCCGTTCCCTTGGGCTTAGGCTGATCCGAACCCCAACCTCGGATCCCTCGGGAAGGGGACCCTGCGTATGGTCCCTTTCCCATCTCCTGCGCTGGAAGCTTCGGGATGCGCTTGGAGACGTGGAAGTGTTCTCCCTCGTTGTGGTTTATGCCCCGCTTTGGGGCTGGAAAACGGGATCATTGCTGCCAAAGATTGGCTGGGAATAGGGAGAATCCATAAGGATTGGCCGGGAATAGGAACCATCCATAAGGATTGGCTGGGAATAGGGAGAATCCATATGGATTGGCCGGGAATAGGAACCATCCATAAGGATTGGCCGGGAATAGGGAGAATCCATAAGGATTGGCCGGGAATAGGGAGAATCCATAAGGATTGGCCGGGAATAGGAACCATCCATAAGGATTGGCCGGGAATAGGGAGAATCCATAAGGATTGGCCGGGAATAGGGAGAATCCATAAGGATTGGCCGGGAATAGGAACCATCTGTAAGGATTGGCTGGGAATAGGGATAATCCATAAGGATTTGCAGGGAATAGGGAGAATCCATAAGGATTGGCCAGGAATAGGAATCATCCATAAGGATTGGCCGGGAATAGGGAGAATCCATAAGGATTGGCCGGGAATAGGAAACATCCATAAGGATTGGCCGGGAATAGGGAGAATCCATAAGGATTGGCAGGGAATAGGAAACATCCATAAGGATTGGCCGGGAATAGGGAGAATCCATAAGGATTGGCCGGGAATAGGGAGAATCCATAAGGATTTGCAGGGAATAGGAACCATCTATAAGGATTGGCTGGGAATAGGAACCATCCATAAGGATTGGCCGGGAATAGGGAGAATCCATAAGGATTGGCCGGGAATAGGGAGAATCCATAAGGATTTGCAGGGAATAGGGAGAATCCATAAGGATTGGCAGGGAATAGGAAACATCCATAAGGATTGGCTGGGAATAGGGAGAATCCATAAGGATTGGCAGGGAATAGGAAACATCCATAAGGATTGGCAGGGAATAGGGAGAATCCATAAGGATTTGCAGGGAATAGGGAGAATCCATAAGGATTGGCCGGGAATAGGAACCCTTCTGTCTGTCCAAATCATTCCAGGCCTGGAATCGTGGGCTCGGAGGGCCGGAATTCCATGGGGAGCAGCCAGGCGCATCCCGCCCCTTCCCAAGGCCCGGGGCAGGAAGCTCTGGAAGCAGAATTCCAGCCGCATCCCTCCCTGCGGCCTTGGGGAGCGCACTTGGGAGCCGCTTTTACCCTCTTCCCTCTGCATCGGCCCCGCTCCATGGATCCCAAAGCATCCCGGGGAGGGGGGGGGTTTGGTGCGATCCGGAGCTCAGAACTCCCCCATTCCCCAGGGAAAAGCGGTGCCGCAGCGTTCGGCTTCCGGGGGCCTGGAAGCGGAGTGTGGATCCGGAAGTGGGAGTCAGTGCCCGTCAGAGGTGGCCTTGGCAGGGGTGGAACTGAGGGGCGGAGGGGGCTTTGCCAACCCCTTCCCAACCCCTTCCAACCCTTCCCAACCCCTTCCAACCCTTCCCATCCCTTCCCATCCCATCCCAACCCATCCCAACCTTTCCCAACCCTTCCCATCCCATCCCAACCCTTCCCAACCCTTCCCAACCCTTCCCATCCCTTCCCATCCCATCCCAACCCATCCCAACCCTTCCCAACCCCTTCCCACCCCTTCCGAACCCTTCCCAACCCCTTCCAACCCCCTTCCAACCCCCTTCCAACCCCTTCCAACCCCTTCCAACCCATCCCAACCCTTCCCATCCCATCCCAACCCATCCCAACCCTTCCCATCCCTTCCCATCCCTTCCCAACCCATCCCAACCCTTCCCATCCCATCCCAACCCTTCCCATCCCATCCCTTCCCAACCTGCATGGTTCCATGATGTCCCCAACCCCTCTGGAGGTGGTGGCTCCATCTGCGCCCCCCCGCCCGTGGTCCTTGCTCGGCATTCCCGCGTGTGGGATGGGAGCGCTGGGATTGGCGCTGGAAGGCCGAGCTGAAGCTGCGGCGTCTCCCATGGGATCAGGGGATGGGTGGGATTGGAGGGAGCTTCGGGCTCCTCCAGGGCCGGGGCTCCCGGCCGAGATTCCTGCGTGTCCGTGGGGAGGCGGAGGCGGCTTCCAGAGGGATTCCCAATGGGAGCTCAGCCCCGACCTCGCGTCCCTGATTCTCACCTAATCCTGGATCCTGTTCCATATTCCTGGATCCCGCTTGGCGCGGGGGTGTTCCCTTGGGAGTTGGTGGCCGAGACCTTCCTTTCCCAGTGGGATATTCCCCGTCTGCATCCCGACCCCGTCCTTCCTTCCCTATGGAATGCTGTGGGCTGGAAGGGTTCGAGCTCCTCCACTCCAGGCTGTACGGAAGCCATCCGCTCGGTTTCCACACCACCGCGGAGCTCCATCCCTCGGGATGAGGCAGCTTCCCGATGGGAATGACCTCTTGGGGTGGGAGTTGAAGGATGGGTCCCAGCTTGCTTGGGCTGAGCGCAGGGAGCAGGTTGGGATCAAGCCCTGGAAGTGCCATGCTCATCCCTGTCCTGGAGATTCCCAAAGCCAGGAAGAGGAAGGGAGCTGATCCAGGACCTGCGCTGGAGGAGAAGGGGAGGAGTTGTGGGGAATCCCTCGGGAATGCTGTCCCATCCATCCCGCACTGCTGCTCCATTCCCGCCCCCAGCCCCTGCCTCTCGAGGGCCTCTGCAACGCTCTGCTTGCTTCAGCGCGATGGAGGCATTCCCATTGTTGGGAATGAGCTTGGAGCAGCTCCCAGCAGCTCCAGGAATCCTGGAGAGGGGCTCTGGATACGGGATGGAGGGGCAGATGGAGGCGGGATCTGAGGCAGGAGGGCTGCTGAAGCTCACCCTGGACACCAGAGTGCCTTCATCCCGTATCAAGCGCCTTGGGAATTCCATCTTTCCCAGCATTTCATCCCAACAAGGGCTCACATCCCGCCTGAGTTCCCTGGAATGCCGCACCCTCACCACCCATCCTTTGGGCCCAATGGATCCCAATCCCTGAATGAGGAGAAGATGCGGACTTCTTCTGGGCTGATCAGCAGCGGAGCTGGGAATGGGGCGGGATTCCTCAGGCATGGATCACCTGCAGGGAACGGATCGGGATTGGGAAGCAGCAGCGTGAAAGCCGCTGTTGTTCCACTTGCACGCTCTCCATCAGAGGCCTTTTCATCCCAGAGGATGCTCCTGTTTCACTCCAATGGGATGTCCCATCCAGGGATGCGCTGAACATGGACTGGGATGCACGGAGGACCTGGGAACCGCATTCCAGCTTTGGAAACATGGCGCTAAGGCGGAAGCGTTGGGAGGCAGGGAGGAGCCCATCGCCATCCCGGGTTTTCAATGGATCCGCTTTGGGATGGGACCCAAGGAGTGTGTTCAGGATAGCAGCAGGGAAGGGAACGCTGGGGCCGGGATGCTGCCGGGACCCGAGGAGCATTTCCCAGCTGCCCCCAGGGAGGATATTGATCCCGGGATGGAACACATGGAACCATGGAAGGGAATTCCATCGGGACCATCCATTGCCTGTTGGCTTCCTAGGGATACAGAGATCCATTCCCCCAGGGAGGCTCTCGCCTTGGGAATTGCAGCCTGGAAGGTTCCGTCTCCATCGGAACCCGTTGAGATGCTGCTTCCCGTTGGATTGGGATAACGGGGCTGTTCCCTTTGGAAAAGGCTTGAGCTGACTCAGTGATGGGGGGGGTTTGGAGCAGACTGCTCCTAATCCAGGTGTGGGGCGGGAAGGAGCCCTTTCCCTTTGGATCGCGCCGCGATGTGGTGAAAGCCGTTGGAGATCGAAGTGCAGATGGTCAAATCCAATGGAGATGCGGGATAACGACATTCCCGACCCTCGGATTTGAGCCTTTGCCCCTCTTCCCGGTCGTGTACCAGTGGGCATTTGGGTGCATGCAGCTTCGCTTCCTCCTCATCCCGCCGTGTCCGGCTTGTGAAGCCCTGGGAATATGGGAGCATCCCAGTGTCCCACCGCCCTCCCAGGAGGAACCTCCTCACATCCCACCTCCGCCTCCCCTCTGGCACGTTAAAGCCATTCCCCTCGTCCTGCCCCTCTCCATCCCTTTCCCAAAGGCCTTTTCCAGCTTTCCTGGCGCCCCTTTGGGCACCGGGAGCTGCTCCTTAAGGAGCCTTCGGCAGCAGCTCCGTGGTACCCGCTCCGGGAGCGGGGCCGCCTCCGTGCAGCGCATCCCTCTTTGCCCTCCTCCAGCATCCCGGTGGATGCGCTCTTCCGGGTGGGATGCGCGGCTCGGGCTGGGCAGGATTTGGCCACGAAGCGGTTAACGGCCCAGCTCTCATGAATGAAGACAAAGTTTGGCCGGGGGCCAGGCGGGGGGGGGGGGGGCGATGGAAGGGGCTCCTTTCGCTGCATCCCAATCCATGAATCCTTCCGAAGAGCCCCCCCAGAGCCCATCCCAGGCCCCGAGCTCCCAAACCGGCTCCGGCTGGCTCTTTTCCCGATTTTTTTCCCTCTTTTTTCCTTCCCCCCCCCCTTCCCGCGAGGCATGCCGGGAATCCGGGATAGCATCCCCCCTTTTCTTTTGTTTCCTCCACCAGTCACGGCGCATGATTGGCAGCCGAGTGCCCGCTTGGAGCCGGGATTGGGATTGCTGCCGGTCCCGGGAGGGGGATGGCACGCGGGGCCGCCCCTCATCCCAATCCCAAATCCGTGCCTCTTCCTCCTGCTCTTCCCGAAGCCGCGGCTCTTCCTCTGCCCCTCTTCCCTTGGCTCCCTGATTCCGTTGGCAACGCGAGGAGGAGGCGCCGGGGAGCCCGTACCTGTGAGTATTCCCTTGGGCTCTGCCTTTCTTCGGGATGCTCGGTGCAAGTCGGGCGCTCCGGCGGGATCAATCCCATGGGATTTGCCTCCCGCTGCCAACTCAACGCCGTGGCTTTAAGGTTGTTGGGTTCCTTTCCGCTCCCCTCAAATCCCACCCTTTCCCACCTCTCTCCGTTGGAATTCCGACCCCCGCGCTTCAGATACGAAAGCAAATCCAAGGAATTCCGTGTCGCCTCCCCCCCCCCCAATTAATGCCATGCTATTAATGACTTCATTAATGATTTTAATGCCCCCCCCATGCGTGTCCATGGCTCCGGGCCAGCGGCGCGCACAAAGGCAGGGCCGCAGTCGAGGGAATCGCGGCGCATTATATAAGGAAGCCTGCGTCATTCCCGGCTGGAGCAGGCAGGGGATGGGCAGGGGAGGGGGAGGAGGAGGAGGGTGGAGGTGAAGGCTCCGCTTCCCCCCCCTCCCCTCGGCTCCTGTATTCCCGCTGTTGTCTCAGGGAGCGGAACGGGAAGCGTTTTCCAGCCGCGTCTTCCCAATTGCTGGCAAATTCCTTATGGAGCGGGGTAGGGATATACGTGAAACCCATGTGTATGGATCGCGTATCGACCTCGGGGGGGGTATCCCCCCTGGGGAGCAGCTCGCTCCTGGTTGTATGGAGCAAGGAATAATGTCCCTGGTGCTGGATGATCCCATCAGGAACTTGGCGAAGAGCAAACTTAGGAGGGGGAAAAAGCCTGGAAAGAGGCTTTGGAGAAGGGATATAGGGATAGGAGGAGGGGAATGGCTTTAAGGTGCCGGGGGGAGGTGGGGACGGGACGTGAGGCAGAAGTTATTCCTTGGGAGGGTGATGGGATACCGGGATGGGATGGGATGGAGGGAGGAGGTTTGGCTGCTCCATCCCTGGCAGTGCGGGATGGGGCTTGGAGCATCCTGGTCCAGCGGAAGACGTCCCTGGATGGGCTTTAAGCTCCCTTCATCCCAACGCATTCCGTGGTTGGAATCCAGAGGGAAGCAGCACTTCCTCTGCCCACCGCTGCTTCCCACTGTCCCAAACTCATCCTGGAGCTGCGCATCCCGGGGTGCCCCGAGCCGGCCTTGGGTGTTGTATCTGTCCCTATGGAAGTTGGGAGGTCTCCTTGGGACCCATCCCCGCCTATTCCATCCATTGGCTCGGCTTTCCCAGCGGGATGTCATCCCGGAGCCGCGCACGGGAAGAGCGGAACTGTTGCTGCAGCTGCGCTGGGAGTTGCGGGTGTGCTGCAGCCCCGATCCCATCGGAATCCCTCCTGGCTCCTTTGTCTCCCATTTATTTCTCTTTCCCTTGGGAAGCTGGGAAAAGCTTCCCCCCCCCCCCCCCCCCCCCCCCCCGCTGGGTTTAAGGGCTCTCAGCTCTTTCCTCTTTGTTCCAAGCTGGATTTAGGGCTCGGTATTCCTTTAAATCCATGCTCCATCTTTACCTGCATGGACATTCCTCCACAGGGCTCTCCCTGTCCTATTCCCGACAACTTCCACTGTGCAGCCTCGGGATCCACGGAGCAGCACCCAGGAGGTGGATTTGCCTCTGCCTCTGCCTCCGTGCGGGCCCCAACTCTCCTCCGCAGGTGGGAATGTCCGGAATTCCCTGGATAGGTCCTTATCCTGTCAGGAATATTGTCTGGGAATGGGAGACAGCCATTTTGTGTGGCTGTGCCGAGACCTTGGCTCCTCTTCAGGCCCACGTGGAAGCGGAGACCCCGGAGCATCTCCATCCCGTGGGATGCTCGGGATGAGCACATCCATAGGGAATCCGGGGCTCGCCTATGGCTGAGTGCATCGGGATGGACTCGGGCCTCTTCCGTGTGTTACGAAGGGGTTCCGTGATCCCAGCCTGGTCCCATTGGGATCGAACACTGCTCCGAGTGATCCCGGATTGCGTGGGAAGGGATCTCCAACCATGTGGGTTCGTTCCCTGGGATCGAACGGGAATCATTCCCAATCCCGATATCCCGGCCGGGCTCATCCCGCTGAGGCACCGCGTGATGTTGGTGGGCAATGGATCCGGTGGGATCAGCTCCCCTTAGGACCTGATGGATGGCCTGGAAGAGCCAGCCGGGACTCACCGGGATCACCGGGATCACGGAGTTGGGAAGAGGAGGGCTCCATCCTTCTCCAAGGCTTTGGAATGCTGCTGGAGATGGCTCCATCCCGCTGGGCTCTTGTCCGTGACCCAACCTCTGCATCCCATTCCCGACGGGAGCTCCGTAGGGCTCTGCTTGTCCCAGGGAGGGAATTCCCTGCGGCCGCCGCAGCCGTGGATGTGCGGGAGGCAGTGCCGTGCTGCGGGGCTCTCCGTAGGGATGTTGGGAATGAAAGCGGGACACTGGGAAGGGGTGGCTCCAAGAGAGGGGGTGCGGGAGGGAGAGGGCTTCTCCTTAGGGATTGGGAGGGATACAGGGAAAGGAGGTTTGGATCTATGGGAACGGGAGTGTTGGACGTGGTTTCCCCTTTAGCCTGGAACCCCCTCCAGAGGCAATCCCGGCCTGGATCCGCATGGATACACCCCAGGCGCTGCAGCTCTGCCGTTATCCCGGCGGGATTGGCCGCCATTTGAGGCTATTGGGGGAATCCCTATGGGTTATTTGGAGTGCGGATCCTTCTGGAATGCTGGGGGGGAGGGGGGAGGGCTCCGGGAGCGTTGTGCTGGGGCCGATGGTGCCGTTTGGGATGCGCCCATGGCCTCCGTCCTTGCGCTGTGGTCCCCTGGCCCCGGGATTCCCAACGCGTGGCATGGGGTGGGAGCAGCGCGTGGGTGCTGCTGGGATCCTGTGGTGGCTGTGGGCCAGGACCTTCCTTCCCCACCGGGATGGTTCCCCGCTGCATCCCGGCACCGTGTTCCCTTCCGTGCGGAATGCCATGGGCTGGAAGGGTTCAGGCTCCTCCGGTCCGAGCTGCATGGAAGCCTCCGTTCAGCTTCTGCGCCAGCGCGGAGCTCGATCCCTCGGGATGGGGCAGCTTCCCGATGGGAATACCGTGCTGGGGGGGATCTCGCCGGGCCCCGGCCTCTCGCTGCCCCCCTCCTCCTTTCGTCTCCAGGCGCATCCCTGGAGGCTCCTTCCTGGCGGATCCCTGCGATCCCGACCGCAGCCTCTCCCTATCCCACAGCACCTTCCCTATCCCGGCTCCTTGAGCCCGGCATCATTCCTTGGGGCTGGAAGAGCAGCGGTGCAGGTGTCTCCTGGGCTTGCCCCCACCTGCCCGGCTCCATTGGGATGCAGCCGATGCGCACGTTCCCGTAGGGAAAAGTCCATCCCTCCCGGAGCCGGGGCTGTGCCAGGGGCTTGGGTGGAGTTTTCCTGCTTTGCCATAGGGATTCGCATGGCGCATCCCACCTGCAGCCCTTGGAAGGTGTCTCCAGCATCGCTTAGACCCCTGGAATGATGCCCTTGTCCCCCGGTTCCCTGTAGCCCCTTTAGGAGCTGCTCCAAGCGTCCATCCCTCGCTGCTCTTCCCTTGTTCCCAGGTGGAATTCCCTTGGCTCTTCCCGATGGTTGGAGCTGGAGCAGGGGAACGGGGCTGGGCTGTGCCTGCATCTGTTTGCCAGCGGCATTCCTGCTCCCGGGAGATGGAGCAGGGATGGGTGGGGATGGGCCCATCCCTGGGGGTGCCTCCGTCCCGCGTTCCTCACCAATAGAGGGGGAGATGGAAGGGGATGGTCCTTGGGGAGCTCTTGGGATGCTGTGGTTGATGGAGGGGGGGGCTCCGTCCATGCCTCGGGTCCCATCCAAAGGGAAGAATCCGTGGAATGACGCCATTGAGCTTCCCACCTCCCCTTTCCAATGGGCTTAAGGTGGCCTTGGCTCGGCGGGACCTGATGATGCTAAAGGTCTTTCCCAAGCCACTTGGGTTGTGCCAAGTGGTGGTTTACTGCTGCTATGGCCTTGTCCCCCCATTCCCAAGGGAATTTGGGATGCTCTATCCCTTCAGCACTTCCTTCTCCGTAGCTCGCGATCGGCGTCCGCAGCCGTTGCCGGGTGGGCTGCAGGGGGCCTGATCCATGTCTCCCACTGACGGTCCCTGTATCCCGCAGGATGGACAGGATGACGGAGGATGCTCTGCGCCTCAACCTGCTCAAGCGGAGCCTGGACCAGGCCGAGGAGCGCGACGATGTCCTGGCCAAGAGGCTGAAGATGGAAGGGCACGAGGCCATGGAGCGCCTCAAGATGCTGGCGCTGCTCAAGAGGAAAGACCTCTCGGGCCTCGAGGTCCCCCACGAGCTCCCGGTGAAGCCGGATGCCGGGAAGGTCTATGAGGAGAAGCTCAACGGGAGCCTCCGGCCCCACGGTGAGGGCAGGACCGCAGGGCGGCCGGGCAAGGAGAACATCAATGAGGAGCCCGTGGATATGAGCGCCAGGAGGAGGTGGGTGCCCATCGGGTTCTCGTCGCGTCGGGGCTCTTCAGGGCATCACATGGACCTGGAGGAGGAGCGGGGGGGTTCTCGGTGGCTGGAAGCAGGAGGAGCAGAGTGTGCTCTCTGCTGCCCTTGGGTTTGCTGCTTCTCCACGTGGAGTTTGGTGCTCCTCCGTGCCTACGTTGAACACCGAGTGCTGCAGCCCCAGGGCCGGGTGGGATGGAGCTCGGAGCCCCCTGCTCCAGGGGGAGGTTTAAGGAGGAGCTTTAAGGGCCCTTGATCCCAACCTGCGGTGGAAGGAGCTGCTGATCGTTCCCGTGCAGAGCTGCGCTCACGGGCCTGGAGGTAGATGCTGGTGTTCCCACCGGGATGGGGGATAGGAAGGTGAAGGATCTCAAGGCTCCCTCTGGGTGCTGTCGCTGTAGTGAATAGGAGACCCATTGCTGCCTTCTCTGTCGCCTTTGGCTTATGGAGCATCCTTCATGTGTGGGGAGGTGCAACTGTTGTTCTTGAAGGTGTAAGTGTCCTCCTGGGGGCATCTGGGTGCAGCCAACACCCTGGGGGGTTCACCTGTGTCCTGCTCCGAGGCCGTCGTCAGGGTGGTGCTCCTCTGGCAAGCACAGTTCTCCCCCAAAACCCAATGGGTGACCCAGTGAGGGTGACACTCAGACAGTTGGCAAAGGGGGTAAAGCTTCTGAGGTGCTCAATGTGGGAATGATGGCTCTGGGTAAGATACTGCACATCCAGTTGGGTTCCGGCACATCTGGTTGGGTTCCGGCACATGCAGTTGTGTTCTGGCACATCCCTTTGGGTACCGGCACATCCGGTTGGGTTCCGGCCCATCCCGTTGGGTGCCGACACATCCAGTTGGGTGCTGGCACATCCAGTTGGGTGCTGGCACATCCGGTTGGGTTCCGGCCCATCCTGTTGGGTGCCGACACATCCAGTTGGGTACCGGCACATCCAGTTGGGTGCCGACACATCCAGTTGGGTGCTGGCACATCCAGTTGGGTTCCGGCCCATCCAGTTGGGTGCCGGCACATCCCATTGGGTTCCGGCACATCCAGTTGGGTGCTGCCCCATCCAGTTCGGTTCTGGCACATCCCGTTGGGTTCTGGCACATCCAGTTGGGTTCCGGCACATCCCGTTGGGTTCCGGCACATCCCGTTGGGTACCGGCACATCCCGTTGGGTTCTGGCACATCCAGTTGGGTTCCGGCACATCCCGTTGGGTTCCGGCACATCCCGTTGGGTACCAGCACATCCAGTTGGGTTCTGGCACATCCCGTTGGGTTCCGGCACATCCCGTTGGGTACCGGCACATCCGGTTGGGTTCCGGCACATCCGGTTGTGTACCGGCACATCCAGTTGGGTGCTGCCCCATCCAGTTCGGTTCCGGCACATCCCATTGGGTACCAACACATCCTGTTGGGTGCTGGCACATCCGGTTGGGTTCCGGCACATCCCGTTGGGTACCGGCACATCCAGTTGGGTTCCGGCACATGCAGTTGGGTTCCGGCCCATCCGGTTGGGTTCCGGCACATGCAGTTGGGTTCCGGCCCATCCGGTTGGGTTCCGGCACATCCAGTTGGGTGCCAGCACATCCCCTTGGGTACCGGCACATCCGGTTGTGTGCCGGCACATCCAGTTGGGTTCCGCCCCATCCAGTTGGGTTCCGGCCCATCCAGTTGGGTTCCGGCACATCCAGTTGGGTACTGGCACATCCCGTTGGGTTCCGTCACATGCAGTTGGGTTCCGGCCCATCCGGTTGGGTTCCGGCACATCCGGTTGTGTGCCGGCACATCCAGTTGGGTTCCAGCACATGCAGTTGGGTTCCGGCACATCCGGTTGGGTTCCGGCACATCCGGTTCGGTGCCGCCCCATCCCATTGGGTGCTGGCACATCCGGTTGGGTGCCGGCACATCCATCCCAATGTGATCCTTTATAACTCCAGGTATCCCTGAGCTGTATCCAAGGATGCGGGAGGAGGAAGAAACCCCACAGTGCTCAAGGCTTCGTTGCCTTCAGTCCCTCTAACCCAAGAGTTTGGGATGCTCTTCCTCAGTGGAAGCGCATCCCGAGGCTTGGGTTTGGCTCCTGCAGGATCCGTACGAGCAGGACGTGGTCGTTCCATCCAACAGCAGCTCTTCCTCTTGGAAAGCTGAATCGAATCCCCTGGGCTGCAGGATGGGCTGCGTGGATGGGCCGGGGCTGATTGGCGTCAGGGGGATGCTCTGGACCACCCCACAGAGCCTCAGCTGCTGGAGAAAGCTTCTCCTGTGCTCCCGAGCGGGATGCGCAGCGGGAAAACCCCTGCTTGGGATCCTGCGGGAATGGGATAGGTGGTGCTCACAGCCCGGGTTCACAGGATTCCTGCCTGTTGGTTTGGATGGGCTGGAGCCACGCTGCTGGGAATTCCGTATGGATGAGGTTTGCAGTGGATGTGCGCTGGAATTCCATACAGGTGCCTGTGACGCTTGGGAGGTGAAGCCAAGATGCTGGGAGCCAGATTCCCACTCTGAGCATCCCATTGCCCTCGGAGCAGCCGAGCCTGGGAGCTGGGATTCAGCTCCGGGCTTCCTCTTGGAAGCGAAAAGCTTGGGATCAGATCATCCGTGCATCTCCTGCTGCAGCCTCAGAGCAAAGGCCTGCCAGTGGTGCTGAGCCCATCTGCCTCAGTGCTTCCCACTGGATTAGTGCACAATTCCCAAGGCTTTCCAAGCATCATTCCCTTCCGTTTGGAATAGCAGAAAGCTTTTATCAGCATCTCCTTCCTGGGAAGGGTGGCAGAGGGGGTTTGCTTCCCACATCCTACCTCGGGCAGGAGGCCCCATCCCAACGTAGCTTTTCCCTTCTTCCATCCCAGCTCTGGTTGTCCCTGGGGGCATAGAGCACGGCGCCGAGCTCCCGTTCGCGTCCACGGGCATGGGGGGGGTTATTCCACTCCGGATCCGTTGCTCGTGGCTCCGTATTCCAACCCTTATCCTTTTGTGCCCCGCAGTGACCAGGACAGGGGCCGCTTGACCCCATCCCCGGACATCATTGTCCTCTCCGACAACGAAGCCTCCAGCCCCCGCTCCAGCTCCTGCATGGAAGAGCGCCTCAAGGCAGCCAACCTGGAGATGTTCAAGGTGAGGAGGAGCCCGGGGCTCCCAGGGGCCTCTCCGCCACGGAGCCATCCCCCTGCGGGCGGGGACCTTCAGGGCCTCCCCATCCCTGCTCGGCCGTGGATTAAAGCATCCTGGGGCCCTTCCCGCCACCGGGAGCGGCGCTGGGCCTCACGGGGGGTGTCCGTGCAGGGGAAGAGCCTGGAGGAGCGGCAGCAGCTCATCAAGCAGCTCCGGGAGGAGCTCCGGCTCGAGGAGGCCCGGCTCGTGCTGCTCAAGAAGCTGAGGCAAAGCCAACTGCAGAAGGAGAACGTGGTGCAGAAGGTGGAGCATGCGACGGCGACGGCGCTGGCGGAGGGGACGGGCCCCGCGCGGAAGCCCTCCCCTGACGCCGCTTCTGCTTTGCTCTCGCTCCAGGCTCCCGTTGTCCAGAACGCGGCGGCTATTGTGCAGCCTTCTCCTGCTCACGTGGGGCAGCAGGGGCTGTCCAAGCTGCCCTCCAGGCCTGGAGCTCAGGGGGTTGAGCCTCAGAACCTGAGGACGTTACAGGTGAGGGTTCCCAACCTCCCTTCCCTACGGGGGAGGCTCAGGCGCCTGCTCCAGGAGGGTCTCAGCGCCATGAGCCCGGGGACCCGCGCTTGGGCGGGGAAGTTCCCTCTCATCTAACAGGAAGCATGGAATCAATCGTTCCCCTTTTCCTGCCCCTCCATCCCTTCTCCAAGGCCCCTTTCCAGGGTTGCTGCAGCCCCTTTAGGCTTCCCTTAAGGAGCCTCCCCTTTTCCAGGCTGAGCCATCCCCGTGGAGCAGCTCATGGGGATGGGGACGGTTGGTCCAGCCGATGCCCTGGGTTGTGTGATGCGGAAGGGTTCAGATGGGTCACGTTTGGGAATGCCACTTCTGGGACTCTGCGTGGGGGTTTGGGGTACTCCCACGTGTTCCATGAGCTCTGGGAAGGGGCTTTATCCCTTGTGTGGGCTCATTTCTTGCCCGGACATTGGAACGGGGATGCGGGTGGGAGCCGGGATGCTGGGCTGCGCATGGAGGGGATGCTCCAGCCCATCTCCCTGCCTCCTGCTCCCTGGAGCTCGGCCCGGCTGCTCCTTCCCGGCATTCCCCATCCCCTTTGTTTGGGGAATGTGTTTGCTTCGCTATGGCAACGAGCGGGGGTCAGGCCCATTATGGGATGGGGCTGGGGAAGGAAGCTCCGTGTTTGCCCTGGCTTTGGGAGCCTTTTCTTCGGGATACAGCGAGAGGCGCATCCCGGGAGCCAGCTGAAGGGCAAGGGGAGGACGAGGCTGCCGGGCAGGAGGTGCTTCCGGGAATGGATTGAGCTGTCGGACCTCTGTTCCCATCGGAGCCGCCCGGAGAAGCCTCTGCTCCGGGGCTTCCCGCTCCCGGGCTGATGGTGGGGACTGCCTGGGATGGAGGTGTGGGACAGGCGCCTGCATTCCTGCCCCAAGGGCGAGCTCCGTCCCCTCGTAGCAGCTCTCTTGGAGCCATTCCATGCGGAGCTCCAGCACCGGTGTGAATCCCGCTTGGAACAGCTCTGTGCTCCTCAGTCCCGTCTTTCCCTTGCGTTTCTCCATGTGGATTAACCCGGAAGCATGGAATTGGGTTGAAGGGAGCTTAGAGCTCATCCAGCTCCAACCCGCTTCCTGTAGTCCAGGTTGCTCCGAGCCCCATCCAACGTGGCCTTGAGCTCTGCCAGGGATAGGCCAAGAATGGGGGTCTTGAAAACAACTTCCAGACCATCCCATCCCACGTCCTGGAAGTCCCTGGCTCATGGGAAGCAGTTGCTCCATGAGATTCCCCCCCCCATTTTCCTTAGGCCCAATTCCAGCCTCTTTCCAGAAAACAGGAATATGTGAACCTGAGCCCATGTCCGAAATCAAGGAAAACGGAGTTCTTGGAGCAGCGTTCCCTGGAATTCCCAAGGCTTGGGAATGCTGTGGGGCCCTCCGGCCCTGCTCTGAGCCCTCCCCTCTGCCCCCAGGGTCACAGCGTCATCAGGTCGGCCACCAGCACCACCCTGCCCCACATGCTGATGTCCCAGCGCGTGATCGCTCCGAGCCCTGCCCAGCTCCAGGGCCAGAGGGTTCCTCCCAAACCCGGCCTCATCCGCACCACGACTCCGAGCATGAATCCCGCCATCAACTACCAGCCGGTAGGCGCCATGCATCCCTGCCGCGGGAACGAGGAGGGTCCCGAGGGCGCTCATGGCCCGGCGCGTGGACCCGTCCCAAGTGGGGCATGGATGGGCTGGAGCCGATAGGGGATCATGGAATGGGTTGGGATGGGAAGGATGGGCTTGAGCTGATAGGGGATCATGGAAAGGATGGGCTTGAGCTGATAGGGGATCATGGAAAGGATGGGCTTGAGCTGATAGGGGATCATGGAATGGGTTGGGATGGGAAGGATGGGCTTGAGCTGATAGGGGATCATGGAATGGGTTGGGTTGGAAAGGATGGGCTTGAGCTGATAGGGGATCATGGAAAGGATGGGCTTGAGCTGATAGGGGATCATGGAATGGGTTGGGATGGGAAGGATGGGCTTGAGCTGATAGGGGATCATGGAATGGGTTGGGATGGGAAGGATGGGCTTGAGCTGATAGGGGATCATGGAATGGGTTGGGATGGGAAGGATGGGCTTGAGCTGATAGGGGATCATGGAATGGGTTGGGATGGAAAGGATGGGCTTGAGCTGATAGGGGATCATGGAATGGGTTGGGATGGGAAGGATGGGCTTGAGCTGATAGGGGATCATGGAATGGGTTGGGATGGGAAGGATGGGCTTGAGCTGATAGGGGATCATGGAATGGGTTGGGATGGGAAGGATGGGCTTGAGCTGATAGGGGATCATGGAATGGGTTGGGATGGGAAGGATGGGCTTGAGCTGATAGGGGATCATGGAATGGGTTGGGATGGGAAGGATGGGCTTGAGCTGATAGGGGATCATGGAATGGGTTGGGATGGGAAGGATGGGCTTGAGCTGATAGGGGATCATGGAATGGGTTGGGATGGAAAGGATGGGCTTGAGCCGATAGGGGATCATGGAATGGGTTGGGATGGGAAGGATGGGCTTGAGCTGATAGGGGATCATGGAATGGGTTGGGATGGGAAGGATGGGCTTGAGCCGATAGGGGATCATGGAATGGGTTGGGATGGGAAGGATGGGCTTGAGCTGATAGGGGATCATGGAATGGGTTGGGATGGAAAGGATGGGCTGGAGCCGATAGGGGATCATGGAATGGGGTGGGTTGGAAAGGAGCCTCGAGCGCATCCTTCCCCCTTGTCCAAAGCCCCTCTCCAGGTTATTGGCGGCACTGGGAGATGCTCTAAGGATTAGTCCGGGGCTGAGATTTCCTTCAGTCTCAGTGTTCCACTGGAGCAAACGGGAGTTATCCTCAGTGTTATTCCCAATCCACACAAACGTGACCCTCCCACCTCTGTGCATCCGGGAATGGGAGAGGAGGGAGCTGCCCCTTGGGAATTGCGGGCTGGAAGGGCCCATGGTGGGGGGGGACGCCCTCGATGCCCTGCTCCAGGCATGGGATTCCAGGGCACGGGAGCTCCCAGGCAGCACTTTGGGAGCGGGGGGGGGTTCCACGGCTCTGGCTCCGTGCCTCCATCCCGACCTTCTCTCCTCTTCCTCCCAGCAATCCAGCTCCTCCGTCCCTTGCCAGCGGACGTCGTCCTCAGCCATCTACATGAACCTCGCCTCGCACATGCAGCCCGGCTCCGTCACCAGGGTCTCCTCTCCCCTCCCCAGCCCCAGTGCTTTGAACGACGCTGCCAATTCCCAAGCCGCTGCCAAGCTCGCCCTCCGGAAGCAGCTGGAAAAGACCCTCCTGGAGATCCCCCCCCCCAAGCCCCCCGCTCCCCTCCTGCACTTCCTCCCCAGCGCGGCCAACAGCGAGTTCATCTACATGGTGGGGCTGGAGGAGGTGGTGCAGAGCGTCATTGACAGCCAAGGTGAGCTCCATCCCCCCGGACACCCCGAGCTCCCATTCCCTATGTTTTCCATGGGAAGACCGCCGAGCGGCGCTTCGGGAGAGCTGCATCCCGCTTTTCCCCAGCCCTGGCTTCGCTCCTTGCTCCTCTGCCTGCAGCGGGAGGAGGGCAGAGCCTGGCCCCCCCCCCGGCAGGAGCCGCTTTGGCAGCCTTGGTGTGCCAAGGCCCTGGAATCGCTCGGGAATGGCTCTGGAGCAGTGGAGTCTGTGCCCTGGGGCTTTGCAGCTGCAGCCCCGCAGCCCTTTCCCGGGGGCTCAGGGCTGAGGTGTGAGAGCTGCCGCTGCTCCCGCTCCCGTCCGGGGGGACCGTGCTTACGGCTCCGTCCTCACCGTTCCCTTTGGGACGTCCGCTGCGGCGGATGGGGTTGGGGCTGTGCTCTTCCAGCGCATCCTCAGCCCTACGGGACCGCGTCCATCGCCATTCCGGCTTCTCCTGAGCCGTCAGGCGGAGGGCAAAGCTCGGGATGCGGGGGTCATGCTCAGAGCGGGCGCAGTGCAGCCCTGGCCCGGCGTTCCCTGCCTGCGCTGGACCCGGTGCCGGCGCTTGGGATGGAGGCGGCGGTGCTTCGGCGGTTGGCGCTCATCCCCTTTTCCCGCCTCTCCATGCCGTTCTGTGGCCTTCCCTAGGGAAAAGCTGCTCCTCGCTGCTGCGCGTGGAGCCCTTCGTGTGCGCCCAATGCCGCACGGACTTCACTCCGCACTGGAAGCAGGAGAAGAACGGGAAGATCCTGTGCGAGCAGTGCATGACTTCCAACCAGAAGAAGGCCCTGAAGGCAGAGCACACCAACAGGCTCAAGAACGCCTTCGTGAAGGCCCTGCAGCAGGAGCAGGCAAGTGCTCGGCGCCCTCGGGACGGCGCCTGGTGGGAGCGCAGCATTCCCAAGCCTTGGAGCAGCCTTGGAGCTTCCTTCGTCCCAACCCCTTCCCGTGGTTCCAGGAGGAGTTGTTCCTTTCCCCCCTGGATGCGCAGCTCCAGGGCACAGCCTCCTCCCCTCCCCGCCTCCCATTGCCTTGGCTGGGATGGGTGGGAAGCGGCTCTGCCGCTCGTTTGGGTGTGGAAAGAGGGAATTCTCTCCCTTCCCGGGATCCGTCAGTGCCGGGAGCTCCTTTAGAGGCCCTGGGGTGGAGTGATCCGGGCCCATGGCGCGGGAGGTGCAAAGAGGAGCCCCGCAGCGCGCAGCGGGATCCGGCTGCTGGCGCTTGGGATGAGTCCGATTGGGAAGGAGCCTTTGGGATGCGGTGGGAAGGAAGGAGAGGCCTCGGGTGCTGTGGCTGAGGGGGCTTCTGGTGCCGCGGCGCAGGAGATCGAGCAGAGGCTGCAGCAGCAGGCGGCCCTGTCCCCCACCGCGGCGCCCGCCGGCTCCAGCGTCAGCAAACAGGAGAGCATCATGCGGCACCACACGCTCCGGCAGGTCGGTGGGGGGGTGGTGGGATGGGATGGGAGGGATGGGGTGGGGTGGGATGGGATGGGATGGGAGGGATGGGGTGGGATGGGGTGAGATGGGATGGGGTGGGATGGGATGGATGAGGTGAGATGGGATGGGATGGATGGCATGGGATGGGATGAGATGGGATGGGATGGGATGGGATAGGATGAGATGGGATGGGATGGATGGGATGGGATGGGATAGGATGAGATGGGATGGGATGGGGTGGGATGGATGGGATGGGATGGATGGGATGGGATGGGATAGGATGAGATGGGATGGGATGGGGTGGGATGGATGGGATGGGATGGGATAGGATGAGATGGGATGGGGTGGGATGGATGGGATGGATGGGATGGGATGGGATAGGATGAGATGGGATGGGATGGATGGGATGGGATGGGATGGGGTGGATGGGATGGGGCTTCCCAACCTCCATGCCCTGAGCTCCTGAGGAGGAGGGAGGTGTGAGCATCGCGCTGCTCTCACTGCATCCCTTCGATCCCTTCTTCCTGGGATTGCCCTTATCCCGAGTCCCCCGCATCCCGATGCCTTGTGCCAGCGGATGGCGGCTGCTGTTGGTCGCCTCTCCTGGGCCTTTCCCTGTTGATCCCATGCTCTCCAACATGGGAACGCAGCTAGGCGAGCGGTCCACGAGCTGCTTCTCCCATGTGCCAGCCCAAACCCACCCCCGTGGCTGCTTCCCGAGCAATCCGGGCGCCTTCCGGAGCGATCCCAGATCCTTCCTCCCATCCTCCTCCTCCTCTTCCCGCAGGCTCCGCAGCCCCAGAGCTCTTTGCAGCGTGGAATTCCCACCTCTGCCCGCTCCATGCTCTCCAACTTCGCGCAGGCTCCGCAGCTCTCCGTGGCGGGCGGTCTCCTGGGCATGCCAGGTAATGCCCCGCGTCCCGGCCTCCCAGCCGCAGGGGGGGCTCAGGCGGGGGGTGCCATGTGCAGCCTCGATTCCTAGGGAGAGGGCTTCGCTGGCACCATGGGATGTGGGGGGTGTTCCCCCCATCGCCCTTAGGTTCCGTTCCCGCTTCCCAGCTAAACGCCGGCAGCATCGCGGCTCCGGCGCTTTTCCTTGGATCCGCTTTGGCATCCTCCGCGCATGGGGGTGTGGGAGCTCCCTTCATCCCCCCCCATCCCACGCTCCGCTCTGCCCCTCGCAGGTGTCAACATCGCCTACCTGAACGCCGGCATCGGGGGCCACAAAGCATCCAGCCTGGCGGACCGGCAGCGGGAATACCTCTTGGATATGATCCCGCCTCGCTCTATATCCCAGTCCATCAGCGGACAGAAATAGCCCCTGCTGAGCAGAGCAGCGCCCTCGTCCCCGCTCCCGTCGCATGCAGTGCCTGTGCTGGTGCCTACCGTACCCGGGGGAAAGCAAAGCCAGAAACCCACAGCAAGAGAGAACCCCATCCCATCCCATCCATCCCATCCATCCCATCCCATCCCATCCCATCCCATCCCACTTATCCGACCCTTCAGCAACCTTCGTCCTTTCTCCAGCCCTTTCCACTTGGGAAGTGAGAGGCCGCTTCCTCTGCCCGAGGTCTGCTTGAGGTCAGCACTCGCCGTGTGGTACAGCTTGGTTGATGCTATTTTTTGTAATGACAAACCTAGAGTTTGGAATTGTATCGTGGGGTTCTTTTTGGGGTTGATTTTCCTTACTTTTTGTCCTCCTTTTTTTGTCTTTTTGGGATCGGTTCCCCCCCCCCCCCTTTTCCTTCCTTTTTGCTCCGATTCTCTTTTTGTGTTCCTTTGCCGCAGACTTTGGCCGAGGGGCAGCGCTGAAGCCCTTCTCTTTACTGTGCACGGGCAGCAGCCTGGTGCTGACTCATGGGGGGGACCAGGGGCCACCAGCACCCATGGGTGGGTGCTGCACCCTTGCCTTGGCGAGAAGAAAGGCAGGAGGCGCCCAGCCCAGCCCTTCCCATGGAGGAAGGGAGCCCGCTGGGGTCCATGGATGGTGCTGGTGACCCCAGTTGGCCAAGCCAAGGAGCCCACTTGGGCTGTGGAGGGTGCTGATGCCACCCATGAGCAGACTTGGGCACGGTGAGTCCCCGTCCTCGGCCCTTCCGCGCTCTTGCATGCTCCGGAGCTGCTGTCCGGATGATGGGAATGGCACCCAAGTGATGGGAATGGTACCCAAGTGATGCGCATGGTACCCAGGTGATGGGAATGGTACCCAAGCGATGCGAACGGCACCCGAGTGATGCGAATGGCACCCAGGTGATGGGCATGGGAGCCAAGTGATGGGAATGGCACTGGGGCGATGGGGATGGCACCCAAGTGATGGGAATGGCACCCGGATGATGGGAATGGCACCCGGGCTCCGGTTAACGAACCCAAAGCAAGAAAAGTCGTCTGAGAAACGCTCTATTTGCACTTAACCTTCACACTAATGGGCCCTTCCCTCCTCTTCCTCCTCTTCTCCCTGTTCCTCCTCCTCGCAGACACAGCCCTTGCCAGTGGAATTCGCTGCCGGAGCGACCCCGGCCCCGCATCCCATCCCCATCCCATCCCCATCCCGTCCCCTCCTCGCGAGTTTCCTGCCCTGTTCTTAAGGAACCCCCCCTTTTTGAGCCCGGATTCTCGATAATCCGTTGTTCTTCCTGACAGGAGAACCTCGTGCAATCTCAGCTCACCCCTTGGCTCAATGGCCAAGGGGGGGGGAACGGGACCCCCAAAACCAGCCCCCCCCAAAGCCTGGGGACCAGGCACCTTCCTTCCCCCTTATGGGTGGGGGGTCCCCCACCCCACCAGCAGCCCCTCAATCCAATGAGCACTTAACCCCTTGAGGGGTCTGAGCATCCCAAATTCCCCCCCTTTGGGCCCTTCCAGAGGCAAACTTAGTCGGAATTCCTGTTGGAAGTTTAGTGGCGTATATGTAAAGACATAGATATATATGAATTCTTTTTTGGGGGGATTTAGGGAATTTGGGGGGATTTGGGGAGGGATTTGGGGGGGTTTTAACCTTAAACCTCCCCTCATCCCATCCCGGTCCTGGGATGCTCCAAACCTCCCTTTATGGCCCCGCTTCCACGGGAGCACTTTGGAAATGGGTGGGGGTTTTCTTGGATACGAGTGAATTTTGGGGTTATTTTGGGGTATTTTGGGTTATTTGGGGGTTATGTGGGGGGGGGTTAATGCTTTCCTTGCCCCCCTTCCCAGCCCCATCCCCATCCCCATCCCTCGCTCAAGTGCCATTACCTGTTCCCCAGAGGTACGAGGTGACCTGGGCACGGGGGGGGGGGGGGGGGGTTGAATTTAATGCTGAAATGCAAGAATTAAAGCAAAAAAAAACCCTAAAAAAAGGCAAAAATGGTCAAAAAAGAGACAAAAAACCCAAGTGCAATATTTAACGTTGAGTCTTTGGGGGGGGGGTGTGGATAAAGGGGGGGGTGATGGAGAAGATACCGACTTCATGGTGCTATAAGTGAAACCCATCCCTAAGCATGGGGGGACGTTTTTGTGCCCCCCCCCCGGACCCGTATATCTTTCAATGGGCCCTGCGGTCTGCAGGCAGTTCCCCCCCCCCAAACCAGCCCTAAACCCCCCCTTTTGGGGTGCAGGGGGGGGGGGCTTTGGCCTGCACAGATTTATTCCTTATTATTATTATTATTAATTATTATTTCTGAGCTTGTGCCCCCCCCCTTCCCCTTTAAGGGACTTTGTATGGTAGAACCCCCCCCCCATTCCCGCCTCCAGGAATTCCTTCCCGCTTCTGTTGGCGTCTCTGTCCCTGGGGCTTGGGCCGCTTGTGAAAACGCTCTTCTTGGGATCGACTTTTTGGGATTTGAGGTTTTGGGATTTGAGTTTGGAGTTCTTTTGGGATAAAGGGAAGGGGGGGTGGGAAAAGATGGGGGGGGCCCATTTAACCCATTCCTCCTCTTAACTCCCCCCCTTCATTAAGCTTCTGCTGTTGCTGCCGACGCGTTCTCACCGGGACTCATCCGTGTAAATAACGCTCTTTCCGGAGACATTAAATGACAAAAAAAAAGGAGAAAAAGGAGAAAATGACTTAAAAAAAACCACAAAAAAAATGTACATTGTGTAAAAAAACGGAGAAACCACAAAAAAACCCCGAAATCGGAGGGGGGAAGCGCCCCGAATCCATCCGGATCCGCCTCTGGCCATGGCTGTTGTGGAAGTCGTCACGTCCTCGTAGTGTGACCTCGTGTGTATGACATGAACCGTGCAAACGGGGGGGGCCCCCCCGGCTCGGCTATGGGATAACAATGGGGGGGGGGGGGCGAGGAGAAGGGGTAAGGGAATGGTGCTGGGGGGGGTGGGAAAGACACATAACGGGGCCCCCCCTTGGCCCCGGTGATGCACTGGTGGCGGCGGCCACCTCCCGAATCTGTGCCTTTCACTCACGCAAAGCCCCCCCCCAGGTCCCGCGGCACCAGCAGAGCCCCGGAGGCAGGGAATAAAGTGGGGGGGGGTCCCATAGCGGAATAATGGGGGGGGGGGGCAAGGGAAGGGGGATGGGGAATGGGGGGGTAAAAGGGGAGGAGAAAAAGGGGGGGGGGAAATGGATGCGCTGAGCACGGGGGGGGGGGGAATGGGGCCGGGGGGGGGGGGGGGGGAGTATTATAAACTGTAACTGTATTTGCACTGTTTTTATTCTTGCATTGGCATATATACAATATACATCTATAACAACCGCCTGCGCCTGCTGCCTCCCCCCCCGCGCAAATGGGGGGGCCCTCGGGGATGGGGGGGCTCAGGTGGGGTGCAAAGGGGTTTGGCCCCGAATTGGAAGGGTTTCAGCCTGAACTGGGGGGGGGGAGGTCAAATTGGAAGGGTTTCAGCCCAAATTTGGGGTTTTAGCTCAAATTGGAAGGGTTTCAGCCCAAATTTGATGGATTTCAGCCCAAATTTGGGGGTTTTAGCTCAAATTGGAAGGGTTTCAGCCCAAATTTGATGGATTTCAGCCCAAATTTGGGGGTTTTAGCTCAAATTGGAAGGATTTCAGCCCAAATTTGGGGGTTTTAGCTCAAATTGGAAGGGTTTCAGCCCAAATTTGATGGATTTCAGCCCAAATTTGGGGGTTTTAGCTCAAATTGGAAGGGTTTCAGCCCAAATTTGGGGTTTTTAGCTCAAATTGGAAGGATTTCAGCCCAAATTTGATGGATTTCAGCCCAAATTTGGGGTTTTTAGCTCAAATTGGAAGGGTTTCAGCCCAAATTTGATGGATTTCAGCCCAAATTTGGGGGGTTTAGCTCAAATTGGAAGGATTTCAGCCCAAATTTGGGGTTTTTAGCTCAAATTGGAAGGATTTCAGCCCAAATTTGATGGATTTCAGCCCAAATTTGGGGGTTTTAGCTCAAATTGGAAGGATTTCAGCCCAAATTTGATGGATTTCAGCCCAAATTTGATGGATTTCAGCCCAAATTTGGGGGGTTTAGCTCAAATTGGAAGGGTTTCAGCCCAAATTTGATGGATTTCAGCCCAAATTTGGGGGTTTTAGCTCAAATTGGAAGGGTTTCAGCCCAAATTTGATGGATTTCAGCCCAAATTTGGGGGGTTTAGCTCAAATTGGAAGGGTTTCAGCCCAAATTTGATGGATTTCAGCCCAAATTTGGGGGTTTTAGCTCAAATTGGAAGGATTTCAGCCCAAATTTGATGGATTTCAGCCCAAATTTGGGGGTTTTAGCTCAAATTGGAAGGGTTTCAGCCCAAATTTAACGGTTTAAGCCGGATTTTTAGGATTTCCGCCCCAATTTGCAGGATTTCAGGCCAAAATCATGGAATTTCACCCTCAATTCCCAGGTTTCAGCCCCCATTTGCCGCTTTAGCTCCGATTCCCGGGATTTCCGCCCCAATTTGCAGGATTTGGGGCCAATTCTGTGCCATTCCAAGCCCAGTGTGGGGCTTTGGGCCGTTTTTCCCGATTCTGATGCGTATATTCCCAATTTCTGGAATTCCGGCCCAATTTGCAGGACTTTGCACCCGATGTGCAGGATTCCAGCCCCGATTTACGGGATTTGGTCCCAGATAAGAGGATTTTCAGCATTCCAGGCCCGATTTGCAGGATTTTAGGCCAAATCCGGGATTTTCCCCCCAAATTCCATGTGGTTTATGCCTAAATTGTGGGATTTGAACCAAAATTTGCAGGATTTTGGTTCGAATTTGCAGGGAAATGGCACAAAAGCAGCTTTGGGGGGGGGGAGGACTTCAGGGTGGGAGCTTCAAGTGGGGGGGCCCCCCCATTCCTGGGTTCCATCGCCTTTGGGTCCCCATCAGCATCACCCCAAGCATCTCCTTGGCAACCCCCCCATTACCCAAATCACCCCCTTTGGACCCAAATCTGCCCCCCCCCCCCCCATAAGTGGTCTTTTGGGGACCAGCATCACCCCAACCTGAGCCTGGGATGTGACTGGGGGGGGGATGACACAAGTGACCCCCAATGAGCCCCTGCACGAAGTGGGGTACAGTGATTTCAGGGGTTGGAATGGGGTTTAATGGGCAAGAATAAGGTGGGTGTGGGGCAAGAATGAGCATTAAGAGCAGCAGTGACCCCCAGCAGTGACATTCCCTATCCCAAGGGTGACCCCCCCGCATCCTGGGGGGGGAATGGGGGGAGACAGCGACAAAAAGTGCTACAAAAGAGGTTTTATTTGCCAAAAATCACTTAAAAAAGAGAGAATGGTCCCGAGTATAAAGAGAAGAGGGAGGGGAAGGCACTGGCGCCCCACTGATGGGATAGGAGCAGTGGGATGAGCCCCGGGGCATGGGGATCCGGATGGATGCAGGAGACAACTGCGGGCAGTGGGATGGACACAGGGATATGGATAGGATGGAGCTGGGGTGTGCAGGGTGGGAGGATGGACACAGGGACAAAAAGGACATCGGGTTCCTGGGGATGGAAGGATGGACATGGACACCTGAAGGATGGATGTGGGGAGCTATGGACGGATGTGGGGTACCCAGGGATGGCAGGATGGATGCAGGGACAGACAGGACTGATACGGACCCTGGGGACACGGGAATGGCTGTGGGTACCCGGGGATGTGGGATCGACGTGGGGACCTACAGGGTGGACGTAGGGTACCCAGGGATGGACGTTGGGTACCAAGGGATGGACGTTGGGTACCAAGGGATGGACATTGGGTACCAAGGGATGGACGTTGGGTACCAAGGGATGGACGTTGGGTACCCAGGGATGGACGTTGGGTACCAAGGGATGGACGTTGGGTACCCAGGGATGGACGTTGGGTACCAAGGGATGGACGTTGGGTACCCAGGGATGGACGTTGGGTACCCAGGGATGGATGCTGGGTACCAAGGGATGGATGTTGGGTACCCAGGGATGGACATTGGGTACCAAGGGATGGACATTGGGTACCCAGGGATGGACGTTGGGTACCCAGGGATGGACGTTGGGTACCAAGGGATGGACGTTGGGTACCCAGGGATGGATGTTGGGTACCCAGGGATGGATGCTGGGTACCAAGGGATGGACATTGGGTACCAAGGGATGGATGTTGGGTACCCAGGGATGGACATTGGGTACCAAGGGATGGACATTGGGTACCCAGGAATGACCATGGGGAGCCTGTGGGGCACTCGGCGCAGTCCCCCATGGCCTTGGGGCCCCCTAAATGCGGAGGCTCCCATCCAGGACCCCCTCCCATTGCGCGGGGCCGAGGGGCACATAGGCCTTGGAGCTCTGATCCAGCAGGAACAGGGGGTCAGCGATGGAGTTGGGGTCGAAGCCCTCCTGCGCCAACCGCACCTTCTGCTGCTTGAAGGTCTCCGTCATCTCCAGGCGCTCCTGGGGGGCGATGGGGTGGGTTGGGACCCATCCATGTACCTTCCATCCCCTCCCATCCCCATCCCATCCATCACCTGCAGGCGCAGGAAGCGGGGCCATGCATAGGGTGGCAGGAGCTGCTCCACGTGCTGGAACAGCGCGGATCCATCCAGGCTGCAGCCGGGGCTCAGCACCAGCGCCGCCATCCCCGCACGGCCCTCGTGGCCTGGGGGCAAGGGAAGAGCATGAGTGGGGCCCAAGGGCTGTGTGTGGGGCCCAAGGGCTGTGTGTGGGGCCCAAGGGCTGTGTGTGGGGCCCAAGGGCACGGGTGCAATGGGGCCCTGGTACCTGGCACGGTGACGCCGTAGACGCTGGCTTCTTGCAGCGACTCATGGGCCAGCAGCGCTTCGGCCACCTCCGTGGTGGCCACGTTCTCGCCTTTCCACCTGGGAGGGATGGTGATGGGAATGATGGGAATGATGGGGATAGGGATGGGGATGATGGGGATGGGGATGGATGAAGATGCGGATAATGATGATGGGGATGATGATGATGATGAATACGATGCTGACGGATGATGATGATGGGAATGATGGGGATAGGGATGGGGATGATGGGGATGGGGATGGATGAAGATGCGGATAATGATGATGGGGACGATGATGATGAATATGATGCTGACGGACGATGATGATGGGAATGATGGGGATAGCGATGGGGATGATGGGGATGGGGATGGAGATGGATGAAGATGCGGATAATGATGATGGGGATGATGATGATGATGAATACGATGCTGACGGATGATGATGATGGGAATGATGGGGATAGGGATGGGGATGATGGGGATGGGGATGGATGATGATGAGGATGATGATGATGGGGATGATGATGATGGGGGTGATGGGGGTGATGTGGGGGTGCCGCAGGGGGGGCTCCCCCATCTCCGTGTCCCGGGTACCTGAAGGTGTCCCCGGTGCGGTCCCGGAAGCGCACGAACTGCTCCCGGTCCTGCTCCATCAGATCCCCGGTGCTGAAGTACGCATCGCCCTCGGCAAAGACCCCGCGCAGCACCTTCTGCTCCGACAGCTCCCGGCTGCCGGCGTAGCCCAGGAAGGGGGTGCGGGGGGTGACGGGCGCGATCAGGAGCCCCGGCTCCCCTGCGGGCAATGGGGCGGGTGAGGGGGCACCCATTGGGACCCAGGGCCCCCCCCCATTGCCAGCACTCACCCGGCCCCACGCGGATGCAGCGCCCGGATGCGTCCCGCACCGGGGCTCCCGCGGCCACGTCGTAGCGCACGATCTCGAAGGGTGACACCAGCTGGGGGGGGGGGGGGGGGGGGCAATGGGGAGAGGTGTGGGGCGCAGCGACCCCCATTGACCCCCATCTCATTAACCCCCATCCCATTGACCCCCATCCATTGATCCCCATTCACCCCCATCCCATTCACCCCAATCCCATTGACCTCAATTCACCCCCACCCCATTGAGCCCCATCCATTGATCCCCATTCACCCCCATCCCATTCACCCCAATGCATTGATCCCCATTCATCCACATCCCATTCACCCCAATCCATTGACCCCCATTCACCCCCATTTCATTCACCCCCCATCCCGTTGACCCCCATCACATTGACCCCAATTCACCCCCATCCCATTCACCCCCATCCCATTCACGCTCCATCCCATTCACCCCATCCCATTGACCTCAATTCACCCCCACCCCATTGAGCCCCATCCATTGACCCCAATCCCATTGACTCCAATTCACCCCCACCCCATTGAGCCCCATCCATTGACCCCAATCCCATTGACTCCAATTCACCCCCACCCCATTGAGCCCCATCCATTGACCCCAATCCCATTGACTCCAATTCACCCCCACCCCATTGAGCCCCATCCATTGACCCCAATCCCATTGACTCCAATTCACCCCCACCCCATTGAGCCCCATCCCTTGACCCCAATCCCATTGACTCCAATTCACCCCCACCCCATTGAGCCCCATCCATTGACCCCAATCCCATTGACTCCAATTCACCCCCACCCCATTGAGCCCCATCCATTGACCCCAATCCCATTGACTCCAATTCACCCCCACCCCATTGAGCCCCATCCATTGACCCCAATCCCATTGACTCCAATTCACCCCCACCCCATTGAGCCCCATCCCTTGACCCCAATCCCATTAACCCCAATTCACCCCCACCCCATTGAGCCCCATCCCTTGACCCCAATCCCATTGACTCCAATTCACCCCCATCCGTTGAGCCCCATCCATTGACCCCAATCCCATTGACTCCAATTCACCCCCACCCCATTGAGCCCCATCCATTGACCCCAATCCCATTGACTCCAATTCACCGCCACCCCATTGAGCCCCATCCATTGACCCCAATCCCATTGACTCCAATTCACCCCCACCCCATTGAGCCCCATCCATTGACCCCAATCCCATTGACTCCAATTCACCCCCACCCCATTGAGCCCCATCCCTTGACCCCAATCCCATTGACTCCAATTCACCCCCACCCCATTGAGCCCCATTCCCCCCCCCACGCCCCACCTTGTAGATGAAGCTGCTGCGCCCCACGGCGCCGGGGGTCCCGGTGTAGTTGAAGAGGGAGACGTTGCCCTCGCTCTGCCCATACGTCTCCACGATGCGGATGGGCCCAAAGCGCTGCAGGAAGCGGCGCCACACCTCGGGGCTCAGCCCACTGCCCACGGCCAAGCGCACGCCATGGGCCCGCTCCCCGGGGCGCTGCGGGCAGGGGGCCGTCAGAGCTGACCCACAGCGCCCATAGACACCCCCGACCCACAGCGCCCAGAGACACCCCCTGACCCACAGCGCCCAGAGACACCCCCTGACCCACAGCGCCCCATAGACACCCCCTGACCCACAGTGCCCATAGACACCCCCGACCCACAGCACCCATAGACACCCCCTGACCCACAGCGCCCAGAGACACCCCCTGACCCACAGCGCCCAGAGACACCCCCTGACCCACAGCGCCCCATAGACACCCCCTGACCCACAGTGCCCATAGACACCCCCTGACCCACAGCGCCCCATAGACACCCCCTGACCCACAGCGCCCATAGACACCCCCGACCCACAGCACCCATAGACACCCCCTGACCCACAGCGCCCACAGACACATCCTGACCCACAGCGCCCACAGACACCCCCTGACCCACAGCGCCCATAGACACCCCCTGACCCACAGTGCCCATAGACACCCCCCGACCCACAGCGCCCATAGACACATCCTGACCCACAGCGCCCCATAGACACCCCCTGACCCACAGCACCCATAGACACCCCCTGACCCACAGCGCCCATAGACACCCCCTGACCCACAGCACCCATAGACACCCCCTGACCCACAGCACGCCATAGACACCCCCTGACCCACAGCACCCATAGACACCCCCTGACCCACAGCGCCCACAGACACCCCCTGACCCACAGCACCCCATAGACACCCCCTGACCCACAGTTCCCCATAGACACCCCCTGACCCACAGCGCCCCATAGACACCCCCTGACCCACAGTTCCCCATAGACACCCCCTGACCCACAGCACCCATAGACACCCCCTGACCCACAGCGCCCATAGACACCCCCTGACCCACAGTGCCCATAGACACCCCCTGACCCACAGCGCCCCATAGACACCCCCTGACCCACAGCGCCCCATGGACCACCTGGGGCTGATTGACGAGGTAGCGGCAGAGCTCCCCGATGTACTGGAACACGGTGACCCCCTCGGCCCTGCAGTCGTCCCAGAACTGCGTGGCCGAGAACTTCTCCCTCAGCACACACGTGGCGCCTGCGGGGGGGGCGCGGGGAGGGGCTCAGCACCCCCGGGGCCGCACAGAGCCCCCCCCCGCGGGGCCCCATTCGGCCTCACCGATGCCGATGCAGCCGCCGATGCCCAGCAGGGACCCGGCCATGTGGTACAGCGGCAGCGCCAGGTACACGACGTCGCGGCTGCAGGCGCCCACCAGCTCATAGAAGCTCAGGCACATGAGGGACTTGAGGTGGGAGACGCGGGCGGCTTTGGGGAGGCCTGGAGGGGGGGGGGAGTCAGAGCCCCCAGCGCCGGCACAGACCCATCCCAGACCCATCCCCATCCCATCCCATCCCCATCCCATCCCATCCCCATCCCAGACCCATCCCCATCCCATCCCATCCCCATCCCATCCCATCCCCATCCCAGACCCATCCCCATCCCATCCCATCCCCATCCCCATCCCATCCCATCTCCATCCCAGACCCATCTCCACCCCATCCCCATCCCATCCCCATCCCCATCCCCATCCCCATCTCCATCCCATCCCATCCCCATCCCATCCCCATCTCCATCCCATCTCCATCTCCATCTCCATCCCATCTCCCATCCCCATCCCATCCCATCCCCATCCCAGACCCATCCCCATCCCATCCCATCCCCATCCCCATCCCATCCCATCTCCATCTCCATCCCATCCCATCCCCATCCCCATCCCCATCCATCCCCATCCCTATCCCACCCCCCATCCCCATCCCCATCCCCATCCCCATCCCCATCCCATCCCCATCCCCATCCCCGTCCCCATCCCCATCACCATCCCCATCCCTATCCCACCCCCATCCCCATCCCCATCCCCATCCCCATCCCCATCCCATCCCCAACCCCATCCCCGTCCCATCCCCATCCCATCCCATCCCCATCTCCATCCCATCCCCATCCCTATCCCATCCCCATCCCCATCCCATCCCATCCCCATCCCCATCCCATCCCCATCCCATCCCATCCCCATCCCATCCCCATCCCCATCCCCATCCCCATCCAGACCCATCCCATCCCCATCCCCATCCCCATCCCAGACCCTTCTCCATCCCATCTCCATCTCTATTCCATCCCCATCCCATCCCCATCCCAGACCCTTCTCCATCCCATTTCCATCTCTATTCCATCCCCATCCCCATCCCATCCCCATCCCCATCTCATCCCCATCCCCATCCCCATCCCCATCCCATCCCCATCCCAGACCCTTCTCCATCCCATCTCCATCTCTATTCCATCCCCATCCCATCCCCATCCCCATCCCCATCCCCATCCCCATCCCCATCCCCATCCCCATCCCCATCCCCATCCCCATCCCCATCCCATCCCCATCCCCATCCCTATCCCCATCCCCATCCCCATCCCATCCCCATCCCCATCCCATCCCATCCCCATCCCAGACCCAGCACCCGCGGCCCCGTCCCGCGCTCCCCGGCGCGCACCGGTGGTGCCGGAGGTGAAGATGTACAGAGACGTCTCGTTCATGTCCTGCGGCTGCCACACGTCCTCGGGCTCCAGCGCCTCCGAGGCCGCATCCAGCAGCGGCTGCAGGGCCACGACGCCGGGGGGGCAGGGCCCCGAGCCCAGCACCCCACACAGCGATGTCATCCTCCTGCTGCAGGGCGGGCAGGATGGGCTCCACGGACGCAAAGAGGTCTGGGGGGGGGGACACACACGGGAGAGGATGGGATCGGCCTTTGGGGTACCCCAGATGGGGCTGCCCCCCCCCCCCCCCCCCCCCCCCCCCCCCCCCCATCCCTACCCCATCGGGGGAAACAGCCAGGGATGACCATTGGGATCCATGTGGATGGGGCCACCCGGGGGGCTCGAGAGCCCAATGACCCAGCGCCAGACCCCAATGGAGCCCCTTCCCTGCCCGACGCGGCATTCCCAATCCCATGAGCCTGATGCTTCCATGCTCTCACCAGCACTGCCCTGAACCCTTTCCCACCCTGGTCCTCCCTTCCCCTGCAGCCTCTGCTACCATGGTCCCATCCCAACCCCATCCCATCCCCATCCCTATCCCAACCCCATCCCCATTCCATCCCATCCCATCCTCATCCCCATCCCATTCTCATTCTCATTCTCATCCCCATCCATCCCATCCCCATCCCATCCCATCCTATCCCATCCCATCCCCATCCCATCCCCATCCCATCCCATTCCATCCCCAACCCAATCCCCATCCCATCCCCATCCCCATCCCATCCCATCCCATCCCCATCCCATCCCCATCCCATTCCATCCCCATCCCCATCCCACCCCATCCCATCCCATCCCATCCCCATCCCATCCCCATCCCATTCCATCCCCATCCCCATCCCACCCCATCCCATCCCATCCCCATCCCATCCCATCCCCATCCCCATCCCATCCCATCCCCATCCCATTCCATCCCCATCCCATCCCATCCCCATCCCATTCCATCCCCATCCCCATCCCATCCCATCCCCATCCCATCCCCATCCCATTCCATCCCCATCCCCATCCCACCCCATCCCATCCCATCCCATCCCCATCCCATTCCATCCCCATCCCCATCCCCATCCCACCCCATCCCATCCCATCCCATCCCATCCCCATCCCATTCCATCCCCATCCCCATCCCCATCCCATCCCCATCCCATCCCATCCCATTCCATCCCCATCCCCATCCCCATCCCATCCCCATCCCATCCCCATCCCATCCCATTCCATCCCCAACCCAATCCCCATCCCATCCCCATCCCCATCCCATCCCCATCCCATCCCCATCCCATTCCATCCCCATCCCCATCCCACCCCATCCCATCCCATCCCATCCCCATCCCATCCCCATCCCATTCCATCCCCCATCCCCATCCCATCCCATCCCCATCCCATCCCATCCCCATCCCCATCCCATCCCATCCCCATCCCATCCCATCCCCATCCCATTCCATCCCCATCCCCATCCCATCCCATCCCCATCCCATCCCCATCCCCACCCCCACCCCCCTCCCTCCGCTCCGCTCTCACCGTCCGCCACCAGCAGCGCCCGAGCCCCGCACGCTCGGAGGCAGTGGCGCAGCGCCGCGGGGCGCAGCGCGGTGCAGAGGAACGCGGGGCGCGCCCCGAGCGCCGCGAGCCCGAGCCACGCCCACACGAACCGGGGCTCATTGCGCACGAGGAGCCCCCACGGCGACGCCGGGGCCGAGCGCGCCCCCGCGGGCGGGGCCGAGCGCGCGCCCCCGCAGCGCGTTGGCCGCGCGCGCCACCGAGCGCGCCGCCCGCCCGTAGGGCTCTGCCCCGCCCGCCGCGCGCAGGAACGGGCGCGCCGGGGCCGCGCGCGCCGCGCGCAGGAAGCGCGCGGGAAGGGAGCGCGCGCCCCCGCCCCCCCGCCCCCCTCCCCCACCCCCACCCCCACCATCCCCGCGCGCGCCCCCGGCAGCGCGCGGCGCGCGCCGCGAAGGCGATGTCCGCGCGCAGCGGCGGCGGCAGCCAGCAGCAGCAAAGGGAGCAGCAATGGGAGCAGCAACGGGAGCAGCAACGGGAGCAGCAATGGGAGCAGCAATGGGAGCAGCAAAGGGAACAGCAGCGCCGCGAGCAGCGCCCACAGCGCCCACATCGCGCGCGCCGCGGGGCCGCGCGGGGGCGCGCCCGTTGGGCAGCCCTCCCCCAGCGGGCGCTCCCATTGGACAGCCCTCCCCCAGCGGGCGCTCCCATTGGACAGCCCTCCCCCAGCGGGCGCTCCCATTGGACAGCCCTCCCCCACCGAGCGCGCCCATTGGCCACCGCACTCTCTATGGGTACGCCCCCCCCGGCACGCCCGTTTTCAGCCCCCGCCCGTGACGCGCTCCCATTGGACAGCTCTCGCCCGTTGGACACGCCCCCAACGCGCCCATTGGGCGGCGCGACCGTGGGACGCCCCTTCCGCACGCCCATTGGTTACAGCCGCGGGACACGCCCTCCATGGCCACGCCCCCACACCCGCCCTGAGGGGCACTCCCATTGGACCCCCCCTTCCCGTTCCCATCCGGGTCCCCACAGACCCCCCCATGGACCCCCCCCCATTCCCAGCTCCATCCCGGCTGGAATCAGGACCCCATCACAGCACCGTAAAGGGGGGGACACAGCACAAAGAGGGGAGCACAGCACAAAGGGGGGGCACAGCACTAAGGGGGGCTCACAGCATAAGGGGGGGCACAGCACTAAGAGGGGGTCACAGCATAAAGGGGGGGCTCACAGCACTAAGGGGGGGTCATAGCATAAAGGGGGGTACAGCACTAAGGGGGGGTCACAGCATAAAGGGGGGGCAGAGCACTAAGGGGGGGTCACAGCATAAAGGGGGTGCACAGCACTAAGGGGGGTCACAGCATAAAGGGGGTGCACAGCACTAAGGGGGGTCACAGCATAAAGGGGGGGCACAGCACTAAGAGGGGGTCACAGCATAAAGGGGGTGCACAGCACTAAGGGGGGTCACAGCATAAAGGGGGGGCACAGCACTAAGGGGGGCTCACAGCATAAAGGGAGGTACAGCACTAAGAGGGGGTCACAGCATAAAGGGGGGGCACAGCACTAAGGGGGGGTCACAGCATAAAGGGGGTGCACAGCACTAAGGGGGGGTCACAGCATAAAGGGGGGGCAGAGCACTAAGGGGGGGTCACAGCATAAAGGGGGGGCAGAGCACTAAGGGGGGGGTCACAGCATAAAGGGGGGGGGTACAGCACTAAGGGGGGGTCACAGCATAAAGGGGGGGCAGAGCACAAAGGGGGGGCAGAGCACTAAGGGGGGGTCACAGCATAAAGGGGGTGCACAGCACTAAGGGGGGGGCACAGCATAAAGGGGGGGCCACTGTACAAAAGAGGAGAGGGCTTTTATTGCTGTTTCCTTTAAAAACACTTAAAAACTCCATTAACTCCTGGCGGGGGGGGGGGCACATGGAAGAGCATCGCCCCCATGAGCCCCCCCCCCGTCACCACCAGCCCTTGTGGGGGGGTTCAGTGGGGCCCTAGGGGTCAGGCCATGGCCCCCCCCGCAGCACCCTGGAGCAGGACTCGCTCGCACTCTTTATTTCCATCATGTCTATGAAAACGGCGCCCCATGCCCCCCCCCGCGCCCCAGAGCGCCACAGCCCCACGGGGGGGGGGCGGGTCTCCATCCCAATGGGCTTTGGGGAGGAGGGGGTTGGAAGCCCCAACTCCCTTTTTGCTGTTAAAAATGGGGGTTGAAGGGGGGTCCCCCCCCCATGAGCATCCTCATGGCTCCGATCCCGGACCCTCAGTCACTGTCGGAGCCCACGGCCGAGGAGCCCTTCCGTTTCCTCTTGGTGGGTTTGGGTTTGGTGTCCTCCTCCTCCTGTACCAAAGAGGGGTGATGGGCATGGGGGGCACCCCTATAGGTCCCTCTATAGTGGCAATGCAGGGGGGGTACCCCTATAGGTCCCTCTATAGTGGCAATGCAGGGGGGGTACCCCTATAGGTCCCTCTATAGTGGCAATGCAGGGGGGGTACCCCTATAGGTCCCTCTATAGTGGCAATGCAGGGGGGGGCACCCCTATAGGTCCCTCTATAGTGGCAATGCAGGGGGGGTACCCCTATACGTCCCTATATAAGGGGCAATGCAGGGGGGTACCCCTATAGGTCCCTCTATAGGGGCAATGCAGGGGGGGCACCCCTATAGGTCCCTCTATAGTGGCAATGCAGGGGGGCACCCCCATAGGTCCCTCTATAGTGGCAATGCAGGGGGGTACCCCCATAGGTCCCTCTATAGTGGCAATGCAGGGGGGGGCACCCCCATAGGTCCCTCTATAGTGGCAATGCAGGGGGGGTACCCCTGTAGGTCCCTCTATAGGGGCAATGCAGGGGGGGGTACCCCTATAGGTCCCTCTATAGTGGCAATGCAGGGGGGGGTACCCCTATAGGTCCCTCTGTAGTGGCAATGCAGGGGGGTACCCCCATAGGTCCCTCTATAGTGGCAATGCAGGGGGGGTACCCCTACAGGTGCAGTGGGGGGTGGTACCCCTACAGGTGGCAGTGGGGGGGTGCTTACCGAGGCGCTGCTGGACGCTGACTCCTCCTCGGTGTTGGGGGGCTGAGCCGCGCTCTTGCGGCTGCGGGGGCTGACCAGGGGGGCCTTGCGGCGGCTCTTGGGGGGTTTGCTGGAGGAGTCCTCGTATTCCTCAGCCAGGGAGAAGAGGTCGCTGAATCTGGGAGCAGGGAAAGGGTGGAAGAGGTCAGGATGGGGGGAATGGGAGGGATGGAGCCGGGGGGGGGGGGACAGGGAAGGAAGGGACTCACTTCATCTTATGGGCTTCATCGCAGCTGGCCTGGACGTGCTGCAGCGCCTGCAGGATCGGCGTCTGGCTGAAAACTGGGGGGAGCAAGGAGGAAAATGGGGATCAGGGATGGGATCCGCCCCCGCCCGTGAGGGCGATCCCAGCAGGGACAAGGGAGGGCGTCCGTACAGTTCTGCTTGGTGTTGGTCAGGTTGAGGCGCAGGTTATCCAGGTGCTCCAGGATCTGCTCCAGGGTGAGCTGGGCCAGTTTGCTGCTGGAGCTGCGCAGGCTGAGGGCACGGAGCAGCGCCCGTCAGTGCGCAGCACCCACAGATGGGAGGAACAGGGGATAAGGGGATACATCCTGCTTGGCTCCATCCCAACCAAGCGCCTTGGACACAGAACCCAGGGTGCTGCCTGGAGCCGGGGCCCCATCCCATTGATGAGTGGGAATCAGACCGGGATCCACCTGGGATCATGGAACAGGAGCACAGGGAGAAGAGGTGCCGTGTTCCATTGGGAAAGAGCACTGATAGAGAGGAGCCTTTGGGGGGCACCCAGAGGTGCCAGCTGTGGGGGGCTGGGTCCATGGGCGCTGGATGGGTGCTCTGCTCTCCCAGGACACTAGATGTCCTTCCTCCTCCATCCCAAGGGCTGCAGCAACCCAGTCGGGATGGAGCTGGGAAGCGGTTCCCCTTTCCCACCGAGACCCGGGCACCTCCTCCACCTCCGTCCATCTCAATCCCATATTCCTGTGGCAGGGTAAAACCATTCCCCTTATCCTGGCCCGGTATCCCTTATCCAAAACCCCTCTTGTGGGTACAGGATGCAAAGGACTGCACTAGGGGATGCTCTGGGCACCAGGAGATGCTCTGGGTACCAAGAGATGCTCTGGGCACCAGAAGATGCTCTGGGTACCAAGAGATGCTCTGGGCACCAGGAGATGCTCTGGGTACCAAGAGATGCTCTGGGCACCAGGAGATGCTCTGGGCACCAGAAGATGCTCTGGGCACCAGAAGATGCTCTGGGCACCAGGAGATGCTCTGGGTACCAAGAGGGGGCTCAGCACTGGGACCTGCTTGGTCCCTGGGGTCCCAATGGGACACAAAGGGGACACGGGGGGGTCTGAGGGTGCCTGCCCCAGCCCCACACCTCTGCCGCTTGCGGGGCAGGCTGTTGTTCTTGATGAGCAGGGATTTGATGTGCTCGGCCAGGAGGTCGTCGTGTTTGATGCACCAGTGCCGCAGGATGCTGGTGGTGAACTGGTCGTCGGGGTGGCAGGGTCGGCTCAGCACCATCTTCACCATCTCCTCACTGGGCCTGTGCACACAGGAGGAGGGAGGGAGGATGTGGAGGTCCCTGTGCGGTCACCCCCGTTCCATCCCTTATGCCAGCTCCATCATCCCAGGCTTTCCACTAAGGCAGCTGGGATTAGCTGAGGTTAATGATGCTCTGCAGTGCAGGATGTGACCAATCCAGCCAGGCAGGGAGAGGAACCCAGCTCCATGCCCGGCAGGAGGCAGGGAATGCCGCCCTATGGTAGGGAATGGAAGCCAGGACAGGACCTGCACCCACAGCAAGGTGGGGAGCACCAGGAAGAGGGGTTTCCAACCGGGATCCTAAAGGACTCAAGCTGATGGGGGGGGGCCCTGCCCCACTGATGCTGCCCAAGCCCCTTCGGCCCCACAGCATCACAGCACTTACTTCTCCCTCCTCAGCTGCAGCAACAGGCAGGACAAGGCCTCGGGGTGGTCTGTAAAGACGGGAGATGCGCAGCAATGAGCTCACGGTGGTTCCATCCTGCGCCTGGGGACCAGGGGCTCAGCTCACCTTTGTACTTGAGGTGCTGCAGGATGGGGATGATGGTCTCCAGGGGGATGCTGTGCGCCAGGAAGAGCTGCCACGTGCAGTACTGCTCAAAGGTCTCCCAATCCAGGCTTTGAACTGGGGGGGGGGGGGGACGCACAGCACAGTGAGGGACCCATCAGGACCAGCACAGCCCCTCTGTGAGAGCCACAGGCATGGAGAAGGGCAATGGTGGGCTTAGGGCTTGGAAGGGCTTTTCCACCCCGTGACGGGCGGATGTGAGGCCAAATCCAGCTCAAGAGGAACCGGGGCACCCAGGGGTGACGCTGGGGCAGGGACTGCAGGTACCAGGCTCCTCTTGGGCAGTGGGCAAGGGGACCGGGCTCCATCGGAGAGGCTTAAGCAGGGTGGTCCAAGGGCCACCAAGCAGGGTGAGGGGCTCTCTGCTCTGGGGGGGGTCACATCCAACAGGAACCAAAGGGAAAGCCGGGTTCCAACCTCTCGCATCGCCCTTGTGCCATCACTTCCCAATGCACCGGGAGAAGAAGCCACGGCCTTGCTGTCCCGGTCCAGGGGGATACGGACACAAAGGGCAAAGCCATGGCAAAGGCTGGATTTGGGGTGCTCAGCATGGGATGCTCAGGAACTGCTCTGCGGGATGCTACTCACTGAGGATGTTCAGCACCGAATCCTTCCGGAACATGACCAGGTTGCCCATCATCACGTGGCAAACCAGCTCCTGCAACTGGGAAGCAGAGAAAAACAGGGATCAGGGGGAGGCCTTCAGATGGGATAAGGCGGGAGAGCAAGAGGGGAGCTGCGGCTCTGCCATCTCCATCATCACATGTGATGCACCCACATGGTCCTGGTGATGGGACGAGGGGAATGGCTTGAACCTGCCAGGGGGGTGATGGAGATGGCACTGAGCCACCCCTGCATCCCTGGGGGAGCTGGAAGCAGATGGGACGCAGGGATGGGAGCACCATTCCCTGCTTGTGCCCCCTTGGGCTCCCAGCTCCCTCCTTCCCTTCTCCCCAGCCTCGCTCAGGGCCCAGGCTGCTGGAAGCCCATAGAGCCCCATAGCTCTGCCCCACGGTGCTGGGCACAGGGGCCACGCAGCCAGGAAGAATAACAGGAAGGAACGAAGGAATTGGAGCTGGGAGGGGAGAGGAAACCCACGGAGCTCTGTTGGGAATAACAAACCCTTGCACTGCAGCCCAGGAGCAGGGCAGTGAAACGAGGACTGGGGGGGGGGGGGTCAGGGCACCACGGCTCCAACCCTTCCTGTACCCAGCTCTGGCTCCAAGGCGCGGCGTTCCGGGCTGGGAATAGCAGGAACAGCCCAGGACTGGTGGATAAATAAGGGCAGTTCAAGGGTTATCAGCCCATCGCGCTCCAGACGAGCCCAGACGGCAGAACCACGCGGCCCCGGCATTCCTGCCCTGCTTCCAGCACTGCTATTCCTGGCTTGCTCCGGGCAACTCAGCTATTCCATAGGGAAAGGTTCCTTCTTCAGGGGGGTCTGAATGAGGGCTCCCAGTGCGAGGCTGCAGCACATCCCCCCAGGAGATGGGAATGCGCTGCCTGCATCCTGCCTGCGCTGGGTGGGTCCATAGAGCTCAGCGCCCCCCTGCCTGAGGTTTATTCTCCTGATTGCCATAATGACCCTCCCCCAAGGGGGTTACTGTTGATCCCTGGGGTTAGCGATTGCCCGCAGTGCTGCAAAGCCACTGATGCCCTCCCGGCGTGACCCCGGGATGCAGCAGCACAGATTCAGCCTCCCGAAGGGAATGAGGGGCAGAGATTTGCTTTGCCTCGCTCAGGAAGGGGGCAGGAGGAGGAGGAAACGAGCGCGGCTGCATCCCTATGGATGGGCGATCCCATGCTTCGAGTTCTTGGGAATGGAAAGCACGGACCTGGAACGAGTCGATGACAGCCACAATCATGTTGAGCAGCTCCCCGCTCCGGAGGGTCTCATCAGGGAACTGCGGGAGACAAAGCGAAGCTGGATTCGGGAAGGGACACAAGGAAGAGGGCGGAGAAGAGCTCCCGCACCCCAGGGCCAAGTGCATCACACGATGCCCCTTCCTGCCTAAGGGATGGAGCGGAACCAGCATCGCTTCCCAAGCACCACAGGGAAGCTGGACCGGGAAGAGGAGCCAAGGAAGCTGCTCCAGCAGCTGAGGGTGCCCACACAGCCGCGGGATGCAGCTGACCCCATCTGGAGCGTGCGGAGCTGCACGGGGAGGGGGTGATGGAATTCCGAGTGCTTGGAATTCCGCAGTTTTCCCTATCCCTGCTCCTCGTGCACTGCAGGGTTCCCCCTTGGAGCATGCCCTGTGCTGCTGGGCGGTGCGAGAAGGGTTCGCTGCCCTCTCCACGGTGTTCCTGAGCCCCTTTCCCCATAGATCCCCATGGGAATTGCCTGGGGAATGGGGCTGGAGAGCCCCAGCGCCCTGCAGACGGTCCCACTGGAGCGGGGAACGAGGAAGCAGAGGCGGAGCTGGGACCCCCCCATGGATGCAGCGGGGACGCGACCCCCCCTCCAGCCCCGGCTGCCGGTTGGAAGCGACAGAGGCTGCGTCCGAGGGCCGGGAAGGGGATGCATCCCGCACCGGGCCGGAAGCGACCCCAGCCCTGGGGCAGGGAGCAGGATCAGTGCTGAGCGGCGGCGGAGGGGCCCTGACCTCGGTGTAGATGGAGGGGGTGAGGTAGCAGAGCAGGCGCACGTCGTCCTCCTGGCAGGCCTTCATGTCCATCATGAGGCAGGTGTGCAGGTCCCCCAGCTGCGTGGCCTGCGCAAAGCACTCGTAGAGGTTCATCTTCCCCGCGGCCGCTTTGCTGGGGGCACAACGGGGAGGAAGGGGAAGAGGGGGAAGAGGGGGAAGAGGGGGAAGAGGGGGAAGAGGGGGAAGAGGGGGAAGAGGGGGAAGAGGGGGAAGAGGGGGAAGAGGGGGAAGAGGGGGAAGAGGGGGAAGAGGGGGAAGAGGGGGAAGAGGGGGAAGAGGGGGAAGAGGGGGAAGAGGGGGAAGAGGGGGAAGAGGGGGAAGAGGGGGAAGAGGGGGAAGAGGGGGAAGAGGGGGCAGGAGCAGTGCCTGGGTGAGAGGAACCGGCAGCCCCGGCTGCATCCCTGAGCCGTGTGCCGGAGGCAGCCGGAGCCCAGCGGGAGCTCGCCCGCTCCCTGCCCTCCCAGGGGCCTACCTGGCTTTCAGGTAGTAGAGGAGGTGGTACCCGATCTTGGGCTGCTTCTGGTAGAGCTCCGAGAGGAGGTCCAGCAGCAGGGAGAAGCCGCTGTTGTCCTCCTGCATCTGGCACAGGTTCCTTAGGGATACAGGGAAGAGCCGCGTTACTCGGGAGAACCACACGGGAGCATCCCTGCAAGGGATGAGGAGACGCCCACATCCCAGGGGCCTTCGCTGCTCCAGGTGGGATGGGGCTTGGAGCAACCTGGTCCAGCGGAAGGTGTCCCCATCCATGGGTTGGAGCGGGATGAAGGTCCCTTCATCCCAACCCATTCCATGGCTCCGTGAGGATTCTATGCCCATCTCTCCCATCCCTGGACGGGATGCGGTCAGGAGCCAACCAACTCCCCTTTTCCGGAGCTGGACCCGTGGTGGCGCCAGGAAGCACACAAGGAAGCCCTTCCCAAAGCAATGCCAGGATTCGGGAATAGTCCTACCTAAATATTAGGTAGAGGGGCTTCCCCACGGACTCCTCCAGGGACCTGCGGGACGAGGCCGAGGGTCAGAGCTCCCTGTGCGCATCCAGGGATGCTCCTGCAACAGAACCCCATTCCAACACAATCCCAGAGGGAGCCCAACAGGGAGAGACGGAGCCTCGGTGAGCGGGCAGACGGCATCAGAGCATCACCCAAAGCGAGCCCCGTGTGAGGAGGAGGAGGGCTCCGGATGTGAAGGCCGCTGCCCAGTGACCGCCTGCGGAGCTGCATTGCTCCAGCAGGGAAGCTGCAGCCCTTCCGGAAGTGGGGAATGTCGGCCTGGGCAAAGCTCAGGGCAAGGATGAGCCCCCCGGGATCGCTCCTTACTCCTCAGTGATTTCCTCTGGCAAAACCTCCCCTCGGAAGTGAGCCTTGAAGAGCTCCTGCAGGCAGGATGCGAGCCCCGAGAGCTGCTCCGCGTCAAAGTCCTCCTGGGAAGCACAAAGGGCGGGATGAGAGCAGGAAGCACGAGCAGCAGCCCTACAAGGCACAGGAAGAGCCGGGCACAGATACGAGGATGCTCGGAGTCATTCCCTGCCCTATTGCAGGGCCTGGAGCCTCTCGGAAGGGAGGAATTCCCCCCGGGCAAAGCCTTTCCCCGCGTTCCCAGGGGGAAGAAGCAGCTGAAGGGCCACTTGAGTCTAAAGGGAGCTGATGAGAGGCAGCGCATGGAGCCCTCCGCCACCCAAGCGGAGTATTCCCAACGCACGGCATGTGGAGAAGGTTCCAAAGGCTCCCAAAGGCCCTTGGGACGAAGGGAGAAGCTGCGGCTGCCCCCTCCCTGGGCGGATGCTCCCGTGGAAGGGCCGAGCTTTAAGGTCCCTTCATCCCAAACCCCCATCCCTGCGGCGGCTTTTCCAGAGCGTTACCTCCAGGACTTGATCCACGATTTCCTGCATGACCTCACATTGAGCTTCCGTATCGCTGGAGCACAAAAACAAGAGGAAATCCACGTGACATAGGAAGATACGGGGAGCGGGGCCAAGCGCTTGGGAGCTCCCCCCCCCCGGACCAGCACCAGCCTGGATCGGTGCTGGTGCCAGGCTTAGGGGAAGGCAGAGAGGAGGAGAGGCAGCGTCTGCACCAAGACGAGCACAGGAAAGGGCTAAAAAGCCCCAGCTTGAGGGCAATTCCAGGCCCAACCACCCAAATGCCATGGAATGAGCCCCTGTGCCAAGGTCTGCAAAGCAGCGGCTTCTTAGGACCTTCTTCGGAAGCACAATTCCAAGGGCATTGGGAATCCAGAGCGGGAAGTGCAGGGCCCACGTGGATACAGGTACAGCCCTGGCCCATGTGGGGATGCATCCCAAGGGGCTGCACCACCTCCCCTCCTCGATCCGGAGCCTTTGGCCTTTTCCTATTGCTCATGGCCTGCTCTGAGCATCCCAAGCAGGAAGGAATCGTGTCCATCATTCCAAGGAGGAATGACGATGCCGGAAGGGATCGACGCAACCGAGCATCACCAACCTCCCCTTCTGCAGCTGCAGGACTTTATCCTTCAGGGACTCATCCAGCTGGTCCAGGAATGGGGTGATGTCCACGGGCTCCTCCACGATGGCTTCCTTGATGGGATGGAACCTGAATTCCCTCTTCTTTCCTGCAACAAAGCAAGCAGCAGTGGAAGGGGCCAAACCCTGCCCTAGATGTGTGGGGCTGGGGGGCAGTGCTCCAGCCTCATCTCTTGCCTTCCCCCTTTCCAACCATGTTGAGGGCACCAGGAATAGGGATGTGGGGCGGCTTCCAAGTGCAGGGGGGGCTGGAACTGTGGCTCCCACTCCATGGAGCTTCCAAAGCTGCTCCACACGTGAAGCACCGGAGCACAGAAGGTGCCACCAAGGGACGGCACAAGGTGGCCCCTGTCCTTTGCTCCCAGGCCTGGGGTCCTCTTATGGGTCCCGAGCAGCCAGCGCAGCTCAATGGGGCTATTGAGGATGACGCCAGAGCCCAGGGTCACATCCTCTGCCCCACTGGGGTCCATGGAAGCCCCACCAGCAAGGGCAGGAAGAGCTTGAGATGCCTCCAGCTCCACAAAGGGGATCGCGGCCTTCCAGCCCCATTCCAGAGGGAGGGAGCTTAAGGAAAACCATCTTGAACGAGCAACGAAGAGGCCTGAGCCTGAGCCACCCCATTCCCAAAGCAGAACAGCATCTGCCATAGGGATTCCCAACCAGTCACGCACCAAGAGAGAGGAGAAAGGGCTACGCTTGAAGGGTCTAAGCTTTAGGGAACAACAAGGAGGTGAAGCCCAGCTTTCCCCTGAGCGTGGAAGTGGATCAGATCCGCCTCTGGTTGTCAGGGATTGGGAAGCAGCAGAGCATTGGCCTCAACACCAACAGAAGGAAACCCGGAGCTCAAGAAGGAGGGGGGGGAGCAATTCCCACTGGGAATTGTGAGGGATCCTCCTCCTGCAGGGAAGGCGCCAGCAGGGCACTGGGGACATGGGACACACGATGCAGAGGTGATGCAGGAGGAGCTCTCCTCACCTTTGTTGTTCAGATCTTCCTCATCATCACTGAAGGCGGCCTCGGCGTTGTCATAGCAACTGTCATCCTTCTCTGCCATGTGGTTCTCCATCTCCATGGAAACGGGCTCCTCAATTTTGACTGGAAAAGGGTCAGGAAGCAGAGGTTATCCGGGAACACACAGGGACGCTGTGGAATCCCCTCCTGCAGCACCCACCCTGCTCCTTACCTTCAATGGGGGGGGAGGGTGAACTGCAGAACTCCGGGAACTTCTCCCTTAGCATGGCACGGAGCTCCTTGTCCAGCTTGGGATTGTCAAAGAGGGGGGCCAGATGGCTGGGAAAGGGATGAGGAAAAGGCTTTGGTTTCTCATGGACCACAAGCTCCCCTGGCTTGGGCTTCCCTCACTTCTCCAATGGGATGGGGGCCACCAGGAGCCGCAGGGCAAGGGCTGGACACGGGGATGCTCCCACAGCCTTCTGGGGCCACCCAGCCCCTTGCTGCAGGGGACGGGGCTCGGCGCCAGCCTCAGCACCCGGAGGACCCAACCATGGGTCCAGGAGCATCCACTGGGAATTGTCTTACGCAAGGACTCGCTTCTCCACGATGTGGGTCAGGGAATTGAAGACCCCTTGCCGGACGTGAGCCTCCAGCGGGGGGTAGAAGTTGGGAATGATCTGAAAGCAGGAGCAGAATTCCATGTTAAGGCATGAACCTCTCTGCCTCCTGGGCACTGCTCAGCTCCTTGGGGGATCCTTAAGTATCCGGAGCATGGGGCAGGGGATGAGCACCCAAGGGCATTGGGGGGATGGTGCCAAAAGCGGACCAGCCCCTTCCTGCTTCCCTTTCCCCTTCCCAAAGGGAAGTGCATCAACCAGGGATGAGCAACACGCAGGGATGCTGTGGGAAGCCCTGGGCCATGCTCCAGCAGCAGCAATCGCTGCAGGAGAGGGGAGGGCCCTAAGCATCATCCAGCTCTTCCCTGAAATCCGGGTTATCCCAAGGAGCAGCAGCTCCCATCCCTGCTCCCCGCAGGACGGAGGGGCAGGCCCAGCTCTGCTCCTTCTCCTTTGAAAGGGAGAGGATGGCTCTGATTCATCCCTGTGCAGGGACATTCTGCTCGCCCTTCCATTGGGTTCTAAAGGGAACAATTCCGAAGCCTTTTCCCCACTAACGCTCATCCTTCTGGAAAGATTTCTTTCTGGAATTCCCAGGAACAAAACACACATGGGCCCAATGCTCTGCTCCAAGCTCCAGGAATGCTCCTGGGTGCAGCGAGAGCCTCAGCAGTGGTGCTCTCCCTTAGCCAAGTCCTTTGCCAATCCAGGTGGAATTCCCTGCTGATCCAGGGGCAGCTCACCCGGCACATGAAATCCAGCAGCGTGGCGGTGATGGCAGGATGAGGCTTCATGGAGTGGTGCATCACCAGGATGGCAGGCTCTGCATGGAGACAGCAGGGAGGTGCTCAGCACCCATTGATGCTCATACCCGCTGGGCACCCCTGCACACCCAGCCTGGGCTCCGGGGGACCTCAGAGCAGCCCCAGAGCCTAAAGGGGCTGCAGGAAAGCTGGAGAGGGGCTTTGGGCAAGGGATGGAGGGATGGGATGAGGAGGAACCGCTTCCAATAGGAAGAGGGAAGAGGGGGATGGGATGTTGGGAAGAAGCTCTCCACCATGAGGGTGCTGGGACACTGGAATGGGTTGAATGGAGCTGTGGCTGCCCCATCCCCTGCTCCAGTGGAAGGTGTCTGTGCCCATGGAACGGGATGAGCTTTAAGCTCCCTTCATCCCAACCCATTCCATGGTTCCATGATCCAGACCCAAACTCCCTGCAGGAGACGCCCCTCGATGATAATCTATTGGGTCTTCCCCACCTCTATGGCAGCTCTGGAAGGCATCAACCCCTTCTCCAACCCCTGAGCATCCAAAGCAAGACTCCCCATGGATACCTATGTTCATGATGCTGTCCTTCTCGGGGTTGAAGAAGAGCCAGTCATAGAATAAGGCCAGTTTGGCGTTGGAAGCAGCAACGTTGGACTGGAGGAGGGAGAAAGCACACAACAGGTTGATGAAGGCAGTGCCGAGCTCCCAGACCGGCTGCGCTGGCCCTGCTGCTGGGAAGCAGGAGCGGGGATGCTCTTCCCATTAAATAGGGCAGAGGTGTTAGGAATGAGGAGGGAATCCCAGGCAGGGCTGGAGCAGCGCAGCAGAGGCCGCTGCTCCACGGAGATGCAGACGACACGAGCAGTGGTTGCACACTGCGGATGGGGATGGGGAGGGATGGAGAGTGGGGAAGCCCAAAGGTACCAAAACACCCCCCGGAACCCTGAAATGCCCACGTGCCCATAAGCATCCATCAGAACCAAAAGGCCTCCCAAGCTGGAAGTGAGCTGAGGTTTATGCACATCCCAAAGGATCCGATGTGCAGCAGCACTTGGAGCAAACCCCCATCTCCCTCATCCCAACCTCCTCCCGCTCCCTGCACGGGAAGCGATTCCAAGGCTCATTCCCACGGGATCCCTCCCAGCTCACTGTGCAGGTGGTGAGCAGCCAGCCGATGATGGCCCAGCGCGGGAGGATGTCGGAGCTCAGCACCTCGTTGGATGGATGCACCACCCCACAGATGTACCGGATGAGGTCGCAGCGCAGGGATTGGCTGTCCGGGGTGGACAGGTACTGCCTCTGGAACCAGTCCTGGTACCGCTTCTGCTGCCCAAAGCGCACCTGAAGGCACAGGGGAGATGCAAGGGGCTCAGGGAACATCCCTTTGCCATCCTTTAAGCTTCACTCTGCCAAGCAGGAGCAACAGTCCCTGGCAAAGCTGCATTGGGCCTTTAATGGATGCCAGGGATGTCTCAGACCCATCCCCTGTCGCGATCAGAAGCAACAACCCGCAGCAGGGAAGCTCTGCCCTTTGCCCACATGGATGCTCCAGTGCTGGCAAGGGAATGGGAATGGGAATGGGATGGATGCGCCCGTGCCCTGCGCTGGATTTACCCGCGAGGTCATGAAGAGCAGCTTGGTTTCCATGTCGGGAGTGAGGCGACAGGCAAGGAACTTGCGGGATGTCCTCGACTGCAGGAGCTGGAGGACACCTGGGAAGAGACAGGAGATACATCCCTGGTACGGCACGAGCGGGATCCAGGCTGGGATCCGCACGGAGCTGAGCATGGAGCACGGAGCTTCATTCCCCCAAGGCTACAGGCAGGGGATAGGGATCAGGATTCAGGCTGCAAAAGGGCTCCAGGTTGGAGGTCACTATGAGGATGCCAGGAAGGTGCTGGGAGAAAGGGAGAGAGGATGCACAGCAAACAGGGATGGGATCTGGAGGAGGAATAGGGAACGCCAGAGGCCAAGTCCCACGCCGTAACCAACAGGGAACATTCCCCATCTCCCAGCCTGGGCACCAAAAAGCAGGGATGGCGCAGGGAATCCAGCACGGAAGTGCAATTCCTTCCCGGGAAAAGGCACCCAATGGAACACCGAGGATCAGCCACAGTGGAAAACGCGTGTGGATAGGAAGGAGAAGGCAGGGCTGCAAAAGCAACTGCTTGGAGGGAGGCTTTGGACAAGGGATGGAGCGGGACAGGACAAGGGGAATGGCTTTAACCCGATAGAAGGGAGCTGAAGTTGTTCTCCCCTGTGAGGGTGCTGGGCCACTGCAATGGGCTTTGGGATCGGGTCGGGATGGAGCCGACCCCCTCCTTGGCCCCAGCCCTACCTGTGAACTGAGCACTGAGGACCTGGGGGTTGTGGATGATGTCCTTCCAGAGCAGCTCGAACTCCGGGATCCTGGCCACGTTCTGCAGCAGCCGCACCAGGTCCCGGCCGATCATGAAGCAGTCCATGAACTGGGAAAGGGGATGGAGAAGCCTCAGGGACCGCTCAGCTACCGCTGAGCAGCAGGAGGGGAAGGCAGGGACAGAGCCCTTCAACCCTGCCATCACCTCCAGCTCATCCGCTCTCTATCTACAGCCCCGGTCCTCTTTGGAAGCGGTGGGATCTGCAGCAGGGGCACACGGGGAAGGGCAGCAGCTCTTTGAAGCTGTTCCCTCTCTTGGAAAGCAATGAGCCTGGGAATGCGCCATTCCGCTTGGTCCTTCCTGCCCAGCAAGGGCAAGGGGAGAGCAGGCAGCACTGGGGGCGATGGGGATGGAGCTGCGGAGCCCATAGGGCAGGATGCTGGAGGCATCGGCCTTCACCCAAGTGTGGTGGCATCCTTGGGGGAAGATCAATTTTCCCCCCCTTCCAGGCCGGAATGCGATGGGAATGGGGGAGCAATCGGCTCCACACCTCGGGGATGAAGCAGCGCTTCCAGCTCCAGAAGGAACAAGGGCAATGGCAGCGCTATGGAGGCAGAACCCTCGGCCCTGGCACCCCCTCGGGCTCACCCGTTCCCGGAGCAGGGAGATGCAGAATTCCACCTCCTTCTGGCGCAGCCCCTGGAGCTGGGCCGTGCCGTGGTGGTCCACGATGAGCCGCAGGTAGGTGTACACGGCCATGGCGATGAGGAGGCTGCTCTTCAGCACCCACTCTCTGCAAAGGGAGCATCACCCTTCAGCCTCCTCCATGAGGGATCCGCGTCCAGGAGGGGTTGAAACTGAGGAGCAAGGGCAGGGCCTCCGGCCCCGTGTGCCATGGACCGTTCCCTGCTCCATACGGATGCTGGCTTCCTGCGCCCTCAGCATCCTCCTAGGGAAGAGCTTCAGATCCCATCTCAACCTCCCCTCTTCCTGTTGGCCACACAGCGCCTGCCGGAAGCCAGGATGCTCACATCCAGCTGGATGCTGAGGAACACCCCAGCTCCTTTGCCGCTGGGCAGCATTCCAGCCGCTTCCCTAAGCCAGGAGCGCTCCATGGGGCAGTGGTGACCCAAGTGACTGGAGCCGTGCTGAACCTTAGCCAATTGGCCCACAGATCCAGCCCGTCCAGATCCAGGATGGATTGGAAGGGACCTTAAAGATCCTGGAGAGCCCTTCGGAGTCTTCCTATGCTCAAACAGATCAACTCCTGCCCAACCTGGGGGTGTCTGAATGCGGACGCACATCACTGATAAAGGTATCAGATAGGATCGGCTTGGAGCTGGAGGAGCTTTAAGCTCCCTTCATCCCAACCCATTCCATGATGCTGATACTGCTAAATCCCTCTGTTTCTCCATGAGCTGCTGCTCCATCCCACTTCCTCCGAGCTGCTCCAGTGATTCCAAGCTCCCTGCTGCTGGGTGTGCCACATTCCCGACCTCCCTTATCTAACTCCACAAGAAATAGCCCTGCTCCATAATTAGGAGCTCCCTTGGCTGTGCTGGATGCCAGGAATGGGGATGGATCAGGTCAGGAGCTGTAAATCAGGGCCACGGCACCACTGCGGGCAGCAGCTCGAAGGCACCAACCCAGCAGCAAGCGACTCGGGTGCCCTCCAGCATCACTGTTTGCTTCCCCAGCCTCTTCTCCCTTCGTTATCCAGCGGGAATGGGCTGCGTGAGGAAGGAGGTGGGAATGGGGAAGAGAAGCTGGGGGGGGGTCCGGGTCAGCGAGGAGCTGCGCATCAACTGAAGCTGCTGTCAAAGAGGGTTCCTCCATGGCAGAGGCGGAGGAGTGGGAACACTCCCAGGGAATGCTGAGGACGAGGCCTCATCCGGGACGATGAGGATCATCCCCGGGAATGCTGCCGGAGGATGAGGGATCAGCAGCGGAGCTCTGCTGCGGCCGCCTCTAATGGAAGCCCTCAGCACCCCCGGTGCGGCCCCAGCTCCAATCAAGCGTGGCTTTAATTAAAGCCTGCCCTTAATGAAAGCCCATAAACCTCAGCAAGGGGCTGCAGGGCCCCCCCGGGGCTCCCTTCCCACCCCCCTCGTGCTGCCGGGGCTGCTCCATTGGCCCTCCAGCAATGAGCTTTAACCTCGCACATCTGCGCCGGTGACAAAGCCCAGGGGGGACCCATGGAGCCCCCCCGCCAGATGTGGCACCTCCAATGCAGCTGTTGGCGGGGGGGGGGGCTTTGCAGTGGGGATGGGGACCGCTCCCAATGTGCTCCGAGGCTGCAGGGAGGTGCACATGGGAGCACCACAGCAACTGCATGGAATGGGCTCCAATAGCAGGGAATGGGCTCCAATAGCAGGGAATGGGCTCAAAGAGCATGGAAGGGGCTCAAACCCCATGGAATGGGCACAAACAGCACGGAATGGGCTCAAACCCCATGGAATGGGCACAAACCCCATGGAATGGGCACAAACCCCATGGAATGGGCACAAACAGCACGGAATGGGCTCAAACCCCATGGAATGGGCTCAAACCCCATGGAATGGGCACAAACCCCATGGGCAGAGTTGAGCTTAGCACAAAGGCCGGGGCAGATGGCGAAGAACCAAGCCCAGAAGGTCCCAGAGGCTCTTTCCTTCCCCACCCCATCCCCGCACCGGGCGGCACTTCCAGCACAGCCATTCCCGGAATCAGCCTCATGGGGAGCTGTTAAATGCAGCAAATAAAGGCTTTAAGGACCTGATTGTGAAGCCCAGGGAGAAGCGTCGGAGGAAAATCACTGCTGTTCCAGTGCCATTGGGAAGCAATGGCTCTGCCCAGCCCAAGGCTGTTGGGAGGAATTCTGCTCCTCATCAACTGCTGCCTGCTTTGCCAGCAAAGGACAATGCTGATCCCATGGGATAATGCTTCCCAGCTGGCCTGGCCATAACAAATCCCACTTTTAGCCCAGCTGGAGCAGGAGCTGTTTAAACACAGGAAGCTTTTAGGGCAATTAACTCCTCCAAAAGGAACCCCCCCCCCCCTTGCAGCTCAGGAAGGGAATATTCCTGGAATGCTGCTCCCAAGCCACGTGTGCTCAAGGATGGAGCTGGACACCCACTGGGTGCTGTCTGCTAGGGACACGTGAGGAGAGGCAGCATGGGACATGCGGCCCCCCCACCACATCCATATGGAGAGGCTTCAGGATGCTCTCCCATACACAACCTGCAGCAAGATGGGTGGAAGTGGTGATCCTAAAGGTCCTCTCCAGCCTGGCTGATGCTATCCAAGGGACAGCATCCAAAGTGGGCTGGGTACCACCAAGGTGCAGGGAGCCCCATCGCAGCCCATGTCTCACAGGGAGGACAAGCACCCCCTCAAGAGGGATGGGGAGGTCTCTCCCTCCATCCTAGGCTTTTCCCAGTGCCTCCCAGCATCCCTACCTCTGCTCAGTGAGGATCTCCAGCACGTTCTCAGCCAGCCAGATGTTCTTTGCTGTCACATCCCCACCTGGAAGCACGAGAGCAAGAGGGAAAAGGCCCTCAGAAGCCAGTGCGGATCCGCCGCCAGGCTCGTGGACCACCTCCATCCCTGCATCATGAGGGGCTGTGGAGCATCCCCTGCCTGCAACACGCTCCCCGGTCTTTGTGAGGGGGGGGCTCGGCTGTATTAAAGCGCAAGGACTGTGCTGATATGGTTATCCTGCTGGAGAGCAACGGAGATGGGATTTGGGAGCTGGGAAAAGGGTTTGGGATGGGGGGAGCTTGGAGCTCATGCAGCGCCAGGGCAACGCTGGGCTCCCCCCTCGCCCTGAAGAGCCGCGCTTTCCAGGCACACCCAAGGCAAGGCAAGGTCAGCCGGGACGCCGGGACACGGATTCCTCCTCCGTGGGGCAGGAACACGGAAGAGGCCCCGTTCCGGTGAGGCAGGAAAGGCGTTTGCACGTGTGTGCCCCCCCCCAAGCCCTCAGTGTCCCTGCAGGAGCCGCGCGCACGGCTCCGGGGTGGGAGCAGGCAGCGACAGGAGCCACAGCACTTCCTGCCTGCTCCCGGCTCCCGGCTCTGCCTGGGATTCACCCTTCGGAGAGGCTCTTGGGAGCAGCAGGACCGGCGCTCCCTGCCTGTCCGCTGCCTATAGACAGGCTTGGGGAGCTTGCGGGAAGCTGCCTCTGGCTTTGGCACAGCACCAACCAGCCCTGGCGCAGCACTGCGGGTGCAAGGAGCAGGATGGTGCGGGCACAGCGGGGCAGGGTGCTGGGCCACGACTCATAGAACCATAGAATAGGCAGGGCTGGGAAGGACCTTCAGCTCCTCCAGTTCCAACCCCTGCCATGGGCAGGGACACCTCCCACTGAACCACAGCACCCATGGCTCTGCCCAACCCGGCCTTGAGCACCGCCAGCGATGGAGCATTCCCAACTTCCCTGGGCACCCATTGCAGTGCCTCAGCACCCACACGGGAAAGGACTTCTGCCTCATATCCAGTCCCAACCTCCCCTGGTTCAGTTTGAACCCGTTACCCCTTGTCCTGTCACCGCAGCCCCTCATGAAGAGCCCCTCCGAGCACCCCTAGAGCCAGGACTCACCCGCGATCTGCTTCATGAAGGTCATGCAGACGCCATCAGCACCCAGCACCCCGCTCTTCACCAGCTCCCGCAGCAGCCACACGAGCTGGGGAGAGGCAGAAACCACTGCAGCTTCCACACAGCATCCCCAGCACCGGAGCCGCCTCCTTCCCCTGTCCTTGCCGCGGAGCAGAGCAGCTCCATTGGTGCCAATTGCCCCCCCAACCCCTCTGCTCCTGCCCCGGTAGATGGTGGGAAAGGGGCAGTTTGGGGCAGAGGAGCTCCCCTCACCTGCGTGCGACAGGTATCCTGCAGCTTCAAGTACTTCTCCATAAGGATGTGGTTGATCTTGTTGAGGACAATGTTCATCCCATCTCGGCTCACCAGGGCCAGGTCCCGGTAGCACTGCAACGGAGGAGAGCAGGAGATGGTTACGGATGAAGAAGGCCCATGTGGACAATGGCTCTATGAACCCGACCGGATAAGAGCAAGGAAACGATGCTGAGGGAAAGGACACGGAGGCAGACCTGGAGCAGCCCCCCAGGGCCATCCTTCGGGATGGTCCAAATGGATTCGCCGGATGCAGCCCCAGGAGCCAAAGGAACACAGCATGAACACCACTGGGTGTGCCTGCGCCCTCACACTGTCCCAACCCCCCAGGGAGCAAAGGGGCTGCCTCGGAGCACGGCAACGGGGGTGGAGGGTGAGAGGATGCTCAGGAGCGCCTGGATGTTAACGTGTGCCAGGAAATGCCATGGTATTCCAGAGAGCAGAGCTCTGGGCTCTGCATCCCCCCTGCAGAACTCCTGGGGCCTCCGAAGGTGTCTTTGCTCCGAGTCCCTGGGCTCAGCTTTCTCCATCCCTTTCCCAGAGAGCAAAGAGATCCGGAGGTATCCATCCATCAAATCCCGACCGCAGCAGCAGAGCCCAGGGGGGCAGACGCTGTGGGGCCTTGAAGCGCTATTGAAATGCCAAATGAATGCCCATGAACCAGAGCCAGACTCAGAGTCTCCACACGGAGCTGCCCAGAACACTCAGCATCTCCCTCCCTGCGTCCCAGACATCACTCCGATAGGAAAACGCAGGGATAAGGCTGGTCCAGGACATAGCCGCATAGGGGGAGGAAGCTTTAGATCCCTTTGGAGAGGTCCCTGCCCTGCCTGCATCCTGTGCCAGTGCCCAGCACCTGCCTCAGAGCTCATCCCAATCTCCCCTCGGCACGTTAAAGCCATGCCCCTTGCCCTGTCCCTGCACCAGAAGCCAGCCAAGCCCCTGATCCTTGCCCCGCAGCACAAGTGGCCAAAGGAGAACAAGTCCCATCCCATCATGGCCAAGACATCACCAACCCCTTCCTTCCCTGGCTTCCTGCTGAGCAGGATGGCAGCCGGAATCCGTAGGGAGGTGCTTGGAGAAGCTCTTCAGGTCTCCAACAGCTGCGAGGGTGGGGAGAGAACCTGAATGTCTTCATTGCTGCTGCCTCCTCCCTGCATGCCAGAGCCAGCCCTCCCACTGCACTGAGCAGGGAGGAATGATGGATGCCCACTTGAAATGAAGGGAGAAGAGGAAGAGGCACTGAGGGGAGGAAAGGGACCTCCTCCCACCCAGGAGGTGATGGGCAGGCAGTGGAGGAGGTGATGGGCAGGCAGCGGAGGAGGTGATGGGCAGGCAGCGGAGGAGGTGATGGGCAGGCAGCGCAGGAGGTGATGGGCAGGCAGCGCAGGAGGTGATGGGCAGGCAGCGCAGGAGGTGATGGGCAGGCAGTGGGTTCAGTGCACTCTGATCCCGGAGCACTGGTGCAATTAAAGCAGGAGGAGGAGGGAGTTGGACCACGTCACTTGGGAATGAAGGGGTCAGTGTCCTCCTCACAGCTGGACCAGGGCATCCCAGCGCATCCCAGAGCATCCCAGCTCATCCCTCCTGCCTGCGGGGTCGAGGCAACACGAGGGGGAGGAGAGGGTGCGCTTCAGCCCCGGAAAAGGCTGCGCCAACGCTTCTTTGGGTCATGGAATGGGTTGGGATGAAGGGAGCTTAAAGCTCATCCAGCGTCATGGGCAAGGAGCAGCTCGCTCCAGCCTGGCCTTGAACACTGCCAGGGCTGCGGCAGCCACAGCTTTGCCATTCAACCCATTCCAGGTCCCCGGCATCCTCACTTCTTCCTCATCTCCGACCCAAACCCCCCCTCAAGCCAAGAGGAACCAGAGGAATTACAGGGACTGAATCAAGGCAGAGCATTGCGTGAGTCACCTCAGGCGAGCACAGCACCGGGATCTATGGAGCATCCCTACCACCACGCACTGAAGGGTCCCCTTCAACCCCTTCACATCCAGGGCAGCTCAACTGCATCCCAAGAAGGAGCCCGGGAAGTGCTCATTCCAAGGGTTTTCCTTGGAGCTGCTCCAAAGAGGTGTGGGTTCTGTAAGAGCAGCTCCAGACCACATCCAAGAGCTTCCCCATACAAAACATCCACCTTCCTGTAGGTGAGCAACTGCAGTTCCAACAATCACCCTCGACAGCATCATTACAAAGGGACTTAAGGATTCAGTTGGGTCTGGAATCACCAGAGGGGGGCTGCTGAAAAGCGATTTTCCTCTAGGAATTGCACACGTTCCTCCGGTAAAGCCGAGGGGGTTATCCCCATAGCTGGCTTCCAGCATCAAATCCACGCTGAGCCTCCAAAGACGAGGCAGAACCATAGAATCCCAGACTGGGGTGGGCTGGAAAGGACTTTAAGGTCTCATTCCAGGCAGGAATTCTTTCCAGGTTGCTCCAAGGCCCTTGAGACACAGCTCCTTTAGAACCCCCTACCTCCCACAGGGAAACCCAAGTCATTCCCAGGCTCTGAAGGAGCCCCTTGCATCTGCATCCCCCTGGACCACAGGGATGCAGCAGAGCCAGGCCGCCTCGCTCAGCACTGCGATTCCAGGGAGGCGCGAGCCCCAGCACTCCCACATTCCCAATGGAACAAAGCCCCTGTGCTCGGCTCTTACCTTCTGCGCCTGAGCAGGTTCAGTGAGGACCAGAGTGAAGAGCCCCAGGCAGATCTCCTCGTGCTGGGGGGTTCCTTTGCATATCTAAGAGAGAAGGCAGCAGAGGCGGCAGTGAGATGGGCCATGAGGGAGGCAAGAGGAGCAGGAAACCCCTCTGGAGCATCCCGGAAGGAATCTGAACCGGGATCCAAAGGGAATACAGAAACCAGAAAGGGCCTCGCTGACATCTGTAGCCTGGAGCAAAGGGAATGCTGCGGCAAAGCCCTTGGTACTGAGAGCTTTGAGTGACTTCAGGGTACCTGAGGGGCAGCAACCCCCTGGCACGAGCGGGAGCGGACGATGGAACCACGGAATGGGTTGAGATGAAGGCAGCTGAAAGCTCATCCAGCTCCACGGGCAGGGAGAGCATCCCGAGAGCAGGATGCTCCTTGAACACTGCCAGGGATGGGGCAGCCACAGCTTCCCAGGGCACAAGAGAGGACCCAATAGATGGGCACCTGCCCATCGCCTTCCAAGCTGTGCCTCCAAGTGGGAATGCATTCCAGGAGCCCTAAAAGCCACCCCTGGGATGCCAAGCGTTCCCCAGGAAGGGAAGGGGCCTCTGGAGCACAGCCCAAGGGGTTCTGGGGGGGTTACAAAGGCACCAGGCATAGCCGAGAACCCATCAGCACTGCACACAGCAGTGGCCTTATAGGGTAACGCCTGCAGCTCCATGCCCTCACTAGCATGACCGTGCCCTCTCCAAAGGGCTGGAATGTGGTTGCTGGGAGGCCAGGCAAAAGCTGGGGCCAAGAGGGTGCCCACATGCACGGAGCTGGGAAAGGGGCAGGATCCACCCGAGCCCAGCGAGGAACCGCAGCGATCGGAGGGAGCAATCGGCTTCCAAAGGGACCGCAGGGATCGAAGGCGCAAAGCGTGGAATTCTTCAGTGGGAAGCGCGAATCCCCACCCCCTTCCATGAGTTCCTTGATCCAGGCAGGGGTTGTCATACCCCAACGGACACGAGGACTTACGTGAGCATTGAGAGCATCGTTGGCTTCCCTCTCCGAGAGCCCATTGGTGAGCGCCGTGACGATGCCCACGCACCTCTCCAGCCTCTGGAAGCAAGAGGCATCCATCAGGATGCTGCCAGAACAGAGCAGGGCTCCGAATCCCCCCTGCCATGACCACGGATGATCCCGAGCCACTCGGACGCATCCATCATGCAGGCCAGGAGCCGCTGTTCCCATCCATGTGGGACCAGCCTGGAAACCTCCCGTTGCCATCCCATCAGAGCAGCTTCTGGCGGGGAATTAAGAGCAGGAGGTGCTTGCATGGAGCATCCGGAGGGATGGAGATGGGAAGGGCCATGAAGTCAGGAGCACAGGCAGGAAACCAGCGGAGAAGCAACCCATGGGATCATGGGATGGGGTGGGATGAAGGGAGCTTAAAGCTCATCCAGGTCCAACCCATTAAAGCCTGTGGGGAACAGGCTTTATCCCAGGGGATTTATGCAGGAGCATGAAAATCCCAGCTCCAAAGCACAGGAATGATGTGGAAAGGGAGGACAAGATCCAGGAGCTGAAAAGCAGAGGGAGAACCCCCCCCCCCCCCAGGGAAGGAATCAGCTTCTCCCGGCTGGAATTTGGTCACTGGTGCTTGTTTCCAGCAGTGGAAGAGATGGAGATGGAGAAGGACCACCTTATCTCTGGGAAGCCTTCTTCACCTCCATCCCCACACATCCATCACCATCCCCAATGGGAGCTCCACTGCTGCCTCCTTCCCAGCCCAGATCCCATGGGAGCATCCCAGGACACCCACTTCAGGAGCACGGAGCTGCTTTTCCAGCCCAATTGAAGCTCCCAGCCGGAGGTGGGAATGTTCTGTGCCTCCTGGCCAGGACCCAACACACACACAGGGAGCAACGACTGCTTGGAAGGCACATAAATACACTCCAGTGGCAGCTTCCAGAGCTTGGGATGGCGTTATTCCCATTGGGATGGCGTTATTGCCACCGCCACCCTGTTTGTCTCCTGCAGCTCAAAGCCAATGGGATGCTTTTCCTCCTCTGGAAAGCCTCAAACGCATTCGTTTCCATCACACAGTACATAACCATTGCACTGGGGACGCGCAGCAGCATTCCTGAACCTGGGATGCTCGGGATAGGTACCAAGCAGTGTCAGAGCAACGCGGCCCTTGGACAGGAGCAGAACGGGACCCCACTGCCACAAACGGCAACGCTCAATGGGAATCACGGAATGGGACGGAGGGACCTTCAACCTCCTCCCGGGCCACGGAGCACCCACAGCTCCTCCACTCAACCCACCCCAGCGCCCCATCGGCCTCGCAGGGAAGCACTGCCCGGGATGCCCCAGCGCCCTGGGGCTGCATCCCTGCAGCCGGGGCCAGGGTCCCTCAGGAGCCCCCCCGAGCCCCCCCTCCCCCCTGCCCATCCCGTACCTCCTCCAGCTCATCCTTGGCATCCAGGAGAGTGCAAACCAACAGCTTCCCCGCGGCCCCCGCTGCTCCCCCCTTCCCCTTCTGCATCTCCATGGCTCGGGGGGGGGGGGGGGTGCGGAGCACGGACCCCCCTTCCCCCTGCGCGGGCCCCCCCCCCACCCCGCTCTTCCTCGGGTGAGGATGAGGAGGGCGGGGGGTCCTGAGGGGCAATCCCCCCCCTCTGCCTGCGCCCGGGGGGTGCCCTGTGGGGGGGTATGGGGGGGGTGAAGCCCCTATGGGGGGGCCCTATGGGGGGGTATGGGGTGGGGAAGCCCCTATGGGGGCGCTCTATGGAGGGGTATGGGAGGGGTGAAGCCCCTATGGGGGGGTATGGGGGGGGAAGCCCCTATGGGGGGGCCCTATGGGGGTATGGGGGGGGCAGAGCCCCTATGGGGGGGCCCTATGGGGGTGTGGGGGGGGCAGAGCCCCTATGGGGGGGCCCGGAAGGCTCCGGCAGAGCCACGGCGGAGCCCGGCGGGAAGAGGAAGAGCGGCGCGGCCGGAAGGGCCCGCCCCCTCCCGGCGCGCTGGCCAATGGGAGCGCGGATAGGGCTGTGAGTGACAGGTGAGTGGGCGGGCGGCGAGGGGCGGGGACTAGGTGCGGCGCAGCCAATGGGGTGGGAGGGGCGGGGCTTGTGGCGCTGGATGCTCCGCCCCGTCAGCGGGAGGCGGGGGGGGGGGGGGGGGGCGACCCCGCGGGACCCCCGCGATGGGAGCGGAGAGGGACCGCTCCCCCCCCCCCCCCCCCCCCCGGGATGGGACCCGATGTGGGGCGCAGGGATGGGACCCGATGTGGGGTGCAGGAGGGGACCCGATGTGGGGCGCAGAGATGGGACCCGATGTGGGGTGCAGGAGGGGACCCGATGTGGGGCGCAGGGATGTGGGGCGCGGGGATGGGACCCGATGTGGGGCGCAGGATGAGGCCCCATCACCCCATGCCCACATCATCTTTATTATAAAATTAGAGCTCTTGTGATCCCCCCCCAGCTCCAACCCCCCCCCCCCCCCCCCCCCGGCCCTGGACCCCCCCTCTGCAGTGCCCGTGCCCGGAGGGTCCCATGGGGCCCCCCCCGGAGCACTCGGAGTGCATTGGGGTGCATTGAGGGCCCCGGGGGGGGGGGGGGGGCTCGGAGGTGGTGCCTGGTGCAGCCCCCCCCGGCCTGAGTGCTGCTGGGGGGGGGTCAGCCCCGGGTGCTGCCCCCCCGCTCCCCCAGCAGCCAATAGGTCCTCACCTTCCCCTTGCCCTGTGGGGAGAGAGGGGGGGGGCTTCAGACAAGGGTTGGGGTCCCGGGGCGCCCATTGCCCCATGGGGGCTGCGGGATGAGGAGGCGGGGGGGGGGCACCCATTGGGGGCACTGAGGCTGCTCGGGGGGGGGCAGGAGCCACCTTCATCTCCACGTCCCCCCGGAGCTCCAGCTCGAAGCAGCCGAACTCCTCCAGCACGGCCTTGGTCACAGCAGAGATGTGGATCTTCAGGGCTGAGGGGAAGCGGCAGCACCCATGGGCGCCCCATCAGCACCCATAGGCGCCCATCATGACCCATAGGTGCCCATCATGACCCATAGGTGCCCATCAGCACCTGTATGTGCCCGTCAGCACCCATAGGTGCCCATCAGCACCCATGGGTGCCCATCAGCACCTATAGGTGTCCATCAGCACCCATGGGTGTCCATCAGCACCCATGGGTGCCCATCAGCTCCCACAGGTGCCCATCAGCACCCATGGGTGCCCATCAGCTCCCATGGTGCCCATCACCACCTATAGGTGCCCATCAGCACCCATGGGTGTCCATCAGCACCCGCGGGTGCCCATCAGCTCCCACAGGTGCCCATCAGCACCCATGGGTGCCCTCACCTTCCCCGTTGGACTCCATGCGCGAGGCCGTGTTCACCGTGTCCCCGAACAGGCAGTACCGGGGCATCTTGAGCCCCACAACTCCGGCACAGACGGGTCCTGGGGGGCACCCAGTGAGCACCCCCCATAGCCCCCACCCCACGTGGCCCCACTGTCCCCTGGGGTCCACTGACCTGTGTGGGTGCTATGGCCCTGTCCCCGTCCCCATCGGCCCACGCAGACCCCATGTCCCCATCCCCATTGACCCCCATGGTTCCACATCCCCTTCCTATCTCCATTGACCCCCACGGGTCCCACGTCCCCATCCCCATTGACCCATATGTGTTCCATATCCCCATTGCCCCACACCAACCCCACGTCCCCATCCCCATTGCCCCATACGTGTTCCCCATCCCCATCCCCATTGCCCCCCACCGACCCCACATCCCCATCCCTATTGCCCCATATGTGTTCCATGTCCCCATCCCCATTGCCCCATACGTGTTCCCCATCCCCATTGCCCCCCACCGACCCCACATCCCCATCCCTATTGCCCCATATGTGTTCCATGTCCCCATCCCCATTGCCCCATACATGTTCCCCATCCCCATTGCCCCCCACCGACCCCACATCCCCATCCCTATTGCCCCATATGTGTTCCATGTCCCCATCCCCATTGCCCCATACGTGTTCCCCATCCCCATTGCCCCCCACCGACCCCACATCCCCATCCCTATTGCCCCATATGTGTTCCATGTCCCCATCCCCATTGCCCCATACGTGTTCCCCATCCACATTGCCCCCCACCGACCCCACGTCCCCATCCCCATTGCCCCATATGTGTTCCCCATCCCCATTGCCCCCCACCGACCCCACATCCCCATCCCCATTGCCCCATATGTGTTCCCCATCCCCATTGCCCCCCACCGACCCCACGTCCTCATCCCCATTGCCCCATATGTGTTCCCCATCCCCATTGCCCCACACGTGTTCCCCATCCCCATCCCCATTGCCCCATATGTGTTCCCCATCCCCATTGCCCCACACGTGTTCCCCATCCCCATCCCCATTGCCCCATATGTGTTCCCCATCCCCATTGCCCCACACGTGTTCCCCATCCCCATCCCCACTGCCCCCCACCGACCCCACATCCCCATCCCCATCCCCATTGCCCCACACGTGTTCCCCATCCCCATCCCCACTGCCCCCCACCGACCCCACATCCCCATCCCCACTGCCCCCCACCGACCCCACATCCCCATCCCCACTGCCCCCCACCGACCCGTGTGCACCCCGATGCGCAGCTCGAGCTGCTGCTGGGGCCGGTGGCGGATGCGGAAGGAGCGGACGGCGTCGAGCAGCGCCAGCGCCATCCGCGCCACCTCCGGCGCGTGCTGCTTCCCGTTGCGCACCGGCAGCCCCGACACCACCATGTAGGCATCGCCGATGGTCTCCACCTGGGAGGGGACACCACAGCGTGGGGCGCCACCCCCCCATTTTGGGGTACCCGAGGCCATGCGGCCCCCGATGCCCTCACCTTGTAGACGTCGAAGTTGTCGATGATGGCATCGAAGCAGGTGTAGAGGTCGTTGAGCAGCGTCACCACCTGCATGGGGGTGCTCTCGGCCGACAGCGCCGTGAAGCCCACGATGTCGCTGAAGTAGATGGTGACGCTGTCGAAGGCCTCCGCCTCCACCGTCTCCCCCCGCTTCAGCTGCTCCGCCACTGAGCTATGGGGGGGACACGGGGCCCGGGGGGGCCCTGAGTCACCAATGGGGGGTTTGGGGGGGGGGGGGCGCTCAGGGGTTCCGCTTGAGATGGGGTCAGGGATGGTCCTGGTCCTTCTGAGGATGCTCAACCGCGGTCCGTGCCGGTGGTGGCACCTTTAGGTAGCGCTGAGAGCCACGGTAACGGATGGGGCTTTGGGGTCTCCAGCAGCCCTATTCCTGACCCCCCCCCCCCCATGCAGCGGCCTCGGGGGTCCCCAGTTCCTCCAAACACCCTCAAGCTCAAGCCACATGGAGGTCCTTGGGGTTGCCATTTCCTCCATCCTCAGCCCCAAAGCACATGGGGGTCCTTGGGGTCCATGGGACACCGCTGTCTCCAAGCCAACTGCAGGTGCTTGGGGTTCCCAGGGCATCCTTAGCCCCTCCAAGCACCCCTGGCCTCAAGCTGTACGGGGGTCCTTGTGGTCCACAGCCCCTCCAAGCATCCCCAGCCATGCAGGGGTGCTTGGATGTAGCCATCAGCAGGTCCAAGCATCCATCACACAAATCCCAATCACCCACCACCATGTCCAAGCATCCATCACCATGTCCAACCACCCACCACCATGTCCATTCACCCACCACCAGATCCATTCACCCACCACAGCAGGTCCAACCACCCACCACCATGTCCATTCACCCACCACCAGATCCATTCACCCACCACAGCAGGTCCAACCACCCACCACCATGTCCATTCACCCACCACAAGGTCCATTCACCCACCACCAGGTCCATTCACCCACCACCACGTCCAAGCACCCATCACAGCAGGTCCAATCACCCACCACCATGTCCAAGCATCCATCACCAGGTCCAACCACCCACCACCATGTCCATTCACCCATCACAGCAGGTCCAACCACCCACCACCAGGTCCATTCACCCATCACCACGTCCCAGCACCCATCACAGCAAGACAGAGGGGGGATGCTGCAGTGGTACCCCGCAGTGGGGGGCTCTATAGAGGCCCCACTGATGCTCACTGGGGCAGGATCTGGTAGAGCAGCGCCTCCGCCTTGCGCTTCTCCTCCAGGTACGCCTGTGTCCGCTCCTCCACCAGCTCCTCCAGGTTGTTGGCGTACTGCTCCATGCGGGACAGCAGGTTGTCCAGGATGTTGCTGCTGCTCTCCCTGCGGGCAGGGGCTCAGCACCCACCCGGGGACCCATGGGGGTCACCGCCGGCGGTGCCGAGGGACGGGCAGGTACCTGTTGAACTTGCGGAGCTGCACCTTGATGTGGTTGAAGTCCGGGCGCTCCAGGGCGTCCTCGGCCCAGCAGAGCTGCATGAGCTGCCCCAGCTCCTCCATGTGGCACCCAACGGCGGCCGAGGGGCGGAAGCTGGGGCGCTCCCCGCTCTTCACCCGCTCGATGATCTCTGGGGCGACAGCACCCGTCAGAAGGCATCAGCACCCATCGGTAGGGCCCAGCACCCATCAGCTCATCCAATAACCCATCAATGGGTCCCAGCACCCATCAGCAGGTCCCAGCACCCATCAGCTCATCCAATAACCCATCAATGGGTCCCAGCACCCATCAGCTCATCCAATAACCCATCAATGGGTCCCAGCACCCATCAGCAGGTCCCAGCACCCATCAGCTCATCCAATAACCCATCAATGGGTCCCAGCATCCATCAGCTCATCCAATAACCCATCAATGGGTCCCAGCACCCATCAGCTCATCCAATAACCCATCAATGGGTCCCAGCACCCGTCAGCAGGTCCAAGCACCCATCAGTGAGGCCAACCACCCATCACAGCAGGTCCAAGAACCATCACCAGGTTCCAAACACCCATGAGCAAGTCCAAGCACCCATGAGCAGGTCCAAAACCCCATAACAGCAGGTCCAAGCACCCATCAGAAGGTCCAAGCACCCATCACAGCACATCCAAGCATCCATCGGCAGGTCCAAGCACCCATCAACTCCTCCAGGCCCCCCAACCTTTGGGGCTGAGGTCCATCCCCTCCACGTAGAAGACCCCACTGCGCAGGGCGATCTCCTGCAGGATGATGCCGAAGCTGTAGACATCGCCCTTCTGGGTACCACGGGCCGGTGGCGACTCCATCCTCAACAGCTCGGGCGCCGTCCACAGCTTCTCTGTGCCACCGAGAGGGTGCTGAGGGTGCGCAGGGACCCCGGGCATCGGGTGCTGGGATAGGGGTAGGGTTGGGTGCTCACTGGCGAAGAGCGCATGGGTGTCCTCTCCATCGGGAGGCACGCGGAAGCTCTCCAGCCCATAGTCGGTGATCTTGAGCACGAAGCGGCTGTCCACCACGCAGTTGGAGGACTTAAGGTTCCCATGGGAGACGATGACGCCGTTGTGCAGGAATTGCATCCCCTGGGTGGGTCGGGAGCGGGTCAGGCCATGGGTGTTCCCTACGTTGGGAATGGGGATGTGGAGATTTGGGGTCCCCATCTCTTACCTTGACAATGTCATGGGTGAGGGAATAGCGGAACATCCAGTCCAACGTGATGCTCTCATTCTCCAGGATGTCCTGAGGACCACATCACCACCACGGATTGAGCCAGGATGGGGATCAGCATCCATCGGCTTCTCCCACCCCAGGCACCCAGAGAGCAGCTCCAGCAGCCCCGATGGGTGCTGGATGGAGCAGCCCCCGCCCTGATGGATGCTGCTGGTCCCTGGTGGTACCTGCAGGCTGCCCCGGGGGCAGTACTCAGTCAGGATGCAGATGTTGGGGGGGTCGGTGCAGGCGCCGATGAAGCGGGTGAGATGCTCGTTTTGGACATCCCGCATCTGAGAGATGGGAGCAGGGGGTGGGACCGGCGCCATGGCCCTCCCCACCCCACCGGGGCTGCCGGCTTCACCTACGTGCTTCAGCTCGAACAAGACCTTGCGCGTCAGCTCGATGCGCTTGCGGTTCAGGTGCTTCACGGCCACCAGGTTGCCCTGAGGAGACACGAAGTGATGGGAAGCCACCACTCATCCCATACCCCTGCCCCGGGCCGGGCTGGATGGGGCTGGGAGCAACCTGGGCCAGTGGAAGGCGTCTCTGCCCATGGAAAGGGATGGGATTGAAGGGCCATCCCAGCCCGTTCCATGGTACCTTGTAATATGCTGTCTTGGCGTAGACCTGGAACTGCCCCTCTGTGGTCATCAGTGAGCCGTAGTTGGAGCCCCTCTGGATGGGGAGGGGCAAGGGGTGAGCCCTGTCCCTGCTCCCCATCTCCAAAGCCTGATCCCCATCTCCAAACCATGCTCCCCATATCCAAACCCTGATCCCCATCATCTCCAAAGCCTGGTCCCAGTCATCTCCAAACCATGCTCCCCATATCCAAACCCTGATCCCCATCATCTCCAAAGCCTGGTCCCAGTCATCTCCAAACCATGCTCCCCATCATCTCCAAACCCTAATCCTCATCACCTCCAAACCCTGATCCTCATCTCCAGACCCTGATCCTCATGACCTCCAAAGCCTGATCCCAATCATCTCCAAAGCCTGATCCCAATCATCTCCAAAGCCTGATCCCTATCATCTCCAAAGCCTTGTCCCATCATCTCCAAACCCTGCTCCCCATCTCCAAACCCTGCTCCTCATCTCCAAACCCTGCTCCTCATCTCCAAACCCTGCTCCTCATCTCCAAACCCTGCTCCCCATCTCCAAACCCTGCTCCTCATCTCCAAACCCTGCTCCCCATCTCCAAACCCTGCTCCTCATCTCCAAACCCTGCTCCCCATCTCCAAACCCTGCTCCCCATCTCCAAACCCTGCTCCCCATCTCCAAACCCTGCTCCTCATCTCCAAACCCTGCTCCTCATCTCCAAACCCTGCTCCCCATCTCCAAACCCTGCTCCTCATCTCCAAACCCTGCTCCCCATCTCCAAACCCTGCTCCTCATCTCCAAACCCTGCTCCCCATCTCCAAACCCTGCTCCCCATCATCTCACCAGGGACAGGGTGAGTTTGCTGCCGGCGCTCCGGAGGTGCTTCTCCAAGCTGCTCATCTGCACATCTTCCCACCGGATCCGCCACAGCTCAGCCGCCAGCTCCTTCTCCAGCGCCAGCTTCCTGCACCAAGGAAGCATCACCGTGAGACCCCCACGTCCATCCCCACCACCTCTGGGCACAGCAGCACCTACCTATAGATGAAGAAGGAGGTGATGGTGATGGCCAAGAGGATGAGGCTGACCACAAGGGACAGGACCTCCAGGGTGGACAGGCTGCCTGCAGGGTGACAGGAGGTTGGTGGTGACCACGGTGGGGGGCCCATGTCCCACGTCCCCCCCATGGACACCGCTCACCTTTGCGGCACAGGGGGTCGCTGTTGTCAAAGCCACAGGGGGGGACATCGGATGGGACAACGTTCCCTGGCCAATGGATCTCCCGTCCCGGCACCATCTGGAGCTTCTTGGTGGTGCCGTTGTAGTTGGCCACAATCTGATGGGGGATGAGGTGAGAATTGGGTGGGAGGAGGTCCCCCGGTCACCCCATGGGACCGGGGGTCCCCGCGTTGGGGCTCACCTGGAAGTCCCCCAGCACTGGGTCCATGTCCCATAGGGAATAATCGCTCTCCCGGTCGCCGTTCTCATCGATCTTCAGGAAGCCGGTGACGCCTGAGGGGGACATGAGGGTGACACATGGGTTCCATGGATGGGGTGGGAAAGGGATGGGATGGGAATGGGATAGGATGGGATGGGGAGGGATGGGATGGGACCCACCATAGAAGGTGCGGTTCCACATCTGGCGGGTGATGGCAGAGGCGTTGCTGATGGAGCCGCCGCGCTCCAGCGTCTCGTTGAGGGCCTGCGCATAGAGCAGGACCCCGTCGTGGAAGGCGGCCGCGATGAAGTTCATCTGGAGGCATTGGAACAGTTCAGGATGGGGAACGGCTTCAGCTCCGTCCCGTGTCCCCTCGTCCCCGTGTCCCCATCTCCATCCCATGGCCCTCAGCAGCTCCAGCGGCTCCATCTCCATCCCATGTCCCATCTTCATCCCATACCCCCTTGTCCCCAGCTCCATCCTGCATCCCTCAGCAGCTCCATCTCCACCCTGTACGATTTGTCCCTCATCCCAGTTTCCTTCACCATTCCCATCCCTATATCCCACCAAGCCGTCCTTCATGGAGAAGTTGAAGTGAGCCATCGCCTCCTCCTTCAGCCGCGCCAGGAAGGGGCGGTACTCGGGGTTTGTGGGCTCCCTGTAGGTGATGATGGTGACAGCCTGGGAAGGGGAGAGTGGATGGAGCTGGGACACAGGGCCATCAACCGCATCCCCTTCCAAGTGAGCAGCACCCATTGCAGTGTGATGCTCACACGTGATGGGTACCGGTGTCACACACATGAGGGGTACCACTGTCACACACGATGGGTACCAGAGTCACACACGATGAGTACCAGTGTCACACACGATGGGTACCGGTATCACCCATGATAGGTACCGGTATCACACACGATGGGTACCGGTGTCACACATGATGGGTACCGGTGTCACACATGATGGGTACCGGTGTCACACACGATGGGTACCGGTATCACCCATGATAGGTACCGGTATCACACACGATGGGTACCGGTGTCACACATGATGGGTACCGGTGTCACACATGATGGGTACCGGTGTCACACACGATGGGTACCGGTATCACCCATGATAGGTACCGGTGTCACACATGATGGGTACCGGTGTCACACATGATGGGTACCGGTATCACACATGATGGGTACCGGTGTCACACATGATGGGTACCGGTGTCACACACGATGGGTACCGGTATCACCCATGATGGGTACCGGTGTCACACACGATGGGTACCGGTATCACCCATGATGGGTACCGGCGTCACACATGATGAGTACCGGTGTCACACACGATGGGTACCGGTATCACACACGATGGGTACCGGTGTCACACACGATGGGTACCGGTGTCACAGATGATGGGTACCGGTGTCACACACGATGGGTACCGGTGTCACACACGATGGGTACCGGTATCACCCGTGATGGGTACCGGTGTCACACACGATGGGTACCGGTGTCACACACGATGGGTACCGGTATCACCCATGATGGGTACCGGTGTCACACACGATGGGTACCGGTGTCACACACGATGGGTACCGGTATCACCCATGATGGGTACCGGTGTCACACACGATGGGTACCGGTGTCACACACGATGGGTACCGGTATCACCCATGATGGGTACCGGTATCACCCATGATGGGTACCGGTGTCACACATGATGGGTACCGGTGTCACACACGATGGGTACCGGTGTCACACACGATGGGTACTGGTGTCACACACGATGGGTACCGGTGTCACAGATGATGGGTACCGGTGTCACACACGATGGGTACCGGTGTCACACACGATGGGTACCGGTGTCACCCACGATGGGTACCGGTGTCACACACGATGGGTACCGGTATCACAGATGATGGGTACCGGTGTCACACATGATGGGTACCGGTGTCACAGATGATGGGTACCGGTATCACCCATGATGGGTACCGGTGTCACACATGATGGGTACCGGTATCACCCATGATGGGTACCGGTGTCACACACGATGGGTACCGGTGTCACACACGATGGGTACCGGTATCACAGATGATGGGTACCGGTGTCACACATGATGGGTACCGGTATCACAGATGATGGGTACCGGTGTCACACATGATGGGTACCGGTGTCACACATGATGGGTACCGGTATCACCCATGATGGGTACCGGTGTCACACATGATGGGTACCGGTATCACCCATGATGGGTACCGGTGTCACACATGATGGGTACCGGTGTCACACACGATGGGTACCGGTATCACCCATGATGGGTACCGGTGTCACACACGATGGGTACCGGTGTCACACATGATGGGTACCGGTGTCACACACGATGGGTACCGGTATCACCCATGATGGGTACCGGTGTCACACACGATGGGTACCGGTGTCACACACACTGTGGGTACAGACGTGACCCACCTCGAAGGCCCTGCGTGCGGCAGCGTCGTGGTGGTCCCCGCGCCTCCACGGCCGCTGGGGCTCAGGGAAGCGGCTCCCCTGCAGGCTGGCGCCGAAGATGTCGATGTAGAAGAAGGCGAAGTCCCCGCGCGTGAGCCCCTCGCGCTCCGCCTGCAGCAGCAGCTCCCGCAGCGTGGCCGGGGCGCAGCACACGTAAACCACTGCGGGAGGGAGCATGGCAGCAGCCCTGAGACACCGCGGCCCTGCCCAGGGCACCCGGAGACATCCCCATCCCTGCCTGTGGCAACCGGGAACATCCCCATCCCTGCCTGTGGCAACCGGGGACATCCCCATCCCTGCCTATGGCAACCGGGGACATCCCCATCCCTGCCTGTGGCAACCGGGGACATCCCCATCCCTGCCTATGGCACCCGGAGACATCCCCATCCCTGCCTATGGCAACCGCGGACATCCCCATCCCTGCCTATGGCACCTGGAGACATCCCCATCCCTGCCTATGGCAACCGCGGACATCCCCATCCCTGCCTATGGCACCCGGAGACATCCCCATCCCTGCCTATGGCAACCGGGGACATCCCCATCCCTGCCTGTGGCAACCGGGGACATCCCCATCCCTGCCTATGGCACCCGGAGACATCCCCATCCCTGCCTGTGGCAGCCGGGGACATCCCTGTGTCCATCCCCCAGCTCTTCTCCCATTTCTTGCAGCAGCTCCAGCTCCATCCCATGTCCAAGCTCCATCCCATGTTTCCTGTTCCCAGCTCTATCCCATGTCCCCTTGTCCCCAGCTCCATCCCATGTCCCAGCCCCATCCCATGTCCCACAGCAGCTCCAGCCCCATCCCATGTCCCAGCCCCATCCCATGTCCCACAGCAGCTCCAGCCCCATCCCATGTCCCAGCCCCATCCCATACCCCCTCGTCCCCATGTCCCAGCCCCATCCCACGTCCCAGCCCCATCCCACCTCCATCCCTGGACACCCCAAGCCCCAGCCCTGTGGCTGCCCATGGGCTGTGCCGGGCAGGGGCCGCAGGGAGCGGTGCCCCCCCCGTGCCCACTGCAGGTTTCCTGTTTTCCCGACTCCGCTTCCTCCTCCCGCGGCCCCGATCCCGGCAGAGTCGGACCCTGAGCAGGGAATGACCCCGCTCCTGCCCGCCCCCCCCCCCCCCCCCCCGTGATCCATTGGCACCAACGGGACCCCAGGGAGCTCCCCTGGGACGGGGGTCCGGCAGTGCCCCCCCCCAGCGCAGCGAAGCCGGGGCCGGCCGGATGGTACCCACCCAGCGCCAGCGCCGCCGGCGCCACCCGTTGGCTCCGGCTGGAGCGGATGGGGACGGCAATGGGATTGGGATGGGAATAGGGATGAGAATGGGGATAGGAATGGGAATGGGGATGGGGATAGGGATGGGAATAGGGATGGGAATGGGAATGGGAATGGGGATGGGGATAGGGATGGGAATAGGGATGGGAATGGGAATGAGAATGGGGATGGGGATAGGGATGGGAATAGTAATGAGATTGGGATGGGGATAAGGGTGGGAATGGGAACGGGGATGAGAACAGGGATATGAATGGGATTGGGATGGGAATAGGGATGGGAATGGGGACGGGAATGGGGTGGGAATAGAGATGGGAATGGGGATGGGAATGGGGATGCGCTTGGGGATAGGGATGGGAATGGAAATGAGATTGGGATGGGGATAGGGGTGGGAATGGGAACGGGGATGAGAACAGGGATGGGAATGGGATTGGGATGGGAATAGGGGTGAGAATGGGGATAGGAATGGGAACGGGGATGGGGATAGGGATTGGGATGGGAATAGGGGTGAGAATGGGGATAGGAATGGGAACGGGGATGGGGATAGGGATGGGAATGGGAATAGGGATGGGAATGGGGATGGGATTGGGAATGGGGTGGGAATAGAGATGGGAATGTGATGGGAATGGGGACAGGAATGGGAATGGGGACGGGAATGGGAATGGGGACGGGAATGGGAATGGGAATGGAGACGGGAATGGGAATGGGGACAGGAATGGGAATGGGGATGGGAATGGGAATGGGGACAGGAATGGGAATGGGAATGGGGACACGAATGGGAATGGGAATGGGGACGGGAATGGGGATGGGAATGGGGACGGGACAGGCGCTGGCGGCCGCACTCAGCACCTCGCAGCGCGTCACCCCCCGGGGCGAGGGCAGCCCCTTGAGCCGCTCCCATGCACACAGCCCGAGCCCATCCCCGCGCCCCCTTCCCCTGCGGCGCCCCCCCCGGCGCCGGCACCCACCGCGTCCCTTCTGCCGGATCTCCCGGATGACGGAGGAGAAGTTGCCCCCGCCGCGGAACACCACGTCCAGCACGGTCAGGTTGCGCAGGGCGGGCAGCTGCACATAGAGCCCCTCGGCGGCGAAGAAGTAGGGGCGGTCGTCGACCTTCTCGTCCCAGTACACCAGCAGCGCCCGGCGGGTCCAGTTGAAGCGGCGGTGCAGCTGCACCCCGAGCTCCCCCAGCTTGCGGTGGCTGGGACCGGCGCGGGTCGTGAGCCCGAACTGCTCCCGTTTGTCGTCGAAGCCGTGAGCTTCGGCCCCCGCCGTCACCAGCGGCAGCCGCCAGTGGCTGGTGAAGCGGGCGACCGGCGCCGCCGTGTACACGCAGCCGGGCCCCAGGAAGGCTGCGGGGTGATGGGCGAGCTGCAGATCGACGGCGGCCAAAGGCGCGGCCATCTCGGAGCAGACGCCGTGGCCGTCCTCGCTGCTGCCGAACACCCAACGCAGGGTGAAGCCGGGCAGGAGGTCGGGACGGGCGTTGACGGCGGCCACGGCCAAGCGCACGGCGGGGCCCACCCGCGGCCAAGCCCAGGGGTAGCTGAGGTTGCGCTCGGGCAGCACCACGGCCAAAGTCAGCGCCGTTGCGGCCGCCGCCGGTGCCGCGCCGCAGAGCGCGGCCAAAACCGCGAGCATCGCCCCACGGAGAGAGGATTTGGGAGTGACCCCCCCCCCCCCCCCCGAGGCACAACGGGGCTGAGCCCTTCCTTTCCCCCCCCCCGTGACACAACGGGGCCGTTATCATCCACACCGACCTTAACTCCTTCCTGCCCGCCCCGGCTGCGGGATGGGGCCGCCCGGTGGTGGGTGCGGGAAGTGCCGCCCGCGGGGTGTGAAAGGGGGGGGGAACGGTGCGGTGCGGGACGCGCTGGGACCGCCACGGGAATGGGCCCCGTGGAAAGGGGGGGCTGAGACCTCACACGGAGCCGCTCCAGCGCCGCCCCGTCGGGTGTCGGTGGTGCCCCCCGGGGGGGGGGGGGTGGGCGCGGAACGGGGCGGCCCCGGGCGCGAGGGGGTTTGGGGACACGGGATGGGGGGGGGGGGTGACCGCGGCCGTCCCGGGACGTTCCCAACGCCCCGCGCCCCATAGGGCTGCGGGGGAGCGGTAAAGGAGCGGCGGCAAAATGAATGCCGTTAATTAAAGTGTTAATGGAGGGGAGCGGGGGGGGGGATGGGGGTCGTTAATTAAAGTGTTAATGGAGGGGAGCGGGGGGGGGATGGGGGTCGTTAATTAAAGTGTTAATGGAGGGGAGCGGGGGGGGGATGGGGGTCGTTAATTAAAGTGTTAATGGAGGGGAGCGGGGGGGGATGGGGGTCGTTAATTAAAGTGTTAATGGAGGGGAGCGGGGGGGGATGGGGGTCGTTAATTAAAGTGTTAATGGAGGGGAGCGGGGGGGGGATGGGGGTCGTTAATTAAAGTGTTAATGGAGGGGAGCGGGGGGGATGGGGGTCGTTAATTAAAGTGTTAATGGAGGGGCACGGGGGGGGATGGGGGTCGTTAATTAAAGTGTTAATGAAGGGGAGCGGGGGGGGGATGGGGGTCGTTAATTAAAGTGTTAATGAAGGGGAGCGGGGGGAGGAGGTCGTTAATTAAAGTGTTAATGGAGGGGAGCGGGGGGGGGGATGGGGGTCGTTAATTAAAGTGTTAATGGAGGGGAGCGGGGGGGGGATGGGGGTCGTTAATTAAAGTGTTAATGGAGGGGCACGGGGGGGGATGGGGGTCGTTAATTAAAGTGTTAATGGAGGGGAGCGGGGGGGATGGGGGTCGTTAATTAAAGTGTTAATGGAGGGGGCACGGGGGGGGATGGGGGTCGTTAATTAAAGTGTTAATGGAGGGGAGCGGGGGGGGATGGGGGTCGTTAATTAAAGTGTTAACGAAGGGGCACGGGGGGAGGAGGTCGTTAATTACAGCGCTAACGGAGGGGCAAAAGGCGATAGCAGAGGATGGTTTCGATCCATCGACCTCTGGGTTATGGGCCCAGCACGCTCCCGCTGCGCCACTCTGCTCCCGCCGCTGCCCCCTGCCGGCGCTGTAAGGAGCCTCCCGCTCTGCGCATGCGCACCGAGCCCCGCTCGCTCACACCCTCCCCCTTTGATCGACGTCAGCTCCAGCCAATAGCGTGCCAGCACCGCGCTGGCAGTGGGCGGGCCCATGCAGGCGTAAGCCAATAGGCGGCCGGGTTGTTGCGCGGTGCTGGCAGCGCGGAGCGGCGGGGGCTCATTGTTGGGCGCGGCGGAACCATGAGGTGCGGGGGGGAGGGGGGGTCCGGTACCGGCTCCGGGTCCCGATCCCCATTAACGCCGTTCCCCGGTCCCGATCCCCGTTAACGCCATTTCCCGGTCCCGCTCCCCATTAACGCCGTTCCCCGGTCCCGATCCCCGTTAACGCCATTTCCCGGTCCCGCTCCCCGTTAACGCCGTTCCCCGGTCCCGATCCCCGTTAACGCCATTTCCCGGTCCCGCTCCCCGTTAACGCCGTTCCCCGCTCCCCATTAACGCCGTTCCCGGGTCCCGCTCCCCGTTAACGCCGTTCCTCGGTTCCGCTCCCCGTTAACGCCATTCCCCGGTCCTGCTCCCCATTAACGCCGTTCCCCGCTCCCGTTAACGCCATTCCCCGGTCCCGCTCCCCGTTAACGCCGTTCCCCGCTCCCCGTTAACGCCATTCCCCGGTCCCACTCCCCATTAACGCCGTTCCTCGGTCCCGCTCCCCATTGACGCCGTTCCCCGCTCCCCGTTAACGCCATTCCCCGGTCCCCGTTAACGCCATTCCCCGGTCCTGCTCCCCGTTAACGCCGTTCCCCACTCCCCGTTAATGCCGTTCTCTGGTCCCGCTCCCCGTTAACGCCGTTCTCAGCTCCCCGTTAATGCCGTTCCCCGGTCCCGCTCCCCATTAACGCCATTCCCCGGTCCCGCTCCCCATTAACGCCATTCCCCGGTCCCGCTCCCCGTTAACGCCGTTCCCCGCTCCCGCTCCCCATTAACGCCGTTCCCCGCTCCCGCTCCCCGTTAACGCCGTTCCCCGGTCCCACTCCCCATTAACGCCGTTCCCCGGTCCCACTCCCCGTTAACGCCGTTCCCCGCTCCCGCTCCCCGTTAACGCCGTTCCCGCCTCTCTCCCGCAGGGGCGACCGAGGCAGAGGCCGCGGCGGACGCTTTGGTTCCAGGGGAGGCCCTGGCAGTGGGCGAGTCTGGCTTCTGCTCTAGCGAGGGTGGCTCTTTAGCACCGCAGGACGTAGGGGGGGGGCAGCGGCCGCTGCGGCCGCGCCGCGGGGCGCAGGAGCCGGGACGGGGGGGGTCGGAGCTGCAGCGTAGCGCAGGAGAGCGGTGAGGAGTAGAGCACCACGGGGGGGGGGCGGGGGGGGGGGGGAGCGGAGCGGCCCCTCCGGGCCTGCGGGCACGGGGGACCCCCGGTGCGCGGGGCGCAGCTATGGATAGCGGGGCTGAGAAGAAGCCTTTCCCGTTTCTATAGGGCTTTTCTGGCGTCTCGGGGCTCTGCCGTGGGGTGGTCGGGCTCCCCCCCCCCCCATCAGAGGATAAAGTTGGTTCTTTTCTTTTATCCCTTTAGGTTCCGGCCCTTTGTGCCGCACATCCCCTTTGATTTCTATGTCGTGAGTAAGCTGTTTGCAGGCCACAACTTAAAGCTGCGTCCGCCACCCCCCCGTGTGCTGGCTCTGGTTTAGGGTAGCTGGAGGCAAGGAGTGCACGGGAGATGCTGTTGGTTCAGTAACTACCCCGGAATAGATCTCATTGCGTGGAGTCTTTGTGTTACATGGGATGCAGTGGGCTAACAACCACAATCAGTGCCTCCGCTGAGGCTTTTCGGCCCCCCCGACCCCCCGTTCTTTGTCACACGAACACTGGAGTTGCTGCAGTAGCTGCCACTCACCCATCAGATGCTCTCCAGGCTCTTTGTGCCCATGTCAGTCATGGAATCACGCTGGTTTGGGATGAAAGGAGCTGAACGCTCATCCAATTCCAAGCGCCGTCCAACGTGGCCTTGAACACTGCCAGGGATGGGGCAGCCACAGCTTCTCCATTCGACCCCTTCCAGTGTCCCATCCACCCCGCAGGGAAGAGCTTCTTCCTCACAAGGACCAACAGCAGCACACATTTCCCCCCTTAGATGAGGAACTGATTCCCTCCTCCTGCCCAATGTCTGCCCTTTAGGATACACAACATCCAGAGCAAACACATTCATTTACTCATCCATTCCAGTGATTAAAACCCCTCTCCCTTAGCCCCGTTCTTCATTACATCTGCCCTGGCTGCATGCTGGTGCCTCCTTCCTCCGTGGTGCTCCCATGGGAGCAGGGTGGGAGCTGCCGTCTTCCCTTAGCATAATGGGAGAGGTTCTAAAAGCACGATGGGGAGCGCCCAAAGGAAACAAGCACGGTTCCATGCTCGCGCGGAGGGGTTTTCCTTGGGGATGGATCTCATCTCTGATCCCTTTCCAGTGTGAAATGGCTTTTCCCCGCGTGAAACCGGCTGCGGATGAGACCGCCTTCAGTGAGGCCCTGCTCAAGAGGAACCAGGACCTCGCTCCCACCGCTGCCGAACAGGTTCTGTGCTGGAACTCACCTGAAACCCTTAGGCTGGATGAGAGCACAGGCTTAGAGAACACAGAGCGTGGGCCACAGCGTGCTTCCTTCCCCCTGGAATTAGCCCTGCAGTAGATACAGGAGCGGAGTGTCTTGGGCAGGGGGTTTGCAGTGTGGTGGTCATTCTAGAGCAGGGCTGTGTGCATGGGGCTGGGTGTTCTTCCACCTCATGGCGGGGCAGAACTGACCCCCGTGCGCTTCCTTGCCAGGCTTCCATCCTTTCTCTGGTGACCAAGATAAACAACGTGATCGACAACTTGATCGTAGCACCAGGGACATTCGAAGTGGTGAGGCCTGAAGCGGGGGGGGGAGATGGGGCGTTCCGTGTCCCTGCTCCCAAACCTGCCTCCAGGTGATGCTCGGCTCTCGTCCACGAGTTGCATTTCCTCCTGGATGCTTTGTTCTTCCCGACAGCAAATCGAGGAGGTGCGTCAGGTGGGCTCCTACAAGAAGGGGACCATGACAACAGGGCACAACGTGGCCGATCTGGTGGTGATCCTCAAGATCTTACCCACCCGTGAGTATTGGCCACGTGTCCTCCTCGTGGCTCCGTGCTCCCCCCTGCTCTGACCGCTGCTTCTCCTTCTTCCCAGTGGAAGCTGTGGCAGCCTTGGGCAACAAAGTTGTGGAAAGCCTGCGAGCTCAGGACCCTGCTGAAGGTGGGATGGGACCTGTGGCGTTGAGGGGGCGTGGGTTGAGCCCTGCTGCCCAGGCGGGATATGTGGTCCCTTTGCTGTTCCCCCCCCCAAGGTTTTCCAGCCTTTCCATAAGGAATTCTCCCTCTTTGTCCCCAGTCCTGACCATGCTGACCAACGAGACGGGCTTTGAGATCAGCTCGGCCGATGCCACCGTGAAGATCCTCATCACCACGGTGCCACCCAACCTGCGCAAGCTGGACCCTGAGCTGCACCGTGAGAGCTCCGTGCTGCCCATGGGACCCCGCCTGGGGCCCAGGGAGCTTCCCAAGGCCCATCCCTGTCCTCCTTCCCATTCAAACCAGGCCTTTCTGCTGCTTCTTCCAGTGGACATCAAGGTGTTGCAGAGCGCCCTGGCTGCCATCAGGCACGCGCGTTGGTTTGAGGAGAACGCGTCGCAGTCCACGTGAGTTTGGCCTCAAGTGGGAATTCCGACTTGGAATAATCCTGTGCAGCGCACGAGGAGAGCTCTTGTGAGCCTTCTTCCCATTGTCTGCTCCAGGGTGAAGGTCTTAATCCGGCTGCTGAAAGACCTGAGGATTCGATTCCCTGGCTTTGAGCCCCTCACGCCCTGGATCCTGGACCTGCTGGTGAGCACACCACGGGAACGCTGGCAGCGGCATTCCCTTGCTCTCATCCCAACGCCCTCTTTGCGTGTTCACCTCTCCAGGGCCACTACGCTGTGATGAACAACCCCACCCGGCAGCCCCTGGCTCTCAACATCGCCTACAGGTCTGGTGCTGCTTCCTTCGCTCCTATAAATCCCTCTTCCCAGCCGGGTTTTGAACACATCCAATGGAAGCAACAGCACCTCGGGGCTTGAAGGGACCTTTCCGTGCTGGACCGGTCTCACTCCTGACCTCAAACCCTCTCATCCCGTAGGCGCTGCCTCCAGATCCTGGCCGCGGGGCTCTTCCTCCCTGGCTCTGTCGGCATCACGGATCCCTGTGAGAGCGGGAACTTCCGAGTCCACACGGTCATGACGCTGGAGCAGCAGGTGAGCTCCTGCCCTGCTGCGGAAGGGATCAGAGCCACTGCATGCTCTGAGCGTGCCCTGTCCCCGTGCAGGACATGGTGTGTTACACCGCGCAGACGCTCGTCCGCATCCTCTCCCATGGAGGCTACCGGAAAATCCTTGGCCAAGAGGGTGACGCCAGCTGTAAGTGGGGAGGGTTCAACGCGAGGCTCCATGGAGGCTCTCAGTGGGCTGCTCTGTGCTGCTGCACAGCTCCAGGTTGGGCAGAGAAGAGATTCAGAGCAGCCCTGCAGAGCACTTGGGGGTGTTGGTCGATGAGAAACTCAACATGAGGGGGCTGCAGTGGGCGCTCGCAGCCCAGAAACCAACCCCGTCCCGGGCTGCACCAACAGGAGCGGGAGCAGCAGTCATGGAGGGGCTGCTGCCCCTCTGCTCTGCTCTGTGAGACCTCACTTGGAGCTTTGGGTGCAGTTCTGGGGTCCTCAACATAAGGGCATGGAACTGTTGGAATGAGTGCAGAGGAGGCCATGAGGATGAGCAGGGCCTGGAGCAGCTCCTGTATGGAGATAGGATGGGAACGTTGGGGCTGTTGAGGCTGGAGAAGAGAAGGCTGCGTGGAGACCTCAGAGCAGCTTCCAGTATCCAAAGGGGGCTATAGGGATGCTGGGGAGGGACTCTTCATGAGGGACTGCGGTGACAGGACAAGGGGTAACGGGTTCAAACTGAACCAGGGGAAGCTGGGACTGGATATGAGGCAGAAGTCCTTTCCCGTGCGGGTGCTGAGGCACTGCAATGGGTGCCCAGGGAAGTTGGGAATGCTCCATCGCTGGCGGTGCTCAAGGCCGGGTTGGGCAGAGCCATGGGTGCCATGGTTCAGTGGGAGGTGTCCCTGCCCATGGCAGGGGTTGGAACTGGAGGAGCTGAAGGTCCTTCCCAGCCCTGCCTGTTCCATGATGCTATGACTCCTGGAGCAATGGGAAGGCTTCCATGGGGCTGGGGTTTGTCCGTGCTGCTCAAAGCCACCTGGGTTGTGTTTGCAGACCTGGCTTCGGAGATGTCCACGTGGGACGGAGTGATAGTGACGCCTTCCGAGAAGGCTTATGAGAAGCCTCCAGAGAAGAAAGAAGGAGAAGAGGAAGAAGAGAACCAGGAGGAACCTGCTGCAGGGGAGGAGGAGGAGAGCATGGAGACGCAGGAGTGAGCTGCCCATGGAAAGCCTGGGGGCCGCTGCAGTGCCCTAAGCAGAGGAGCGAGCCCACAACCTGTCCCTCGTCTGTGTTTTTATAAGCTGCACATTAAAATGTTTGCCCCCTTCGGAGCACGTCCTGGTTGTTCAAGTGCAAGCCACGCCACGGAAAGGGGCCAGGACGGTCGTCAGCCCATCAGCAACACCTTTATTACAGCACCAGCTCTGCCCAGCCAACTGAGGCTCTCCCTGCTCCTCAGCCCGGAGGCCATCTCCAGGCCACAACCGGGGGGGATCCCTGCTCCCCTCCTGGCCCATTCCCATCGCTGTCCTTTTGGGGCTCCCCCCCTGCACCCAGCCCAGCTCCCGGGGCTATGGGCACAGCCTCACTTGCCCGGCAGCCCCTGGGGGTAGGCCCCGGCCGCCTCCAGCATGGCTCTCCTCCGCACCGTCTCCTTGGCCACGCTGTGGTTGAGCCTCCGCAGGCGTTCCTGTGCCAGGCGAGCAGCAGCCGTCAGGATGGAGGGGATTGGAAGCCCCGTTTGCTCCCCATTCCCCCCCACTGGGGCTCCCGGGCTGACCTGCGCGTTCTGCAGGATGTTGTTGACCAGCACCACCCTGCGCCGGGCGTTCAGCAGCTTCTTCACGTAGGGGTCGAGGTCCAGGGCCACCTTCTGGTCCTCATTGATACGGCAGAGCTCTGCGGAGAAGGGGGCAGAGGGTGGGAGGGGGCCCCCCCATGTCTCAGATGCCCCCCACGTCTCGGAGGTGCCCCATATCTCAGGTGCCCCCCCGTCTCAGATGCCCCCCACGTCTTGGAGATGCCCCCCATATCTCAGGTGCCCCCATGTCTCAGATGCCTCCCACGTCTCGGAGGTGCCCCCACGTCTCAGATGCCCCCCATATCTCAGAAGCCCCCATGTCTCAGAGGTGCCCCCACGTCTCAGATGCCCCCATGTCTCAGATGCCCCCACGTCTCAGATGCCCCCACGTCTCAGAAGCCCCCACGTCTCAGAAGCCCCCACGTCTCAGAAGCCCCCACGTCTCAGATGCCCCCACGTCTCAGATGCCCCCCATGTCTCAGAGGTGCCCCCAGGTCTCAGATGCCCCTCACGTCTCAGAAGCCCCCACGTCTCAGATGCCCCCACGTCTCAGAAGCCCCCCAGGTCTCAGATGCCCCTCACGTCTCAGATGCCCCCCATGTCTCAGAGGTGCCCCCCACGTCTCAGATGCCCCCACGTCTCACCAGTGGCCAGGCTGTCGATGTGCTCCCGCAGCTCCACCTGGCTCTCCCTGCGGAGGGGACAGCTCCATGCTCCGCGGCCAGGACACCCCAAACCCCTCCCTCCTCCCTCCAACGGGGGGCCCAGCGCCCCAGGAACCCCCCCTCCAGCCCCGAACCCCCCCGAGCTCCCCTCAGGCCCCGGCTCCCCCCGCCGGACCTGACGGCGTGCACGTGCCCGTCGAGCTGCCGCACCGCCGGGCGCAGGAACTGCAGCAGCCCCTCGGCGAACAGCTCCCGAGCCGCGGGGCCGCTGCCGGTGCTGCCGGTACCGGTGCTGCTGCCGGTACCGGTGCTGCCGCTGCTGCCGGTACCGGCGGCCGCCGCCATCGCGGCCGGGGAATGGCGTCCCCTCAGCGGTGGGCGGGAAAAGCCGCTTCCGCGGCGCATGCTGGGAAATGTAGTCCGGAAGGCGGGAAATGGAAGCGGCTTGGTCCGCGGCGCGGGGGATCATGGGAAATGTAGTCCGCAGGGGACGCGCGCGGAGCCCTCCGGGGGAAACGCGTTCGGGCAACAGCGGCGGCGCTGACGGCGGTTCCGGGGTTATTCATCGTTTTGGGGTTATTCATCGTTCTGGGGCTTTTTTCACCGTTTTGGGGTTTTTAAATAGTTTTTGGGTTTTTTTTAAACCGTTTTGGGTTTTTTTTTATCGTTTTGGGGGTTTTATCGTTTTGGGTTTTCTATAATTTTGGATTTTTTTATCGTTTTGGGTTTTTTTTTTGTCATTTTGGTTTTTTTTATCGTTTTGGGTTTTTTATAATTTTGGATTTTTTTATCGTTTTGGGTTTTTTTTTTTTTTTGTCATTTTGGGTTTTTTATCGTTTTGGGGCTTTTCTTCGCTCACCGCTCGGGGGCGCCACGACGCGCTCACAGCGCTAGGGGAGGACGCGGACGCCGCCTGAGCGCTGCAGCTCGTCCCGGCGCCAGAGCCGCGCGTAGGTAACGTGGGGGAGCCCCTTCCCGCCCGCCACCTGCGGGGGGCACTGATGAGCCCCCCCCGTGCCTGCACTCAGCCCGGACCCCAATCCCCCCCACTTCAGCATCCCCGTGGTGCGGGCGCTGGCGGCCACCCCCCTCCTCCAGCCGGCTCTGCTCGCTCGGGGCCCGGCTCCCGCTGCCTCTTCGGCGGCTCTGTAGCCCTGCCCACTGCCCTGCCTGTTCCTGCTTCCCGAGACCGCCCCCTCCAGGCCCAACAATCCCCATTTCCAGGGAAAACAAGCACCACAGAGTCCACAACCGCTTTGGTAGCGACTTCTCCTTTGTTACAACAAACCAGAACTACAAGATTCCATGGAAACCGGAACAGTTCACATTATGGCTGAATCCAACAGGGCACAGACCCTCGCCCGCACGGGCACAAGGGGGAACTGGGGCGGCTACACCAGAAGGTAAGGGATGGACGTCAGACCCCGTTGTTTTTAAGAGTTCAACTCCATTCCACCCTCCCTGCTGTCGTTTGAACTTCCTGCTTCCAATTCCTTTAACCAGATACGGAAACCACCGGCTCCAACACAACGAAAAGAATCCAAACTTTAATCTAAAAAACATAGTAAAACCCAACTAAAGGGAAGTTTCCACCTGGGCAGCGCCCTGCCCGCAACGCTGGCTACCGACACGAGAGGAAACAGCGGTGTGAGGCAAAGCCTGGTGTGGGGAGCGCCACAAGGAAACCTGCCCCGAGGGTCTGTCCTTCTGGGAAGGGGTTTCTGTTGCTGCAGGGCGGGTTCAGATTGAGCCATGGGTGTAAGCTCAGCCCTGGGGTGGCGTTTGGGGATGGGGGTGATCCCAAAATGCCACCATGGGGCTTTGAAGAGGCACGGAACCGCGGGATTGTGTCACCAGCACCAATGTCAGAGGGTTCACGTTCGTGTTGGGGGGGGGAAGAGGAGAAATAAAGATAGAAAAACAATCCCAAAGGAAGAGGTTTCATACAACAGAGTATCAAAATGTGAAAGGAAGACACTAAAGCCCGGGCTGCTCCCTACGCCGGCGGCTCCTCCCGCTGGGAATCAGGCTTTCCATGTTTAGCTTACGGGCACCACACACCAACTTCCACAAGGTCTCTGGGAAAGGCCCTTCAGTCGTTGGACTCGGGGTCTGTCTGAGCCATGTAAGCATCCAGCTCGGCGTCCAGGTGTCCTTTCGTTTTAGACATGTAGGCATCCAACTGGTTATCCAGCTGCTCCTTGGTCAGTGCCGGCCGTGCCGATCCTCTGCCTCGGCCCCGGCCTCTGCCGCGGCCCCCGAAGCCGCCCCGGCCCCGGCCGGCCATGCCACGACCTTGTGGTGAGACAAGAGGACGGTTACACCAAGCATGGGCTTTGGAAATGCAGATGCCTGATCCCAGCTCCAACACCCACCTCCCCTGCTGAGATGCCCGAGATTCCACACGCCTCCGGTTCAGGCTGAACCTTTTGGCAGCCAAGGAGCAACAGCATCACCCCTTATAAGCCCGTTTTGCCATGGAATCCAGAGGTCTTCAGCCTACTCAGGTGCCCGATCTGTCAGGCTAAAGTTGTGGAGGAATCAGCAGCTTCCTGGGAACTGCTCCCACAAACATGGAGCCAATCCCCCAGGATCATGAGAGCACATCTGGCTGCTGTTCTACCCAAACATCTGTCTGAAACATGAACCACCAACCAGCACAGCTGTCTCATTTCCTCCTGCTTCACACTTCCCTGTGGTGAAAAGAGTTCATTGATCCAAATGGATTCAGTTCCATAGGCTGAATTTGAGTTGATTTTGCAGGGTTCAGACCTTCTCCTCTGCTCATCTCCCCCTGACTGATGATTTTAAGAGCCTCTTGGTCTACACAGGCTCTGCATCATGTCCTTCAGCACGAGGAGACAGAGCAGTCTTCCTCAACAAGAGTACTTGCTGCCTCCCCACTGTTCCAAGCCATGGCTACCGCTTCAGCAGCCATGCCCAGAGCCCCTCGTGGAACACTGGCACAGTCAGGGAGCTCCACTGGGTGGTCTGGGAATTAAAGCCCTCATTTCGCACTACGGCGTGCATGGATTCGGAGGGGTTTGGGGCTGCACCACTCATGTCTTCTAGGCCTTAAACAGAAGGAATTTACAGCTCCCTGTGTGTTATTCCCCTCGTGAGCACTAACCTCTGCCTCCAAGTCCTCCACGGCCCATCGCGCCTCGGCCCAGACCTCCTCTTCCAGGGCCACCACGGCCTCGAAGGCCACCTCTCCTCAGGCCCATCCTGGGGGATATCCCTCGCCCTCCACGAAGCAGGCTCTGACCTTTGAGAGGGGGAGTTCCAATGGGAAAGCAATCAGTTTTCCGACAGAATCAGGGTCACGCGGTCAAGAACATCAACGGACTGGGATCTGACCTCGGAGCGGGATTCCTCCTCGCAGCAGAGCTCTGGCTCCCCGGCCTCCACGCATGGCTCCCCGTGGCAAACCCCTCTGCCCCATGGCCAATCCTCTTCCCCCCATGGCTCCACGAGCGAGGGGTCCTGCTGGGCGGCCTAACCGGGCCTGGATGTTGCTTTTCCCGAGGCGTTGCTTCAAGCTCTTCTGGAATAAAAGATGTGTGAGAAAGGGGAAAAAAGTCATGCAGCAATCTTGGACTTGCCCCACAAACAGCACAGTTGTCACCCATTAACACAACGGGGGTGTAGCGCTGGTGTGGTTTATTGTGAGGAAACCAGAGGGTTACCAGCTCTTTGCAATATATAATCAAGCTTCAAAGGCAGACAGTCAAATCTGGTCTGGGAGGGAGAACCGGCGAAGGGCAGAGAGCAAAGACCTGGGTCTGTCCAGAGGCAAGGAAGCACTTTACTCTCCGGTTTCAGCAGTGCTGCTCAGGCCAAAGCCAGGCAGATCCTTCATCCTAAAGGCAGCCCAATGACCCCTTCTGCTGGAAGGGGACAGTCCAAGCAGATCCCTGCTGCACAAACCCAGCCTCCCTCCATGGAGCGAGTGGCATCCGTGCAGCCATACACCGTGGATATCATTCCCTAACCCCATCCTTTTTCCACACAAAGCTAGGAAAAGCATCCACTTTTCCATTTATACCACAAGAAGCAAACTATACTGAAGAGATTTACCCTCACCAGAGCAGCAGCAGAACAGTCATCACTGTGTATTTGGCTTTTGAAGTGGGTTCGTCACCAGAATCCATTTCCCAGAGCTCCTGCTCCCAAATGCTCACACAGAAGGGCTGCAGACATGGCTCAACTCCTCACCAAGGCGGGCTTTACATCCCAGTTTAGATAGTTTATATCCCAGTTTAGATAGCCGTTTTCCCAACAGCCTAAACCAGGAGCTTCCCTCCTTTGCCCAGCCTCACCAGCAGAAAGGAAAGAGAAAGCATGTGTACGTTCCATATCCAACTACTTCTTGAGGTCACTTACCACCAGAGTTTAAAGTTAAGCTGCTGGACTTGGGGCTGAAAGAAGCCCAAGAGGGTTGGCCCTTCTGCTCTGCCCCAGAGCACCTTGGTCTGCTCCAGCTACTAAGCAAAGGCACGTCCAGCACCAGTCGGTATAAATGGGTTTGCATTAAAAACAGAACACAGGAGGTTTATTTAAGCACTTGTGCACTCAGCTGCAAACCACAAACCCAGGAACTGCACACAAACTGCTCCACAGGAGCTCAGAATGGCCCCTTCGGAGAGGACCCACATCCCAAGGGATCAGAAAAGCTCCTGGTGATACCCTGCCCTTGTGAAAATCCAGTGGCCACATCAGCTTCCAGGGCCCAGCTTCAAAGAGCAACACAACAGAATCCAGGTTCACAAATCCCCCCATGGCCCTCCCTTTATCTGCAGAAATCCATGGAAGTACATCTATGCTGAACATGGAAATCAAATGGGTTTAGGAGCTAAGCCAAGAGACCAGTTCTTCCCTGCTCCTTTGCAGCACTTCAGCGCTAACTTCACCCTTTAAAGCCAGTTCCACTTATCACTTGTGAAATTCTTAGCTTTCCAAACATCCTGAAGCCATTTCCAGAGCTGCTGTTTCCAGGCTCTGTGAGGCTGCCTGGCACCACAGCCTGTTCTTGCAACAGGAGCCCCAAGAGATCTTAAACAGCAGCTGCATTCCTCTTTATCAGAGCGAGCCCTTTGAAGAATTCCAGCTATGTGGGGAGGCAGCTCAGCTGAGCCATTTCCAAGGCTTCCTCCTCATGTGGGAGAGAACGTACAGAATTATATGGAACTAATGGTGCAGTCAAGTCATGCAGTGCTGCTGCTTGAGCTCGCTGCAGAGCTGAGGCCCTACCCAAAGGCTTCTATTTCATAGAATCCCAGACTGGTTTGGGTTGGAAGGGAGCTTAAAGCTCTTCCAGCTCCAACCCCTGCCACGTGCAGGGACACCTTCCACGGGGGCAGCTTGTTCCAAGCCCCTGTGTCCAACCTGGCCTGGAGCACTGCCAGGGATGGGGCAGCCACAGCTCCTCTGGGCACCCTGTGCCAGCGCCTCAGCACCCTCCCAGGGAAGAGCTTCTGCCTAAGAGCTCATCTCAGTCTCCCCTCTGGCAGCTTAAAGCCATTCCCTTGGCCTGTCCCTACAGGCCCTTGTCCAAAGCCCCTCTCCAGGTTTCCTGCAGCCCCTTTAGGCACTGGAGCTGCGCTCAGGTCTCCTCTTAAGGAGCCTTCTCTTCCCCAGGCTGCCCCAGCTCTCTCAGCCTGGCTCCAGAGCAGAGCTGCTCCAGTCCCTGCAGCATCTCCAACACCTCACATCCTTCAGTGCTGCGCCCTATACACCCTCTTTAAGCTTCTCTTACCAGCCATCCCTCCTGCCGCTTCTTTCAGTCCAGAGTTAGGGAGAAGCACACTGATTTCAGCAGAGAAATCAAGATATAACAAATGTGCTCAGTCTTCTGCTCTACTGCCAGAAAGCAATTGGAGAAACATAATCTGTAGGACTCATCACTGAAAGGTAAAATGATAAATACTCTTTATCTAAGGAGAATTCAACCCTGTGCCTTAAATCCAGGCCTGCATTCTAGCATTCACCCCCACATCAGTTTGCTCCTCTGTTCCTTGCAGACAGCTGCTACCAAGGGAGTGCACCAGGAGAGGATGGAGCTGGGGATGGGAGCAACCAGCCTCAACTGGCCTGTAAGTACTGGAAACAACCCACAGCAGTTGGAACTGCAGCTAGAGTGTGAGGTGAAGCACTCGCAGATCCAGAAACCCAAGACTGAGAACCACTGCTCTGAAAAAACAGAGAGGAGACATCAACAACCAGCACAAAACACCCCCAACACAAACCACTGAGTTACAAAGCAGTACTTATCTAAGTAAAAAGTGGCATTTCCTGCAAGTCCCTTCCAGGTCTCCCAGTTTGAACCTCCAAGAGCATCTTCCCCAATCCACCATCATCCTGAAACTCCACGTGCTGGTGCCAAGCATCAGGAGGCTGCCCCATAACCCGTCGCTGTCTCTCACCTGTTTGAGCTTCAAAGCAGCCTGGACAGAAGGTCTGTTCTCCATCTGCTGGGCCAGTCTTCTGTTTCTGGCACTGGCTAGCTGCTGCTGCTGCTGCATGGTAGCCCGAATATTCACTGGCATCGGCTGTTTGTTCTTCAGCATGTTAGTAAAGCTTCAAGGTCGAATAAAATGGGTGTTTAAAGAAAGCTTTTATTACATACATTTATTGGCATTTCATGGTTCTCAAGATTGGATCTCCAGATCCCATGAACCTTATGTAAAGAGTGGTACTTAGGTCACGGCATATGGGATTAGGTATTCCTTGTTTTCCACAAGTGTGCAAGAACTGGAAACTCAGAAATGATGCTGCGTATTAATTGAGAAGTGAGAAAGCTTCAGGTTACTGAGGTTAGAAATGGCAGAAGGAATGAAAACAAGCAATAAGCAGAGATGGTCGTGACAGATGGGAGACATCACAGGAACAGAAAAGCAAAGTGAAATCTGACTGCAAAAGCCAAATTCACCCTCAAAGAGGGTTACAGACTCAATGCCAGGAGGCAGCTTAACAAAAGACATCCCCCTAAGGACAGGCTGGTGGCCTCTGGTGCCCCATAGGAGAAATGCCACCACCCAAGCGTGTCTGCTTAGAGAAATAGTTCACTTAGCAACTGCGTTGGGGCACAAAGGATCTTCTCTTTATGAGGATACAGGAGCAGCAAGATGGCATGCCTCCTTAGGAGCAGCCCATCTGCATCCTGTTGGGTCCTGGGGGCTACAAGGCTGTGAAAGAGAACACTTAGAGATAAGGAATATGGACTGACCAAACCAAAATGGGCTAACAAGGCCTCCCCTGCCCTGCCCCTCATCTTCCCTAGGATAACTGAGCACCAGTTTGGGCTCTACATCCGTCTCCCCTGCAGCACTTGCTAGAGCAGGGGCAGCACAAACTGTGCTCTATTTCTCCCTGGCTCCATGATACCAACACAGATAATCCAAGAGTGGTTAGTAGGAAAGCGAAACAGAACTGCATTGCTGCTAGTTACCACCATAGAATCGCACAAGCTCAATGGCATGGAAAACCAGAGGAATACTCAACAGAAGAAATAAAGGAATCAAGGAAAGAGAGAGAAAAGAGATGGAGATGAAGCAAAGCATTTGCCTCTTACAAGGCCCAAAACGTTGTTAAAGGGCCTTTGGGCTTGTTCAGTGGCCTGCTGCCTGCCTCTTACAGGCCAGAGCACATGCACGTGTGTCTGCCTTGGACAAAGCAGCAAGCCTCCTGCAGCCTGGGTAACATGCTACCGTGCTGCAGCGCCGACTATATCAATGTAAAACACATGTGGAAGAGAAAAGGGAGGGTGTGAGCTTTTCTCTCTTGGGCTCTAACACATCCCACCAGCTTTACGTGTTGCAATGGTTTACTATTAAACTGCTACAGATAAAACCGCTCCGAAACACTCGCCCTTTTAACCTTGGGTACCACATTTGGTGCAGTTTAAGACAGAGGTGCATAGCCATCTGCTTGCTTTAGTGAGGTTAAAAGAGGGCCGAAACCACGCTGCTTTTTTGGACACTGGGCAGTGATAACTAAGGACAACGATTTCTTATGAGCTGAAGCTGCTGTTGGCTTCCTCACCGCTCGTTCAGAGACATCTTGGTGGTGCTCTTTAGCACAACCTTCGGTGCTGACTGTGCAGCCATCTTCAGCTCAAGAGAATCTGCAAGACAGGAGAAGCAGCTTCAACAACAAACAGCACCGGAATCACATTGCCCCCACATGAAATAATTGCATCCTGGCTGCTTTGAGGGGGGGGACTCAAGAACAGGCATTCTATTCATGCTTTCTGTACTATCAAACCCACGATACAGTGGGCTTAATACATCCCCAAGTCAAAGTAACTCATTCTTACTGAGAAATGGTATCATTGGCAGGGGGAATGGTGCGAGACTCACCCCCAGCCATCAAACCAGCACCTAAATGCCTCGTTCAGTACAGACTCCAGGGCACTGCCACGCTCCCTATGCTCTCAGCATCAGCAACAGGGAAAGCCCAGCTTGTTTCAAGGCAGGTATCATCCCCTCAGCAATAAAACTTCTACATTACGTTACAGAAGTCCCAAATAGTTTAAAAACATTAAGGTTTTACCTTCCCAATGCGATTACCACCACTTGGGACAGAAATAAACTGTAAAGGGGGGGGGGGGTGAGGACTGCTCTACTGCGGCTCTCCAACACAAGAGCTGCCCATGAAAGCAGCCCAGGGATTTAAATGGAGCTGGTCCCTATCCTGCAGCACAGCTCCAGCCCCAGTGCTTTGGCAATGACGAATACCCCTGAAACATGCTCAGCTCAAACCCTGCAACGATGCTGATCGAGTTGTCCTGTTTTTAACGACTCGAATCAAACTGAACTGTCGAAAGCACTCACCCTCCAAACACCTCCAACAAACCGCTATCTTTACCGAGTTTTAGCATAGATCTGATAGAAATGGAGCCAAAAGGCAGCCGGAACTCATTTTTCAATTAAAACATGAGGTTTAAGAGCACTTTTTTCCCCTCAACAACACAGAGGCCGGCAACCGAGCCCTACAAGCCCAGCCCTGCGCGCTCAAAGCCCTGGCAAGGGCAACAACCGCCATCCATGCGGATAACACCCCCCCCCCCGCGGCCTCCCCTTCGGAGCCGCTCTCCGTCCCTCCCGCCCCGCCGCAGCCCTGGGGCAGCCCCGGACGCTCTCACCGGGGCAGACGGTCGCCAGGTCCCGGCAGCGGTGGCCGCGGGTGGCGCGGGGCTGCCTCAGCGCCCTCCGCCCGCTCCCGCCGCGCTCCGACGGCCGCGACAAAATGGCGGCGGTACCACAGAACCCCCCCCCACGGCTGCGCCCGCCGAAATGGCGGCGGCGCGCAAAGGGAAGGGGCGGAGTCACGCGCGTCCCTACGGCCTCTGCGATTGGGTGGGCGGCGGTGACGTTTGCGTTTCCTGCGCGGCTATTGGTTGATGGCGGGCGGGGGTCCCTCATGCGGGCGGGATGGGATGGGATGGGATGGGATAGAATAGAGTAGAATGGGATGGGATAGGATAGGATAGAATGGAATGGGATGGAATGGGATGGGATGGGATAGGATGGAATGGGATGGGATAGGATAGGATAGAATGGAATAGGATAGGATAGAATGGAATGGGATGGAATGGGATGGGATGGGATAGGATGGAATGGGATGGAATGGGATGGGATAGGATAGGATAGAATGGAATAGGATAGGATAGAATGGAATGGGATGGAATGGGATGGGATAGGATAGGATGGGATAGGATAGGATAGAATGGAATAGGATAGGATAGGATAGAATGGAATGGGATGGAATGGGATGGGATGGGATAGGATAGGATAGAATGGGATGGGATAGAATGGAATGGGATGGGATAGAATGGGATGGGATGGGATAGAATGGAATGGGATGGGATAGGATAGGATAGAAGGGAATGGGATGGGATAGAATGGAATGGGATGGAATGGAATGGAATGGGATGGAACGGGATGGGATGGGATAGGATGGAATGGAATGGGATGGAACGGGATGGGATGGGATAGAATGGAATGGGATGGGATGGAATAGGACAGAATGGAATGGGATGGAATGGGATGGGATGGGATAGAATGGAATAGGATGGAATGGAATGGGATGGAACGGGATGGGATGGGATAGAATAGAATGGGATGGGATGGGATGAGTTTAGCTTAAAACTCATCCAGCTCCGCGGGCACGGACCCCTTCCACGAGAGGAGGCTGCTCCAAGCCCCACCCAACACTGCCAGGGATGGGGCATCCAAACCTCCATTCAATCCATCCCAGTGTCCCACCACCCTCACAGGGAAGAACCTCCGCCCAAGGTCCCACCTCTATCTCCCCTCTGGCAGGTTGGGGCCATTCCCCTTGGCCTGCCCCTCCGTCCCTTGTCCTAAGCTGCGTCCCAGGGTTCCCGGTTCCGTGCATCACTGCAGCCCCTTCAGGCGCTGGAGCTGCTCTCAGGTCTCCCCTTCAGGAGCCTTCTCTTCCCCAGGCTGCCCCAGCTCAGCTCTCTCAGCCTGGCTCCAGAGCAGAGCTCCTCCGGCCCCTGCAGCATCTCCAGCACCGCACATCCTCCAGTGCTGCGCCATACACATCCTCTTTAAGCTTCCCTTACCCCCCGTCCCCTTCAAAGGAGCCAAACCCCCGCAGCGGGCAAGTGCACGGGTGCCTCCTGTGCCCGTTAAGGCGGTGTCTGCCGTCTTGCCCCCCCCGCCCCTTCTCTATGCCCAGAGGAGCGCACTGATTGCAGCCGGGCAGCAGGGACACAGCCAAGGAGCCCCGCATCGCCTCTCTCCCATCCCACAGCGCCCCGCTCCCCATGCGGAGCACCGGCATCAGCCCCAGCCGCGGCAGACGATGGCGCTGCCGCCCCTGCGCGGGGCTCCGCGCGGGAGCCGCTGCCTGCGCTCCCGCTGGGCGAGCCGATAAGAACCGGTTCCTCCGGCCCCATAGGGCGCGGTGCCCGGGACGTGCCCCAGCCTGGGGGGACCCCCCCGTCCCGGACCCTCATAGCCCCATATTGCCCCCCCCCCCCCCCCCCCCATGTCCTGCACCATGCATAGGTGGGACCCTACGGGGCACGGTGCGACGGAGGCAGCGGGATGCCCTCAGGCACAGGGTGACTTCTCCCTATGGTTTAGGAGTGGGAATGCTCCCGGTATCCCCAAGGGCACCAGGAAGGGGACGCCCTGGAAACGAAGGAGCTGACAGCACTGGCTGGGTCGGTGCCTTTATTATGGAGCTGGATCCCAATGGGATGCTCTGTGCCGGGAAGCGGAGGGTGAGCTGGGGAAGGGGTGCTCTGCACTTTGTGGGTGCTCAGCCGGGATGGGGGTCAGGCGTTCTCCCAGAAGAAGGTGTTGCAGGCCACGGTGAGGGCGGCCACCAGGACCACGTATTCCTGGAAGTCCACTTCCCCATCGCCGTTCTCATCCAGGTCCTGCATGATCTTCTCCACGGCACCCGTGTCCTTCTGGGTCTGCGTTGGTGACAGTGTCAGCATTGGATGCCCCATAGCATGGAAGGGAAAAGGGGGCCCCCCCTGCATCCCATCACATCCCTACCTCCAGGAAGCAGCCCAGCTCGCTCTGCAGCAGCTCCTTCAGCTCCTTCTTGCTCAGCTTGTACTTGTCCCCCTCTTTGCCAGAGTAGTGATGGAAGACATTGATGAGCGTCTCCATGGCCCCTTCCAGCTGCGATGCCATGATTCCAACTGCGGGAAGCACCCACTGTGTTATGGGGAGCACCCACCAGGTCCCCCCCCCTTTACCGTAAGGAGCAGCCCCCCGATCGCATCCACCGTGGGCTTCACTACAGGGCAGAGCTGGCTATGGCGGGGGGGCCGCATCTCCTGTCCCGTATCCCACCCGTGGAGCTGGGCTCACCTGAGCTCCGCGCTGCCCCAAGTGCTCCGGGCTGGGCTAAGCGGGGCCGTTAAATAAGCTCCAGGCCCCCTCCCTGCGGGAGGATCCGATACCGGGGCTGGACAGTCCGGCTGGCACCGCCGGGCCCCCCTCGCGGGGGCCGGGATACGGGGAGCCCGCATCCGCAGTGCCCCGGTGCCCTGTTCAGCCCACACTGGTCCAGGGTGATGGAGAGGAGCGCATCCAGCCCCATCAGTGCTTATGGGGTGGGGATGCTGAGTCACTTTGGGGGTGTTTGGGTCTTGCTTCTGCCTTTATCTTGGATGAGGCTGTGCTCTATGGGTCATAGAATCGTGGAATCATGGAATGGGTTGGAAGGGAGCTTAAAGCACATCTAAAGCTATGGAAGAGTTTCCTGGAAGAACCTGGCCTTGGGTGCCCCAACGCTGGTGGGATCCCGGCATCACTCTCCGGCTTCCCCCATCACTCAGCACCGCGCTGCCGGCTCCATCCCATCCCTCCTCCCGCCTCCGGCGCTGGGATCCGGTGTCCTCAGCCGTGCAATGGGAGCCAATGGAGCCGGGGGGGGGACAGCCCGTGGGGGCTATCGGGTGACCCGCACACAGAGGAGCCTCTTGTGGAGTGAACAGAGCGCCCCAGTCCCAGCCCCGAGGTTGCCGCAGCAACGGCTCCACCAGGAAACCGGATTCCCCATCGCAGGCGCTGATAATCCCGGCTCTCGTTACGGAGCGGGAATGCGGAGCCCCCAACCTCGGGATCATCCCCCCCTTTTCTTTGGAAGCTGCCCATGTGGCTTTTCGCAAGAGCCGGGTGGTGCCGGGCTCTTTATCCCGGATTCCAGCCCTAATTTGGGGCTAATTATATCCTGCTCCCTCCTTTGCCAGCTCCTGTGCTTCCTGTGGTTGGGAAACGCTGCGTCCCTGCCTTAGGACCCCAAAGGAACCCTGGGGACCCCCTGTGACACCCGGTGCATGGGGGGCTGGAGGGGTTGGGGTGATGGGCAGGGTCTTGGGGGTCCTGTCCTGTGCGTGGAGCAGTTGAGTTGGAAAGGGGAGGCCCTGTCTGCTGTTGGGGGGGTTCTGGATGGAATTGGGGTCCTGGATGGAATCAGGGGTCCCAGATGGAAATGGGGTCCCAAATAGAAGTGAGGGTCCTGGCTGGAATTGGGGTCCCAGATGGAAATGGGGGTCCCAGACTGAGCTGGGGGTCCCAGATGGAAGCTCGGGTCCTGAATGGAAGCTCAGGTCCTGGATGGAATCTCAGGAGCTGCTTCCCAGCGGGACACAGCTCCCAGGTTGCCTTTGGGCAGGGAGGGGGGGGGGACCCTGGGGCCAGGGATCCCTATGGAAGACAGGCCCCAGAGCCTGGAAAAGGCTTTTCCAGGGGGAAGCAGGGCAGGACCCGGTGGCACTCACTTGGCCGTGTCCCGTCCCTGGTGCGGCGGCAGCGGGCAGGATCCGGCCGCCCCTTCCTGGAAGCCTGATCCCAGCTGGGACGCAGCTGCCTATGACAGGAATGGGCATTGCCATTGGGCCCTGAGCTTAAATATAGCCCCGGTCCCTGTGTGTGCAGTGGCACGGGGCCACCATGGGCTGTGTCCGACCCTGGCTCCCATCCATCCCCAACCCTCCCCGGAGAGCAGGATTGAGCCTGGCTATTCCCAAGCATGGGCACAAAGGGCCATGGCCGGGTGATGGAGGGGCTGTGGTCCTGCTCCCGGCGGTGCTGGCAGTGGGATGAGCGGAGCCGGCGTGTCCGCACTGGCGCATCCCCAGGACAAGCTCTTACCAAACCGGGAGCAGCGAGGGACATGCCCGGAGGTTTACACACAGCTTGGAACAGGTTTCAGCCACTGCGACTCCCCACTGCTCCCCTCGCACCCAGTTCAACCGGTTGCTCCAGTTGCTGGGGCCGGGGCTGGGCTGATCTTGGTTTTCCAGCCCATTGCTGGAGCAGGGCAGAGGCTTTTCCATGCCTGGGGTTTGGAGCTGCTGGGGCAATGGGCGGGTGGGGGGAGGATCATGATGGCATCGAGCATCCCTCGAATCAGTGCCATGCAATGAGTCCTGAGAGCTGGGGGGGATCCAAAGGTTTGGGACAATACATGGGGATAAGGACGCGCCTGCACCCCGGGCTCTCATCCCAACGCATAGGGGCCTGGGCTGCTCTGCCCTCTCCCAGCAGCATCAGATCCCTATGGATGGGTCACTGTGCCCTGCCCATGGGGACAGCCCTGAGCAGGGATCCCCACTTCAAGCCTGTGACTTGGCCGCATCCTGTTGCGGGGCTGCTGCAGCTCCTCGCCCCATCCTGGCACCCCGAATTCCAGAGAGAGGGAGTCACGGACCCGCCTGGCTCTTGGGGCCGGTGACTCACCCCAATTGTCCCCGTCCCTGACTCAACGCAGAGCTTTCCCAAGCCACCATCCCTGTCCCCTGACGTGAGGAGCAACGGAAGTCCCGTCCCCATGTCCCCCATCATCCCGGGAAGGGGATGGACCGGATGGGGCTGCAGGAAGCCAATTCCTGCCCCGTGAGCTGGTGTGACGGGTGCGGGGTGGGGACAGGGCTGCCCGGTGCCACCGGGAGCCTCCCTATCCCTATGGAGAGCTGCAGGGAGCGTGTCAGGGCTCAGCAGTGACAGTGACCTCTGTGGGTCCCCAAAACACTGCTGGGGTGGGTTCCCATTCCCCTGTGCTCTGCTGGGGGTGCTGGGATGGAGATGGGGATATCCCCTTGGATACGCTCCCCATGGAATGCAGAGAATCTGGGATGCCTCTGCCATGCTCTATGCAGAGATGACTCCCCCCCCCCCCCCAACATTGGGCACATCCAAGGAGCTACGCCGGGACATGGGATGTGGCCGTGGGAACCGCGATGCCATGGTTTGGAGCTGCTCTGTATCCCGGATGGAAGCATGCCAGGGCTGCCATGTTATAAATACCCCGTGATTAAAGGGGAAAGGCTCGATCCAACCCCCTCATTAATCTGGATTAACTAATTTCCACAAAGCCCCCTATTAATAGGGGTGATGACAGCGGGTGGCTGAGTCACAACTCTCACTCCGTGCGGGTCCCCACTGCTGGATCACAGCCTGGGATGAGCCATCGGGAATGGCAGGACATGAGCAGGGTGCTGGGGGCCTCATCCCCAGTGCAGCCTGCAGGGATGCTCAATCCCTATGGGATGCTTGAGCCTGGGGGATGCTGATGTGAACCCGCTGGGTCCCGCCGTGTCCCTCTGCCCCCTGGTCCCATCCTGGAGGATCCAGGCAGTGCTGTGGAGCCCGGGATACATTCACATCACACTGAGTTTGATCCATTGCCCACAATGGGGAGGGAGCAGAGGAGGACGTGGGTGCGTCCAGGCAGCGTCGGTGCCTCCGTCCATCCGGCTACAACAGGAAACCCTGTTCCCGAGGCACGGAGAGGGGAAACCCGGGTAGAAAACCTCCCATAGGGTCTAAAACATTCCTTGGAGGTGGTGGTGGTGGTGGTGGTGGGGGGGTGTTGCAGCCTTTCTGCATCTTCTCTGCCTGCAGGAGCCAGGGGTAAGTAGGGAATTCCTGTAGGGAATAGCATCGGCCACTGTGTTTGCAGCAGGAAACCTCTGCTGTATCCCTATCCCTTTCCTGCTGCGCCCCCATCGCACTGTGCCCGATGGAGCACTCAGGGGCTATGGTCCCCCTCTGTGCCCTGGGCCGGGGAAGGGGAGAGGGTCCCCTTCTCCTCATGCATCACCTCCGTGTCTCTGACCCCTCTCAGCTCCGTGCCGCTGCCGTGCCCCATGGCCGCTGAGCTGACCGAGCTGGAGCTGGCCATTGAGAAGCTGGTGACCGTGTTCCTCAGCCATGCGGGGCAGGAGGGCAGGAAGGGAGCGCTGACCCCCAGTGAGTTCAGGGCCCTGGTGCGGCTCCAGCTGCCCAACCTGATGAAGGTGAGGAGAGGGGCAGCATCTGTAGGGCAGCGGTGGGAGGGTGTGTGTGTGGATCCCTGTGGGTGCCCCTGAGCTGGGGGCTGCTCTGGTACCCTGGGACTTGTGAGCAAGAGTGAGCGGCAGCTCCTGCTCCCCCCCACCCCTGTGCTCATCCCCTTCCCATCCCATCCCCATCCACACCCACATCCCCACCTGCATCCCATCTCCATCCTCATACCCAACCATCCCCATCCCATCCCCATCCCCATCTCTATCCCCATCCCATCCCCATCCTCATCTCCATTCCGTCCCCTCCCCACCACCATCTCCATCCTCATCCCCATCCCCATCCCATCAACATCCCCATCTCCATTCCATTCCCATCCCATTCCCATCCTCATCTCCATCACCATCCCATCCCCATCTTCATCTCCATCCCCATCCCATCCCCATCCTCATCTCCATTCCATCCCCATCCCCACCACCATCCCCATCTCCATCCCCATCCCATCCCCATACTCATCTCCATCCCATCCCTCACCCCCATCTCCATTCCATCCCTTTCCCCTTCTTTCCCCTTCCTCATTCCTTCCCCTTTCTCTTCCCCATTCCTTTTCCACCCCCATTCCCTTTCCACCCCCATTCCCATCTCACTGGGCACCAGGACACGGCAGAGCCTCCCTTATCCTCTCTGCAGGATGTCCCCTCCCTGGAGGAGAAGATGCAGGAGCTGGATGTGAACAAGGACGGGGAGCTGAAGTTCAGCGAGTACTGGAGGCTCATGGGGGAGCTGGCAAAGGCCATAAGGAGGGAGAAAGCTGAGAAGAAGTGATGGAGCAGGTTGGAATCTCCTCCAACACAGAGCTAATAAAGGAGGATTCCCTGAGCCTGAGCATCGCTGCTGTTCTTAGTGAGGGGCTCTGAGTTGGGCAACCCATCTGCATCACTCCATCACCACCACGCTGCACCCAGGGGACCACGAGTGGTGGGTTGGGGCTTACTCTACTCTTGTGGTGATGAGGCCATTCCCAAACCACCCTCTGCCTCCCTGCACCCCACAAACACCTTCCTGCTTACTGCAACCCCCATGGGTGGCAGGGATGTGGGGCTGGGGTGGAGCTCGGGACCATCTCCAGCGGCGACGCAGCAGTGGCTGCGGTGGCATTGGCATCTCCACAGCATCAACGCTCATCATCTTGGGTAGCATTGGTGGCAGAAGCATCTCCCAACCCCCCAAACCGAGCTGTCATTCCCCGCATCCAGCTCCCAAATCCTGGCACTGCTGGGAATCCCTAAAGCCCCCTCCATGGGGTGCCCGGTGGCTGTTCCCACGCGGTGCCGCGCGGCTCCAATCCTATCCCGGCTTTGCCTTTGGAACCATCCCCGTGGCCGGGAAGGAGGCGTTTCCCAGCCCCACGCTGGCTCGGGGCCAGGCTCTGGGATAACGCCTTGCACCACAGCGCAGGGAGCTCCCACTCACACCTCCCGTGGTATAAAACCCCTGAGCGCCGCAGCCCGCGCACACCCAGCGCAGCCCCAGGAGCAGGTGAGTGACCCAGCGCCACCATAGGGGATGAGGGGATGTGCCAGAGGGGGTCCCAGCAGCACCCATCCTGCTCCCATTGGCTTTGCCATGACTTGTTCCTGCTGGGACGTGTCCCGGCAGCTCACCGCATCCCGGGGCTCCTTCCTGTGCTGAAGGAGGGGAAACTTCCCTCCCCAAGCCCATTGCTGAGCCTGGCTTTCTCCTGCAGCTCCCTATTGGAGAGGACATCCCAGCACCGCTGCCAGCGAGGACCCACAGACCCCGTGAGGAGCAGCAATGGGCCAGTGCAACTGCCGCAAGAAGCGCAAGGTCCATGAGCGATGCTGTTGTTGGCAATGGGAGGGCTGGGACCCCCACTGGGATGCGGGGCGCAGGGCCCCATCCCTGGGAATGGGGTGACTCTGAGCAGCACAGCCCCATGCTGAAGGCAGACTCCAGTGGAGAAGCCAAGAGGCTGTTTTGGGCTTGGAGCCGCTTGAAAGCTCAGGGAACCAGGCAGCTTTCTCCAGCTCCCATGGATTTGCCTTCGGGAGCCGTGCTTGCTCCTTGCGACCTCTCCAAGGATGCTCGATGGCAGAAAGGCTCTTGTTTTCCTCGGCTTTCAAAGAGGGGGTGCCCACCTCTGCACCCCTTTGCACCTGAGGAGGATTTGGCCGAGGCGGAGGCTCTGAAGATCGCTGCCTTCTTCCTAATGGGCTTTGCCTGATGTGGTTTGAGAGCGTTTCAAGGGGAAACCGCAGATGCCGAGTGAATCACCGCCGTTTCCCTCCAAACACGGCTTTACCTATTGAGCGGATGGGGAGCCGGGCGCACGGGGCTCTGCCCCCCAAAACCTGCTTGGGAAGGGGGGGTGCTGCAGCCCCAGTGGGGCTCCTGCTGCCTCCGAGCCCCAGCCCGGCACTGACTCATTGCCTCCATCCACCACTTGTGCAAAGGAGAGGAAGAACCAGTCCGGACGGCCGCGGCGGCCCCCGCGTGCTGTGGGTGTAGACGCCGGGGTGGCTGAGCCTCGCTGGCCCCGGGCAGGGAGAAGTCCGGGCAAGCAGAGACAGGGGGTGACATTGCTGCAGGGAGGGGTGGCACAGCAAGGTGGAGGGGTATGAGAGCTCAGGAGGGGGTGTTGAGGCTGGGCAGAGCTTGTAGGGAGGGATGCGACATCTGTACGGTGGGGTTTCACATCTGGATGGAGTGGTCTGGCATTGATACGGAGTGATCTCACATCGGGATGGAGGGGTTTCACATCTGTACGGTGGGGTTTCACATCTGGATGGAGTGGTCTGGCATTGATACGGAGTGATCTCACATCAGGATGGAGGGGTTTCACATCTGTACGGTGGGGTTTCACAGCTGGTATGGAGTGGTCTTGAATCTGTACGGAGTGGTCTCACATCTGTATGGAGCGGTCTGGCATCAGCATGGAGTGGCCTTGCAGCTGTGTCGACTGGTCTCGCCCCAGTATGGAGGGGTATCACATGCGGATGGAGTGGTCTCACATCTGTATGGAGAGGTCTTGCAGCTGTATGGGAGCATCAGTGCAGTGAGGTCTTAGATCTATAAGAGGGGGGCTCACATCTGTATGGAAGGGGATCATGTTGATAAGGCATTTATCTCATTGTTTAGGGGTAGAACATCTGGCACATCTGCTCGGGGGCTTCTGTCCATCTGAGGTGTCCCTCTTTTCCCTGCTCAGGACTGCCAGGAGCTCACTGACGTGGAGCGCGCCATCGAGACCGTCATCAACCAGTTCCATTGTTATGCAGTGAAGGGACAGAAGGAATACCTGACCCCCAACGAGATGCAGGAGCTGGTGGTGCAGAAGCTGCCCCACTTGGGGAAGGTGAGAGCAGAGCCTTGGGGCAGGCAGGGGGGCAAGGGTTGCCTGCGGGACCCCACAGCTCCATCACCCCCCAATGCTTTCTCCCCCTCTGCTGCAGTGTGTTGGACCACTGGAAGAGAAGATCGAATGCATGGGAGACCCTGACGAGGCCAAGCTGGAGTTTGGAGAGTACTGGGACATGATGGGGGATGCAGCCAAGGGCTGCCGGAGGAAGTAGGAAGGCGGTGGGGGGACGGGAAGGCGCCCGAGGCCTCAGGCTCTGCACCAAGACGCGCGAGAGGCTGCTGGTCCCGGTGGGATGCGCCTGGGAATACGCAACGCTGCTCCTGCCGGGGCTCATCTCCTCCCCGCATCCCTACCCGGGGTGGAGGGATCCCCCTCCCCGGCTCCATTCCTGCCCTCTCCTTCCCATCAGGACACCTCCCTTCCCATCCCCAGCAAGGGTGTGGTAAAGGGGGTTCCTGGCTCCAGCTCTGGAGCCTCCTCTCTCCGTCCTTTGCTCCAGAGCCTTTATCCCAGGGGTTATCCCACCTCCAGCCCTGAAAAGCCTCCGGTTGCAGGTCCCCCAGCCCCGGAGCATCGCAGCGAGAGGGACTCGGCTCCTTTCCCCCCCAGATCCCTTGGATGCTTGGGCTTGTCCCCCTGCCACTGATGGGACCCCCTGTGCCTTGTGCTTCGAGCACCTTTGGGGTATCCCAGGCTCCGGGGCCAGCACCGGCGTCTCCATGCCTGGCCTGGGTGTTATTCCCTGCTCTTCCCGCAGTGCAGGGACCGTGGTGCCTTGCACCGAGCCAGGTTTTGGGGGTGCTCAGCCAGGGGGTACCGTGGTGCTTCCCCATTTGCCCCTCTCCAGGGATGCTGGCCCCTGGCTGGGCTCAGGGCTGGGATGGTGGCGGGTTGTTACCAGCTTGCAACCAGTTTTGTATAAATTAATAAAGGAAAACACTGGAAAATCTCAGCCAGGAGGGGGTGACATTGTTTGTCCTTGGTGGGAGAGGGAAAGGGGGGGAAAGGAGGGATAGGGCTGCAGCCACCATGGCCCTGAGCATCACTCGCTGCTGGGTTGCACAGCTCCGCTGGCCCCAGTGCTGAGCTTAAGGTATAAGGGATGCTGCAGGGGTATAAGGGATGCTGTGGGGTACAAGGGATGTTGTGGGGGTACAAGGGATGTTGTGTTGGTACAAGGGATGCTGTGGTGGTACAAGGGATGCTGCAGGGGTAGAAGGGATGCTGTGGGGTACAAGGGATGCTGTGGTGGTACAAGGGATGCTGTGGTGGTACAAGAGATGCTGTGGGGGTACAAGAGATGCTGTGGGGGTACAAGAGATGCTGCGGAGTACAAGGGATGGTGTGGGGGTACAAGAGATGCTGTGAGGTACAAGGGATGCTGTGAGTGAACATGGTCCTTGGGGTATGCAGGTTGCTGTAATGGTTCTTGGTCCCTGCGGTGGCTCCTGCCCAGTGGTCCCCATCTGAGGGCACCCCATTAGCAGAACTAAGGTGGTGTGTGTGGACCAGGCACCCCCAAAGCTCAGGGCATGGGCTGTGGAGCCAGCAGCAGGATCCCCCCCGATGTCACAGAATGACAGGATTTCACTGTCATTACAGCCCATCGGAAAGCAGTGAATGCCACAAAGTGGTGGCTCTCTGGGATGGGGCTGAGTGCATGGAGGGCCAAAAAATGGGCTCGGAAGGGTGCAGAGTGCCTTGAGCTGAGTTATTCCCCCTTCCCTCTTCCACTGGGCCATTCCTGCTGTGCTCTGTATCCTGGAGGAGCCTGTGGGCATCTCCATGGGATGGAGACCCCTTAAATGGAGCTGGTGGAGAGACCTCAGCAGCACTGGTGCTGCAGGGACAAACCCAAAGGCGACCAAACCCAACCAAAACATGATAGGACCCGAGGCAAGGCCATGGTGGCAGCAGCGCCGACACCGCGGCTCGGCCATGGCCACCCTGTGTCTCCTCTCACCTTGGGCTGGATTTCACAACGGGAATGACTATTTATTGTCCCTGCCTTGGCAACAAATACATGAAAATGAAGCAGAGAGGTGTGGTGTGTGCTTAATGAGACAGGAAATGTGTCAAATGGTTGGGGTGATGATGGGGGGAAAAGGGGAGCCAAGGCTCTGGGATCTTCTTCCCAGCACCAGGCTGGGAACCTGCCGTGGGACTCCTGGCTCCTATTTGTGGTTGAGCGACCGGCTCCTTGGCATGACGGGGCTGTCGGGAGCTCGGGAATTCCTGCAGCGTGAGGCAGCCTTGATAAGTATCTGTTGTAGATGGGGAGTCCTTGGAGGTGGCAGGAACAGCTCAGACCAAGGTGGTCGGTGCCCCTTGGGGAGCCAGTGTTGACCATGCAGGCAATGCCATGCAACGCATTGTCCATGCCGTGAAACGCATTGTCCATGCCATGACCACCATCACGGTGGTCACCAAAGAGCCCCAGATCTGGGTCTCATTGTCACCCCTCTACAAAGGGTCCCATGAAGCAGCGCTTGTCCATGAGACACCAAAGTGCTCCCGACCCTTCAGACCTGAAGCTGGTGGGCACCAATGGGGAGTCCCAACCCCATTGGGGTTGTGATGGCTTCGGATGGTACGTGGCTGCTCCGAGCGCACGCACACGCCCTGGATGCCTTGTAAAAATGAGGGCCTGGATGTGGTTGTGACATCTGCCAGGCCCAGGAGGATAATGAAAGGCCATGATTCAGAGGTGAGCTGTTTGCCTGCAGGGTCGGGGAGGGATTCCCACCCTCCTGGGATGTTGCATCAACGATACGGGAGCATCTCGGTCGAGAGCCGGTTGCTTCCTCCCAACCGAGATTAGGAGGAAGCCAGTGGAGAGCCTCTGGGATGACACATCTGGGATGTCCCGAAAGCTCCTCTGAGCAGGTAGCTCCTGCCTGGAATAGATCACCTCCTCCTGTGCATCCTTAAATAAGCAGCTCCCAATAATGCCCCTATCTCATCGTGGCATCAGATCACTGTGCCATTGCTCTGGTAGACGTACAAGGGTACAATTTGCTGGGACAATTAATTATGGAGGTGACTACACAAGCACAGCTACCAGTTGGGAACAGCTTTAGCTGGCCCAGTGTACCTAGGGATGGCTGAGAGCTGGATAAAACCCTGCTTGGAGCTGGTGCTGATGCTTCCGGCGCCCCAAAGACCGGCACCAGCCCCTTGTACCCTTGAGAACAAGTGGTTTTGATTCAAATAAGTGATGTCTTCACCTTATGGGGCAGCTCCTGTCCCACACCAGAGTCATGATGGGTGGTGTGGAGTAGGATAGGCAATGGGGATGCACCAGGGGATGGAGAAGCTGGGCGTTAGGGTGGTGCATGGCTGGATGGGGCAGGTTTTCCTGGGAGCCCACCACCCCTTCCAGGTAATGGGGTCTTTTGGGGTGGTCCCCAAACACCTTCCATCACCCCTCTTCCATGCATGGGAAGGAGCTGGAGCTGGATCCTGCTGCGCGTCCCTGCTCGCACCGACCCGTCTGGGTGTTGCAATCGCACGGAGCCATTTCCCAGGTGAGCTCCAGCCTGGGAACGCCCCGGGAACGTCAGGGAGGGGTGGGAGCCTCTTTAAAAGCCCTGCTGGGCCCCATGCTATGGGTGCAAGGTGAGCAGAGAGCGGGTGCAATCGGCTCCCTTTGACCGGAGCGGAGACAGACGGACACAGCGGGACCCACACAGGCTCTGAGGTGGGGATCAGGAACCCAGCATCGGGGTACTCGGGTGGGAGCACTCAGCCAGGGACGTGCTGGTGCATGTTGGGTGCTGCAATCCCCTTGAGCCCTTTGGCAGCTCCGTGCACATGGGGCCGGGATGGAAGGCACCTGGTGGATGCAGGGGGAGCGCCAAGGGGGTGCGTGGTCCAGCATGGGGCTCAGCAGCTTCCATCGAGCTCTGCTGCCTATGGAGAGGCAGCACATGGGGGTGCCGGGGGGATCTGGCCCCTGGAATAGGGATATTTGCCTCCTGCTTTGGGCGGGGAGTGCCGGGGCTGCAAACACTGGTGAGTGTGTGAGGAAGAAGAGGGAGAGGTGAAGGAAGAAGGAGGACCATGGGCAGCCTCACCCCCTTGTCCTCCTATGCCCCCATGCCCCTGCCTGGCCCCGGGGGCTCGTGGTGGGGCCAGGATGCAGGCAATGGCTGGAGCTGTGAGTCAGCAGTGAAGCAGCAGCCACGAAGCCCTGAGGATGGCCTGGATGCTGATGGTCAGCGATTGGTGATACCAGTGTGGGGTCTGCATGTGGGGGCCCCAATGGGTGGAGGCAGTGGGTGCTAGCACCCAGGGTGCTGCTGATGAGCTTGTGTTGGCTGTTAATGGGCTGGAATGAGGATGGGTTAGGGCTGGAGGTCTCCTGTGAGCGGCTCCAGCTCCCAATACCCTTCAAGCTGGGGATGGTCCTGCAGGATACAGGCACAGCAAAGGCTTCATGAGGACAAGGATGGCTCGAGGCTGAGCCTCGTGTCTCCTATCACCACCCTGATGTGCTGAGGTCCCCAGCCTGGAGCTGGACTGGGGAGGATCAGTGCAAAGGGAGAAGGGACCTGAGGCAAATCTGGGACACCGGGCAGGTCCTGCCTGCTTCCAGGATGCAGTCACCCTCCTGGATGATGCCCCAGAGTAGGGAACGTGCTGGGTCACCCCTCTGGGGCCATTCGTGCTGCCCCATTGGCTTCCTCCACTGCTGCGATGGTCGCTGTGGGCTGGTGTAGATCCGCATGGGTATTGAAATGACTGGGAACAACATTCCCAGCTCAGCCCATTCCCTGCCATCAGCAGGGCAGGAAAGGGCCAAGGCCGGACAAGGTGACGCAGTTTCCGTCCCTGCCTGCATCCTGCCCAGGATGCAGCCACCGGACCCCGTGACAAGGACCATCCTGTTGAGTCCATCCATAGGAAGGAGCTTGGAACCCACCGGGAAGAGCGAAAGGGGACCCCGGACATCGGGCAGAGAAGGCAGGACTGGAGCGGGGCTATGGGGATGCTGTTGGCTGGGGGGCTGGGGCAGATCCAGACCTGCCCTGGCAGGGTGTTCCCGGCGCAGTGAAGCAAGAGGAGGGCTGGCCGGTAATTCCTGCCCTCATCCCATCACATGGCTCCTCCCTATGGAGCCCTGGGAACCCGCGGCCCTGCGGAGCCCCGGTGCCATAATGACTGCCCCGACCCACGCATGGAGGCGGCCGCCCCGAGGGGCAGGAGGGGCTGATGGTGTGGGATGGGTGCATGGAGCAGCGCCTGCACATGGGCACTGCTGGCTCTATGGAGCTGTTCCATAGAGGCTGGGTTTTGCCTGCGCTGGGGCTTGTGGGGTCCCCCATGTAGGGAATGGGTTGGGTTGGGTTGGAAGGGAGCTTAAAGCTCATCCAGCTCCGTGGGCAGGGACAGTTTCTACTGGAACAGGTTGCTCCAAGCCCCTGTGTCCAACCTGGCCTTGAACACTGCCAGGGATGGGGCAGCCACAGCTTCTCCATTCAACCCATCCCAGTGTCCCAGCACCCTCACAGGGAAGAGCTTCTGCCTAAGAGCTCATCTCCACCTCCCCTCTGGCAGGTTAAAGCCATTCCCCTTGTCCTGCCCCTCCATCCCTTGTCCAAAGCCCCTCTCCAGGTTTCCGGCACTGGAACTGCTCTAAGGTCTCTCCTTAAGGATCCTTCTCTTCTCCATGCTGACCCAGCCCAGCTCTCTCAGCCTGGCTCCAGAGCAGAGTGCTTCTCCTCTGTCCTCCTCTATGATGGGCACATGGAGGGTCCCACATCCCCATCCCTCACCCCTACCTCCCCGCAGGCAGCGATGGCCGAGTGCACGGAGCTGGAATGGGCCGTCCAAGTGCTGGTGAACAACTTCGACAAGTACTCGAGCCGCCGCTGCTGCTGTAAGAAGCCGCGGCGCATCAGCAAGAAGGACTTCCGCAAGATGCTGAGCTGCGAGCTCAACCACATGCTCACGGTGAGCTTGGCTTCATGGGGCCCCCCCTAACCCTACATCCCCTTGTCCCAGAGTGAGCAGCTCCCGTCTCTTCCCCTTCAGGACACTGGGAACCGCAGGGCAGCCGATAAGCTCATCTGTGACCTGGATGAGAACAAGGACGGGCGCATCAGCTTCGAGGAGTACTGGACCTTGATAGGCGGCATCGCCAGCCCCATCGCCCAGATCATCCGCCAGCAGGAGCAGAGCGTCAAGCTCACCAAGTAGTGGCTCCAGCCGAGCCCCTTGCATCACCTCCTGCTCCTCCATAGCTCCCTGCTTCTCCCCAGCCCCATTGCTAAGCCCTGCCCTGAGCCCCAGCTTGCCCCGGGGCACCCTGGTCTCCCAGAGCCATGCGAGGGTGCGATGGGGTGGGAAAACCCTACGGGTGGGAGTTGGGAGGTGCGAGGCCATCGCAGCCTCAGGGGGCCCTGGGCCATGCTACCCCTGCCTCCATCCTCACCTGCAAGCCCTTGCTGGGCAAGAAGCAACAGGATGGGCTTCTCCTCATCCAGGACGTGAGTTCTGTCTATTCTCAGCCCTCTGGGCCACAAACCCCATCACAACCCAGACCCCCTTCAAAGTGATGGGGTCTTCTATGGGATGAAGGGTGCCTTTCCCCTTGCCCAAGCTGGTGAAGGCTCTGCCCTGCTGGTGTCCTTCAGGCTCGGGGAGCGGTGCGGTCCCATCCGGCCAGCATCACCGGGGTTATTTATTGCCGCAATAAAGACCGGAGGAGCAGCGGGTGATGCTGAGGCTCTGCCTTCCCTCCATGCGCTATGGGGATACGCGTGGGGCCGAGGGAGGGGTCTGCCCTGTCCCCGTAGCCCTCTTGCTCCTGGGTTGCTGATGGAACCACCACAAGGTGTCAGCAGACGCCTCCCAGCCCCATAGCGCCCAAACCCATCTCCGGCGGCGCTGGGGGTGCGTGCCGCTGCCTCACACCATGGGGGGACCCTCTTCATGTCCCTATTGAGAGGGATCCGTCCGGACGCTACAGCCCCACATCCATGGGGTGCATTGGGGACGAATCTCGGCACAGCGCGTGTCCCCCCTCCGGGATGGGAAAGGCTCTGTGGCCCCGCTTGTGCCGGGATATCCCGGTGGGAAGCGCGCTGCGGCGGATCCCTGCGATGTCCCCGTCGCTGGCATCAGCCCAGCCCGGCAGCCCTGGCGCCTGCTGGGGATTTTCCACTGGGATCGGACTTATCCCTGGGTCTGGGAGCCGGGAATCTTCCCCCCATGAACCCCATTCCCATGGCAGCCCCTTGGAGCCGGAATCCCCTTCCGACCATTCCCCCTCTGCTTCCCACCCGAAGCGGGAGCATCGCTGGTTCCTGCAGCCCCAGGGCTCCAGGACAGACCGCCGCTGTTCCCATTGGATGCGGTGAGCAGGGCAGGGCTGTGGCTGAGTCATGGCGCTGGAATCCCGCTGGGCGAGGGCAGGGCTGGTGACTCACAGGCGGGTTATGGGGCTGAGCGGGGTTAGGCTGCGCCCACTGCCCACACGGGATCCCGGGATAGACCCTCAGGGTGAGGGGCAAGCAGCTCCCAGCTCCTCACTCCTGGCTGCAGGCTGGCATGGAAACAGCTCAGGATGTGCTCCCATTTTCCTTGTGCAGGATGCTGGCATCCGGGCTGGGATCTGAGCAGCCCCTGTGTCCATGCCGGTTGATTATTCCCTCAGGCACGTTATTCCTGCTCTTTGGAGCAAGCATGAGACCAACACGAGGGGATGTGTGTGTCAGGGATAGGGTTGCATGGGCATGGGGGGCTTTGTGTGCCTGGCTCATCCCATCTCTCCCCACCACTGGGGTAGGTTTGGGGGGGCAAGGAAGGGCTCTGAACCTGAAACAGGTCCCCCCCATTTGCCAAACCCACCCATTGAAGTTGGTGCCTTAACCAGGGAACACCATCCATGACTCTACGTATGCCCTGTGCCAGGAACAAGTGGATGAAGGACCTGGAGAACAAGGAAAACACGATGGACTTCAAGGAGTCGTGATTCTTCTGGGCTGCTTTATCATGCTCTGCATTGACTTCTACACTGAAGCCAGGCAGTGTTGAGCCCTATGGCTTGAATAAAACTACTGTCACATCCCCAAATCCTTGTGGAATATGTTAAGTTGCATTGAGGGGTGCTTGGGACCATCTGTCTTGGAAAGGAACCCCTTGGTGTGGGGGACAGTGTAGTGATGGTAGAACCTGGGAATGGGTTCGGTTGGAAGGGAGCTTAAAGCTTATCCGGTTTCAACCCAGTGGAAGGGACACCTTCCACTGGAGCAAGTTGCTGCAAGCCCTGTCCAACCCGGTCTTGAGCACTCCCAGGGATGGGGCAGCCACAGCTTCTCCCTTCAGCCCATTCCAGTGTCCCACCATCCTCACAGGGAAGAACTTCTTCCTTATATCCAACCTGAACGTCCCCTGTTCCAGTTTCAACCCATTCCCCTTCTCCTATCGCTACAAGGGAGGAGGTGGGCTGAGGAGCCCCAAGGGATGCCCCATCCCACCCCTTCCCATGTGTCTCCATCCCCAGCCTCCTCAGTGGGGCTTGCAGCCTCCTCCAGCAGCACCCAAACCCATCCACCTCCTCTTAATGGGATCACTCGGCTCGGTGGGCAAAAATGAGGTGTGGATGAAAGCACCTGCATGGAAAAGCCTGGAGGCAAGAGGGCTCTGTGGGCTGTGCCACCAGAGCTGGGCTATAAATGCCCATCGAGCCCTGACTGCAGCATCCGGACTCCTCACTGCTGCCTGGTCCCTGCTGATCCTGGTGAGTCTCTGCTCCCCTTCCTCATCCATCACCCCTTGCTGCTGCCCCTCTGCAGCAGCCTGGATCAGGGCAGGGTGCTGGGAATTGGACCCATCCCCACCCTGACGCCATCCCTGGTGCTCTGCCCTGCACAGGAGGCTGGCAATGGCGTGTCCCCTGGAGCAGGCGCTGGCTGTGATGGTCACCACCTTCCACAAGTACTCGGGCAAGGAAGGGGACAAGTACAAGCTCAGCAAGCAGGAGCTCAAGGAGCTGCTCAACAAGGAGCTGCCCGTCTTTGGGAGCGTAAGTGCGGGGACACATCCCTTTGTTGTAAGGGTTGGAGGGGCAGGAGCAAACCAGCCTTGGGTCTTTCCATAGGTCGCACTGATCCACGCATCCCTGCCCGAGGGATGCAGCCTATGTGGAACCATGGAATGGTTTGCATGGGAAGAGATCTCAAAGCTTCCACTAGAGCAGGTTGCTCCAAGCCCCTGTGTCCAGCCTGGCCTTGAACACTGCCAGGGATGGGGCAGCTTCTCCATCATCCCATTCCAGCTCCCCATCACCCTCACAGGGCAGAACTTCTGCCCCAGATCCCATCTCAGTCACCCCTCTGACAGTTTAAAGCCATTCCCCCTTGTCCTGTCCCTATATGTCACAAAAGGCAGGATGAAGCCAGGAGGACCTGAGCTGGAGCATACTTGGACCCAAAGGAAACTTGGCTTTCTTGTGCTCACGCAAATATTTTGCTTGGCAAAGAGAAGCTTGCTCCAATTTCACTGTTTTATATTGAGTTTAACCCTTAATTCCCTTTAAAATGGGAGGAGAGATGTTTTAGCCCAACTCCTTCATGACCAAGAAGCGTATTTGCTGTACCCATGCCAGCGCGCCCCACATCTCAGCATCCACCTGCATTCCTAAAGGCCTTTTCCTTCCAAAGACAAAGAGAAACCCCTCCTTGAACCCATGGGGATGGAACCCTTCCTTGTGAACAGTGGGGCTGGATGGGGAGCACCTCACTCATCCGTGCACCCCAAAACCCACTTTCCCCCCTCCACAGAAGCAAATGGATGATGCCGAGTTCAAGAGGCTCATGAACGACCTGGACCACGACAAAGACAGCGAGGTGGACTTCAAGGAGTACGTCTGCTTCCTGGCCTGCATCACCATGGGCTTCAATGAGTTCTTCAGGGACTGCCCCACCAAGCAGCACCGCAAGAAGTGATCCCATCGGGGCTTCCAATAAAAGCTTTCCCAAAGGCTGGCTTTGTGCTTGGGGTGACTCACATCTTCCTCCTGCTCCCTGGGATTTTCCATGGCGCGACTCAGCCCCAGGAAGCATCCTTTGGAAAAGCCAACTCTGGCTCCGGGCAGTGGATTGGGATATCCCATCCCCCTGTCCCGAACCATCCCTGCTGGTTTGGGGAGAGGTTTAATGCATGTTGGGGTCAAAACTGAGCTTCTCTGAGCCTGGCTTGGCTTAAAGCTCAGCACAAGCTCCCACTGGGTTTGGGGAGGGAAAGCTGGGCTGGAGGAACTGTGGCAAGATGCAAGGTCCATGCAAAGCATAGAAGCCAGAGCGTATCCTCAGCTTCCTGCAGGGAAAAGCTAAAGGAGACCCTTGAGATATGGATAAGGCCATGGGGATCACCCTGAGCCCCCCAGGTTTACCATGGAGCTGTGGTGAGCAGGCTATGACAGAGCTTATGGAGCTCAGGGTTTGTCCCCCTTCCGCCCATTGCCACAGCAGAAGATGCTGCAGCCCCTCTCCAGCCTGCTCCGAGAGCCCCAAAGAAACCATCCTAGGTCCAAAAAGCCTTTACCAAACCCCTATAGCGTTGCATGGTAAAGAAGACCCCAAAGTCCTCCCTGAGCCCCAAACTTCACTTTGCCTCTTCGCAGGGTCTTTATAAAGAGCTCCCAGGGAGGGTTTGCCCCTCACAGTGATTCACACCACTTCGCGCTGGTTAATAGAGGGATGTGGTTCAGGTTTGTGCCTTTCTCTCGCCAATATGGCCCTTAAAGAGCCCCCTGGCCTGGGGAAGCTTCATCCCTTCTAGAGCCTCATTTTTGGCTTCACACCCTCATTCCCAGACTCCAAAACTCGGTTTTAGCTCACAAAGTCTTTCCACATCCAAGTGCTTTATTTTTAGGCTCCAGCTTTCGATTTTTAGGCTCCAAGCAGCTTCTTGAGTGTCCAAACCCTCTTTTGGAGGCTCCAAACCCCTCTTAAAGGGCTCAGAGCCCCCCGTGGTCCTTTGCCCTTTATCCCAGGGGGGGCGAGGGATGCTTTGGGTGTTTATCCGGGGGTTCCAAGCTCCCAGCTCCTGTTTTGCCCTTGCCACATGCCCGGGACATGCAGTCACCAGCACCATTCCCCGTTACACAACGGGGCTCTTGTGACTCATGGTCCTTGCACTTAGGAAACAGAAACCACTTGCAGCTGAATTAAAAGCAGAACAAACTCCCCCCCCCTTCCCAACCCAAACTCCAGCATAACAACAAACCCATGGATAAACCCTGCTCGGTTCCAAACATCCCTTGGGATGCTGCCAAAACTATCTTGTCCTGCACTGCATCCCCTGCGTTCACTGGCAGGGGTGGGATGAGGTGCCCCCCCACTCTCCTGCCTTCATCCCTTATCCTTAGGGATTCTCCTCCACTCCATCCAGCTGCATTGTGCTCTTTCCATCTACTCAGCAGTGCAGAAATGGGATGGCTTGGGGGGGGGTCAGGGCTGCTCCTATGGGTTTTCCTCTCCTTATTTGCCAGCCAATGTCCAGGCAGACGCTGGATCAGCATTGGTGCCTTCCCAACCGGATAGCGAGGGAGGTGTCCCAGGCAGGGCTATAAATGCTGCCTCATCCTGCCCTTCCCATCCTTGGCTGTTCCCTTTGAGCTGCTGGTGAGTTGTTTTTTCCCCTCTTTTCCCTCTTTGTGATGCTCTCCAGATGTTGCTAAAGGGTCATCTGCCCCATCCCACAACGGGGTCCCTCTATAGAGGTTTTCCCCCTGGGGCTCCTGCTGCAAGGAGCTGAGTTTGGAGGCTGGGAAAGCTGCTTCCCCCCATGTTCTCCCCTTTAATGTGGCTTTTTGGGGGGTACCCAATGTGGGGGGGGTGAAGCTAACAGGGAAATGGTGATGCAAGAGTGGGGCATTGAAGAGCCTGCACTGTCTGTGGGGCAGGGGGAGCGGTGGGCCCCCTGCCATGGGGGTGTCTGGGGATGCTGCTCTCTGATCTCACCCACTGGTGCTGTTGGTGCCTACAGGCTTGCTGCTATTCCCCATGGCATCACCCCTGGAGCAGGCGCTGGCCGTGATGGTCTCCACCTTCCACAAGTACTCAGGCAATGAGGGGGACAAGTACAAGCTCAGCAAGCAGGAGCTCAAAGAGATGCTCACCAAGGAGCTGCCCAGCTTCAGCGTAAGTGTGGGGCAGGGGGTACCACATCCCACCGTGGATGCTGGGATGCGGGAATGCGGCCAGATGGGATGCAAAACCCCATTTAACCTGCTTGGTTGCAGAGACAAACCAGTGAGGCCAGTTTACAGCAGCTCATGAACCATCTGGACAGCAACAGTGACAGCGAGGTGGACTTCCAGGAGTACGTGATCTTCCTGGCCTGCATGGCCATGATGTGCAATGACTTCTTCCAGGACTGCCCTGACAAGATGCCGCGGAGGAAGTGAGCACAGATGCTCCCGTTGTCTTCCTGATGCTCTTGCAATAAAGGATGCTTTAAACCCAATGCTTTTGCCTGCTTTGCAATGGGGGTGGCTCTTACCCCAAGGATACTGGAGAAATCCCGGTTTCCTTTCCGTGTGAGCATTCCAGGTTCCGGGTGAGAACAAGCAGTCTGGGCATCGTGTTCCCTGAGCCCTTGTAAAGCACCCGTTAGGGTGAGTCAGTGCAGGCTCTGCCCTGCAGCCCTGATAACTCCTTCGTGGCCAGGGAAGGCAGGAGCTTCCACAGGATTAATACCAATGGGTGAATAACTCCTTGTTTTAGCCATAATCACATGGAATCAGCATCTGTCCCCACGGGGCAGGACCTGCCATGGTGGGAAGTCCGTTTGTCCCCCATGTGAATCTTCCTGGAACAGGGTTTCACTGCATTCCTGCTCGGGGTGGGGTTCTGGCGTGCTGAGCAGTGACTTCCCCATGCACCCAACCAGCCCTGTGGGTACGACTCAGCCCATGGCTATGGAAAAAGGAGCAGCACAGCCACAGCCCTCCCTTTCTGCTCATGTCTTTGCATCTCTATTTTGTCCTTCTGAGCTCCTTTTCCCCTCCCTGGGCAGCTGAGGGCAACCTTGTGTGCTGGGTCCAGATGTGGAGCTGGATGTCCCCTTCCAGATGTGGAGCTGGATGTCCATCAGTGGCTCATCAGCGGCACCTTCATCCCTCTGCTCCCAGAGGCACTGGTGAGTGGAGATGTCACAAAGGCTTCACTTCCTTGCCCCCATCACAACAGCCCTGGGGCTGTGTGTGGGGGCAGACAGGAGCCACGTCTGGGCTGCACCCCATGAGTCAACCTGCAGGCACCAGCCCCAGCTTGCTCCAACATCCCAGAGCAACACAATGGGGTGATGTGGGGCAACCCCCTGTCTGCCTGGGGCCAGACCCTTTGAGCTGGGTCTGGAGGGGCTTTGCCAAGGCACCAGGGCAAGGTAAAGGGTTGCAGAGCATTCCCCTGCATGGAGAGGGAGCGATGCCCCCCACATCCCTGTGCTGCCTGTAGCTGTGGCTTGGGATGGACCTGGACCATAACAAAGACAAGGAAGTGAAGTTCTAGGAGTGCTTTACCTTCCTGGGTGCCCTGGCCATAAACTACAGCAATGCACTGAAGGAATGCGGATATAGAGCCGGGCCAGTGGCAGGGTGAGGGGCGCTGGGGGCCTTTTGGGGTGCTTTTGTAAGGACCTTCATAAAGTTTTTTGTCCTTTCCTATTATAAATCTTTGTTGCTGCGTTCCTGGTCATTTGTGAACCTCAAATAGATTAAACCCTCATGGGTTGCACTGCTCTTGCTCTTGCTGGGGGGGTGCTCATGTCCCCACTGATGGATCCTATTGGGAGCTGGTGATGTTCAGCCCAGGACTCCCACCCAGGCACTGCACCTTCATCTTCACAAGGGCTGGTTTGACAGGAGACTAGGTTGAAGCTCATCCCGTTGCTCCCCCAGATGGAGGGTGAAGGGGTTGTTCTATGAACATCAGCTTCTGAGATCCAGCGCTCACCCGAGCATCAATAAACCATGCATCCATCCCTGGAACACCCGAGGATGTGGCTGCTCTGCACTGGTGAAAGGGACCCCCCTGCAAGCCCATGGCTCTTTTCTGCCTGACCTGCGAACATCTGCAGCTGAACCGATGCTGTTTACAGCATCCCATCCTGCCTGCATCCATCCGCACCCTGTCACTGCCCTGCGGCTCTGCCCTTGGGGCTGTGTTGGCTCCACCCCTGTGGCACCAAGATCCCAGGCCCGTGGGCACTGAGCCACGGAGCAGATACCAACACCCGGAGCACTGAAGTGTGGGCCCCAGGGCAGGGCATGTGCTGGGAGCAACTGGTGTGTGGGTAGAACAATAGATTCATACAGTGGGTTGGGTTGAAGGGAGCTTTAAGCTCATCCGGTTCCAACCCCCTTGAACACTGCCAGGGATGGGGCATCCAAACCTTCTCCATTCAACCCATTCCAGTGTGCCAGCACCCTCATAGGGAAGAGCTTCTGCCTAAGATTCCATCTCAGTCCCCCCTCTGGCAGGTTAAAGCTATTTCTCTTGCCCTGTCCCTGCATCCCCGTGTCCAAAGCCTCTCTCCAGATATCTTGTAGCCCCTTTGTGCCCTGGGAGCTGCTCTAAGCTCTTCTCTAAGTGGCTTCCATGACAGGTTGGGCAGCAATGGCAGCATGAGGACCCACAGCACACACTTGTCCCTTCTTTCCTGCCCCACAGTGCACACATAGAACGGTTTGGGTTGGAAAGGACCTGAAGATGATCTCCATGGCCGTGTCTCCTCCCACCTCCCCACATCACACAAGTGCATCCCTTCACACCTCCCCACACGTGGCCTGTCACCGATGATGCACCCGTGTCCTGCTGATGCCCTGCGTGGGTCCCCTTCCCGGACAGGACGCACCCGTTTCCATCACAAAACCTGCCCCTTTGTTTCACTCTTTGGCAAGTTAACCTTTGTTCTGGCACTAGTTCCTCCAACACCCAGATTAGGAGCTCATGGGGAGATGTTTCACCACCACCTCCTTTAATACCCTTGACAACTTCTTGTTGTGCCAGACCCATCAAGCACAGACTTGACATGAAGGGCTTGGGCATCCTCAGCCTCTTTACCCCAAGAAACACAAGGTTTAGCATCCCCTGTGTGCCAGGCACTGGGAACACCACGGGCTATCCCACATGTTGGCAGCATCCCCCCAACAGTGGGAATAGGCAGGAATTGCCCCTTACCTCAGTTAGCATCAGGCCGCAATTGCAGCTACTGGGAAATGCCACCTCCTAAGAGGGTTCCTGGCACTTGGTGTGTCTGGATTTGGCAATCCCTTGGCTCCTGGGTTTACTGTTGGAAATGATTCAGGAGGGATCACTGCTCCTCCTTATGGAGGGGATGTCCTGGCCAGTGGGATGGTTGGGGCACACGTCACACCTCCAAGCCAAATCCAACCACTTCAGGACACATAGAGGAGTGATGAAGCCCATTCCCCATTGGGAAATAACAGCATCATCCCACTGGAGACCCTCAACCAGCACCTTCTGTGTGATCCTGAACAATTCCCCTTCCATCATCTCTGCAAAGACACCCTCAACCTCTGCAGGAATGTCCCAGCTCCTGGGAATGCTGCTGCAGTGTCCCCAGTCCATGGTTCTGCCTCACTGCAAATCATAGAACGGTTTGGGTTGGAAGTGACCTTAAAGCTCATCCAGCTCCATGGGCAGGGACACCTTCCACTAGAGCAGCTTGCTCCAAGCCCTATCCGACCTGGCCAGGGATGGGGCAGCCACAGCTTCTTTGTTCAGTCCATTCCAGTGTCCCACCACCCTCACAGGGAAGAACTTCCTTATATCCTACCTAAATCCCTCCTGTTTCAGTTTGAACCCATCACCCCTTGTCCTGTGGCTCCAGTCCCTGATGAAGGTCCATCTCCCTCTCCAGCATCCTTGTAGCCCCCTTCAGACACTGGAAGCTACTCTGAGGTCTCCACGCAGCTTCTCTTCTCCAGGCTGAACAACCCCAGTGTTCTCTTTTGGCATCCTCTTGTTTTGGTGTTTCCCCTCCCTCGTTGACATGGGGAGAAACCAGTTGCTGGAGCAAGAAATTGCTGCCTGGGCGTGCTGCGTGGCCTTGCACAATTCCCGAGGTTATCACCCCAAAGGGAATTGGAGGGTGTCACAAATCATAGCTCAGGGAGAGTATAAAAGAACCCTCCCCTGCGCCACAGCATCACTGCTCCTCCTGCTCCACCCCGTGCAGCACCATCCGTAGATATCAGCCCCAGGTAAGTAGGTCCTTGCCTATGGTGGCTCCAGTATCCATGCTGCTGGAGGTGCCACTGGGATGAGTGGGCTCTGATGGGGTTTGATGTTTTGCTGCCTGTCCCTTCCTAGCAAGATGAAAACCGACCTGGAGCTCGCGTTGGAGTGCGCCATCAACATCTACCACCAATACGCCATAAAGAACCCCATCGATGACTACCTGGACAAGTCGGAGTTCTCACAGCTGCTGAAGGAGACTGCCAAGCCCTTCCTCCACAACACCATGCCAGTAAGAGCCAAGCATAGGGCACGTTTCAAGTCTTCAAAGTGGTCTCTTCGGGGCATGGGGGTGGCTGGGAGCTCCCAAAGCTCTTTTTCCCTACGGTTTTCCTGACTCTGTCCATGTTTGTCTTGCTGCAGCCCAATGTGTCCGTTGATGAGTACATCAGCAACCTCTTTGCCAAAGCAGACAGCAACCACGATGGTCGCCTCAAGTTCACCGAGTTCCTGACCACGCTGAATCTTGTAGTCATTGATGCCCACAATAGGTCCCATGGGAGACACGACCACCATCATGGTGCCGGTCATGGCCATGACCACGGACATGATCATGGCCATGACCATGGCCACGACCACGGCCATGGTCCCGGAAAGTGAAGTGCTTCCCATGACTGAGCCCATGGGATTATGCTTTTCCAGCATCATTATCCCTCCCATTTGTCCTCCAGCACAGACAAACCTGTAACCAAAGCTTTATCATTTGCTTCTACCTATGGCATTGAAATAAAATGTTTTTCTTCAAGCACCAAATGCATCTGTTTTATGTGTCTTGTCTCCAGGAAGGATGCAACACGCATCAAGGGGTTGAATCTGAAGGGTTAAATGCAGGCTGAACTGGAGAAACAATGGGAATGGGAAGGGAAGGCGGCATGAAGGAATCCCTGCTCCCAGGACAACAGCACTGCGGAGTCCCAATGAGCTGTGCAGGGTCCTTGTCCTAAAGCGTGTCACAACCCCAATGTGTTCCCACTGCCTTTGTGATGCTCAGCAAGGTCCCTACACAGAGTGGTTGGCCCCAGCACCCTTTGCCTCAGCAGACAGTGGGGTACTTAGAACCCCATGACAGTGGAAGCTCCTGCACAAGAGCATCCTCAGCCTTGGTTCTTTTAGCCGCTCTTTGCACCAGCTTCAGGATGTGCCAGGGGTGACGTCCCCAAGTGACTCCCAAGAGCCAGCTCTGGAGCTGGGGGTGCAGCATCCTGGGGGTACAAAGCCTTTGGAACCTGCAAAGCAACCAGAGCTTACCCTGCGAGCCCTGACCCAGCAGAGGATGAGGCTGAGGGGCTCTGGAGAGCTGGTGGTAACCCAGCACCATACAGTTGGATGTTTCTGTTACCTGAATGTGCATTGAGTGGGAAACCCTCAGGAGGCTCCCAAATCCCCAGTGTCAGCTGAAACCAGCAGCCTGTCCCATGTGGAACATAGAGTCATAGAATGGGTTGGGTTGGAAAGGACCTTAAGATCACCCAGTTCCAACCCCCTGCCATGAAGAGAAACATGGGGGTAGTGTGTGGTTATGTGCACTCAATGACAGAAGTGATCACTCTCTTGCAGCCCTTGTCCCCCGAGGTGGATGCTATTCCAGGGCACCCAGGTACCATTCCCCTTCCAGGGCCGGGCATCACAAGCTGCATCCCCTGATGGGTTTTGGGGAACATAGTTGGGAAAGATGGGAATTCGAAGCCCACAGGTCTGTCCATGTATGGACTCTGCAAGCGCACAGGGCAAAGGCACGAGGGACTTGCAAAGGGAATGAGGACACAGCTTTGGATTCCTGACAGTCCCTAATGAGTAGAAAGCAGTAAAGTGAGTCAGGGCTCCCAGAATAGACCTCATGCAACAGCTCTTGATACTGGCTCTGAGACATGCAAGAAGCATCCTCAAACAGGAATGGTGACCCTTTTGTTTTGCTGTCCCTACCCTCTTCCTGGCATGTACCACCTTATTCTTACATTGTTTTACAGTTCCTTCATTCTTCTAGTACCTGTTCTGCTAAAGCAAGATGAGTGGCAGAGGTGACCATTGCACAACACTTGCTACTCAATGCTGTAGCCACTAAAGACCCTGAAAACCTCAGATATTCTTCTTTCTCCACCAAGTTGCTGGAGCAAGAGGAAACGTTTGGTCTAAGTGACGTGAAAACAGCAAGCAATGGCAAATACGCTGGAAAACAACCTGGTGGATGTTGCCTTCACCTTTGCTTGCGTCCAACCAATCATTTGTTGTAGAAAACAGAGAGATCAAGTTAAAACCAACCAAAGGACAAAGTCAACCACTTCTCCATGAAACAGTTCGTCTTCTACACAGCACATTGCAAGGCTTGTAAAGCTTTGGCAAGTTGGACTTGTCCTTTATGCTCATGTAGAGGGGTGATGATAGCATGTCCAGGGTTGTCCCCATTCTTTGTCCAGCACAGAGCAGCTCAGCCCTGTCGAAGGTGATGGTGGGGTGGAAGGACAACATTTCTCCAGGCTGGTGGGTGCAACCAGGAACAAGGTGAAGAGGTATGAGGTGGGGAAGGGTTCACAAGTTCCCACCTTGCAATTTCCAGGTCCGGGAAATGCTAACTCAAGCTGATGCTTGCAGCAGGTGTGTCACCACCTCTGATGAAAGAGGACCTCAGACAGATATAAAAGCTCTGCAGAGGCTCTTGGATCACTGCGACAGACCCATCCTCTGCAAAGCCTCCTCAGAGATAAGGGTAAGTAACACTAAGGTGGCTCTTGCAGGATATAAGGTGAGGGGAGAAGTGATTTAGAGTATGGGATGTCATTCCATGCCTGTTTCATTCCAGGGTGGTGGTTTCTTCTTTGGACAGGGTAGGAGGTTGGTTTTGGCTACAAGACAAGTATGAATGAATGGCATTTCCATGCCACATCTAGTGAAGGTGTATTTGTCTCCACGGGCAAGAAGATTCAGAGGGAGAAGAGGAGGAGATGAGGCTGAAGTTGCAATGGAGCCTGTGCCTGGACCATGCTCCCTGCCTTAAAGTCATTGTCACTGCCTGTAGCATGGTGCAGATACATGACTACAGCCTCATGGGTTTGTCTGATGTGCCTGACAAATGCCTTCAGGTTGGGAAGAACAAGCTGCTTCTTGGCTGAAGCTAAAATTAGAGGTGGTTTGGGTGACGCTGTGAAATGGTGGTACTCCTAAACCCACTTATTACCATGCTGCTGGTGCAGATCCCTCGGGGTACCTGGGGTGCCGGTCAAGATCATGGGGTTTCTGATGCATCTCATGGCCTTGGGCTTTCTCCACACAGTTTCTCAAGACCTCAACCATGTCTGTGAGCACCCAGCCCAGGAATACCTCTTCTGAGACTCGGCAGTTCCCTGGAAACTGCACATTGGAGAAGGCCCTGAAAACCATTGTGGATGTCTACCACCGCTACAGCATCCGGGAGGGCGAGCTCGACTTCCTCAACTTCAATGACTTCAAGACGCTGCTGACTGAGCAGGCACCGACCTTCCTGCAAGCTTGTGTGAGTGTTCAGGAGCTGTGTTGTGCTCTCCTCAGGAGGCTGGAGCGGGATGAGGCTGAGGTTGCGTCCAGGGGTGCTCCTTGGGGAATGGGGTACAGTCCCCACCATGGCTGTGGTCCACAGACCCAGCTTGTCCATGCGCTGTGGGTGCTCATTCCTCCTGATGCTGCAGGGGTATAGAGCTTGGAAAGGGCTTCATGTCCATCTAGAGCTTTATCTAGGGGCTAAATGCAAGGTAGGAGAGGGCCACAGTGATCCTGCAGCTTCCAGGATCATGGAAGAACAAAGCTGGTTTCCATCAGAGGGTGTGCAGCACAGGGAGGGGGCATGCTAACACATGTCCTGCCCTCCAATTTCAGAACAGGAACCGTCCTGACTACCTGAATAAGCTCTTCCAAGAGACTGACTTAAATAAGGACAAGGACCTGAGCTTTGAGGAGTTCACCATCGTCTTGGCCAAGGTGACCGATGATGCCCATCGCATCATCCACAAGGATGACCGCTGCACACCAGACAAGGATTGAGTCTCCATGAAGACTCGGAGGGGGTGGCTTGTAGGAATTGGGCTTTACCTGCTTTCTGTCTGCTTGGATCACTTGTGCTTGCGAGACAATAAAGTATCACTTGGTGTTCATTGAGATCCCAGCTCAGCTCTCCTTTTTATACCCATCTAATGGGCACCACTGCAGAGAATGCATGGTTCAGCTGGAGCTAAATGCCCAAATGAGGTATCCAAAAATCCCATAAAGGAAGAGGGTTATGACTGAGATGTGAGTGGGCAGGAGCTGTGCTTCTCAGTGTCTGGGCTAAGCTGATGAGCTAGGAAGGTGTTAATGGCCAGAAGAGCAGCACAAGACACTGCCTGAGCTCCACAAAGGTTTTAGTCATCAGCTGCAACACGTAGAAGGTGTATTAGAGGTTCTTCAGGCAGAGGAAGTGTTCTGCATAGGCTGGGGAGAGCAGAGGCAGCCCAGCTTGAGGAAGCACCTCCTGTCTGCTCTCCTCATATAGCTTTTTCTCCTTGGCTGTGCCAAGTGCACTGTTGGGATGCACAATCACCTCTGAGCATTAATACCCATGACAACAGGAGTTCACAACAGGACACAGCCCTTACCACAATAACAAGCTCTTATCTTAGTATCTGTATGCAGAGCTTCTGCTCCATAGGAAATTCCAAGATTTTGTTTTTTTTCCCCCCTAAATCCCAATGAAAACTCACATCTCAGAGTTTACCCCCACACAGAAAAGTGACCTGGAGTGCTGCCTCCCAACCCTGCTCCATCACTTGCTGCCCAGTCAAGATGGAACGCCCAATGGGCTCCATCTCACCAAACCCTTGATGAGCTCCAGCAGGGCACAGGGATCTTGTCCCTGGATAAGCCACCAGGAAGATGTCTTCCAGCACCAACAAAAACCTTTCTGGCTACTAAATATGCTGTAATCCAGCTCTTCTCCTCAACGAATGCTTGGGTACCACCCCCCCAAGGACCAAGGTAGTGCCTGCTGAGCAGTTTGTAGCTCTTTGCTATGGCTGAGACGTATACAAATACTTTATGGCTCGAGCTGAAGGCTTGGCAAACCCTTTACCTTGTGATTCCAGGATGGGGAAAGATCCTGCAGTGGCTGCATATGCTGGGTGGCAGCTGAAGCAACTCTGCTCTGGTGCTGCTCAAAGGAGCTCAGAGTGCATCCCTTGGCTTCCCCAAGCTAAAACCAAGTCTAGCAACCAGAACCAACCTGGCCCAATCCTTAAGATACTTGTACACATTGGTCAGATCCCCCCTGAGCCTTCTCTTCTCCAGGCCCAGCTCCTGCCCCGTCTTGATCTTGGCTTGAACACAGCAAAGCCCATGGTGACCAGCCCTGCCGTGCCCTCTTCCCGCATCAGCCAGCTGCTTGCTGGTAAACGGCTCTTTTGAAAGAGTTTTGCAACCAACCAGCTCCTCAGGGCACAACTAATCCCAGTCACCTCCAACCTGCTCTTTCCGTGTCTATCCGGCTGCATCCTGATGTCTGCTTCCTGCCCCTTCCCTTTCCAGCCAGCAAGTGGATGCTTGCCCAGTGCTGTCAGCCTTGGGGCCAGCTTCTTGCATTGCTCACAGGCACAACTACACAGGGAAACCCCCCTTGCAAGGAGACAGCCAGAACGTGCTCCTGTGACCCTCAACAATGGCCAAGCACCATGGTCACCTTAGGGTCTCATCACTGCTGCATGGTGGGCACATCTGATGGTCCAGGCACCATCTCTCTTTGGAACCCCCTGACCCGTCCCACCCCTATAACCTGTCCTTGCTCTTCCTCACTTTCAGGATGCTAAAAATGACCCAAAGTGCCATTTCCTGAAGTTGCTACAAGAATTCTGCAACCCAGCAAATGGTCCCTGTTGTGAAACACCCCAGCCCTCCTCCAGGGCATCAAAGCACTCCTGCTGTGAAACGTGCACCCCAATCAGTGGGCATGGGGTGGTCACAAGGATGGACCACTCATAGCTGCATCCCCACATCTCCCTGCACTGTGCAGCCTCACATCAGCTCATGGAGCTCCCAGAGCTTATCCATGGCCCTGTTTTTGCCTCCTCTTTGTGTCTGAGATTAGCATCGTGTTTGGCAGGTTAAACAACCCCCCAGGCTGAACAGCAGCAGAACATTCCAATGTAGAAGCACTGGAAAATCCGGTTTTGCTCTCAATTTAGCTGCTGCGTTGCCAGCGGGGGTTAAACCTCAACAAGTGCCTGTGTAGGGTGTCTGTAACAGAGAAACAACAGGGAAATAAGGTACAAAGTGAGGACATGGTCTTCAAAGGTAAAAATCGGCCTTTGAGCCATGCCTGGTCTGCACAGCACCAAGCAAATCACCTTTCGCACTGGCTGTTGCTAAGCTGAGGAGCTGAAATGAAGCTGGGAACCGGCCCTGTATTATTTGCCTTTCAAAGAGCTGCTTGCTGCAGGCAGGGAATGGTTCCCCAGCACTAAGGCATCGCCCCCAGCACGAGCTCTGTGCCCAGGTCACAGTGGCAACGCTGTCAATGAAGCACTGAGATGCTTTTGGGTGCACCAGATCTGCGAGGATGGGGATGCCAAGCAGGGCTGTGTCACTGAGGTACCCCCTGCATCCTGCGCCCAGCTCTGGGGCAACAACACCAGAGGGATGTGGAGCTGTTGGAGTGAGTCCCTCCCCATCCCTGGCAGTGTTCAAGGCCAGGATGGATGAGACTTGGAGCAACTTGCAGTAGTGGAAAGTGTCTCTGCCCATAGCAGGGTTTGGAACTGGATGAGCTTTAAGGTCTTTGCTGATCCAAACTATTCCCTGATGCCTGCTTGTGTTACTTTGGCATCCTCTCTGCTCAGGACCTGCAGGCTCTGTTGGGATGAAAGGGATGTGTGTAGCTCTGGGGACAGCTCCGCTGTTGCAGGAGGACCCTCTGCTTGCTCACAGCCCTGCACTGGTGTCCCGGTCCTGCTGCACTCAGTGTGTGGTGGCTGCTTCATCTGGCCTGATGGTCCATCACCCCGGTGGGTGATACAACAGGAGTCCCGCACCCTGTTCAAGAGAGCACAGAGTCCATGTTGTGTTGGCAAACATCCTGTTGCATCAACACCAGAAGCTCTGAAACAGGTTCCTGTCTGGATCCTGGGGGAAGCCTTGCCCTCATGGGCCAGCCCTGTTCCTGGAGGTGATGCATTTCTGCCCTAGCAGGGTGGTGGTAATGAACCAGCTCCACTCTCTCCCTTGGCTGTGAGGCTCTTCCCTGCTTCAGAGCCCCTGAAGTGCTGCAGGATCGGGTGCATCACCCATATTGAGGTGCAGGATCTGATTCCAGTTGGGACCTGCCACCCTGGGCAGGCTCAGGCAGAGCTGAGTGGACTCTGAGCCCTGCATATAAAATCATAGAATGGTTTGGGTTAGAAAGGACCTTAAGATCATCCAGTTCCAACCCTGGAAGGGCAGGGACTCCTTCCACTAGAGCAGCTTGCTCCAAGCCCCATCCACCCTGGCCTTGAACACTGCCAGGGATGGGGCAGCCACAGCTTCTCCGTTTAACCCATTCCAGGATCCCACCACCGTCACAGTAAAGAACTTCCTTATATCCAGCCCAAACTTCCCCTGCTCCAGTTTGAACCCATCACCCCTTATCCTATAGCTCCAGCCCCTGCTGAAGAGATCAGAGGTTTGAAGGTGTTTGATACCTCAAGATGTCAAAATCGACTCCAAAGGAAGCTGAAGCAACCTGGCCAGCGGTGGTGAAGCAAACCTGTGGCTGGCTTGTGTTAACCAAGGGGGTTGCTTCAGTGCTGCTGCTTTGGGGAAGCTCGTGGCAGGTTCCTTCCCGGAGCAGGGTGATTTCAGAGCCTTGACTCACCCTTAGGACATCACAACTGTTCCTTTTCCCCATCCTCTACAAGACACTTGCAAATCAGTACCAGGCTCTAAGCACAAACAGCATGAGGCTGCTCAAAGACATTCCCAGCCCCATAATGAAAGCATCTCTTAATAACAAACCCCTCCTGTAGAGATGCTCTGAGTGAGGAGTTGAGGTTGGTCTCAGCTCTTGTCCACAAGGAACTGGACCTTGCTGCTGGCTGCAGCACTAGAACTGAACACATCCACCCCCAGCTCCCTTCCAGCCTCATGCAAAGCTTAAGTGCCCTAAAAAGGGTGGTCTGCCAGGGAAGAGCCTTCTTCCACCCTTCTGCCTCCTTCCAGCTCTTCGCAGCTCACTCCTGGAAGATGCACAGTGTGTTTTCAGGCTGAAACAGGCTTATTTTCCTAGTTGGAAATGTAAAGAGCTGTCAGTTCATACAGCCTGAGCTTCGGAGCAATAATGTGAGGAATATAGTGAGCAATAAACCCTACTCTTCCCAATGTCCACCTGCAGCCTGGCTCCAAGGTCCATTGAAAGCCATGCTGGGAGAGAGCAGGGTGCAGGACCTCAAGGAAAACCCATACAAACACACAAGAGCCTTAACAGCCTCAGGGCTCATCTTTATTTGGCAGCAAAACCATCGCACTTGAACGGAAGGGATGGAGGGAGATGGGAAGGGAAGGATGGGGGGGAGAAAGCCATGGGTCTCTCTTTCAAAGCACCCCTTGGGTGTCTTTGGCCATGGACCACAGCCCACCTCAGTGGTGGTGTTGTTGCTGGTGCTTGTGCTGCTGCTGGTTCTCAACATCGTGAAGGTGCTCATGGGTGGCAATGGTCACACGGGTGATGAGCAGCATCACCTCGCTGAAGCTGAGCTGAGCATCCTTGTTCATATCAAGGTCCTTCATGATCTCATCAATGGTGGCCTTGCATTTCACGTGCTGCAAAAGAAGGGGCAGGGTGAAGTCCACAGCTCAGGCTTCTTGCTGGGACCCTCATTGGGGTCAGGTCCCCAAGAACCTGGCGCTGAGAGTGGTTCCATCCTTGTGACATCACCATCACCCATTGCTTTGAGTACAGTAAGAAGGTTGGACAGCAACAGGCCAACATCAGTGTGAGGACACCGGGCAATGAGAAGCCCTATGGAAGTTATGTCTGCCACAAACCTCTCCTTTAGTTGGCTTAAACCAACTTTACCTTCTGGTTTAGCAAAGTGAGCCGTCAAAATCACACTTTTGGGCTGCTATTTCTGACATCCTTGCCCCTGGATGCCAACAGGACCCTGATTTTCCCAGGTAAGGTGACAAGAGTACATATCTGGCCATAGGTTCACCCAAACACGGTTGGGTTTCCTTCATCTAGCTTTATGGAGAATGTTTGGAAGGTGGCAGTCCTACAGGGAGGGTTCAGGCAGAAGGTGTCAGGAGAACAGCGGGAAGGGAGTGAATGAAGATCCTATTCAGGCAATGGGATCCAGCCCAACTCCCTCCCTCCATGGGCCACCAGAAGCCCTGCTTTGCCTCCACTCACCCTCAGGTAGTTGGCAAGCTGCTTCTCAATGAGGAGCTTCAGCTCCATCTTGGTCAGGGTGTCTCTGTCCCCCTCCCGCCTCGAGTACTGATGGAAGACATCAATGATGACATCCATGGACTTCTCCAACTGGGAGAGGGGCTCCTGGGTCTGGGAGGTCTGGAAGAGAAACCACTACACTGAATAATGTCCAGAGCCACAATAGATAGGGAATCATAGGATCACGGATCATAAGAAGCCTGAGGTAAGCTTCACACCAGCTGAGGTCACAGCCTGGTTTTGTTCAGTCCTTCTGTTTTGGTGATGAATTTGAGCCATTTGGTTTGAATTCTCTCTTCTCTACAAGCCAAAGGAGACTGAAGGGACCTGCAGCCTTTGCCTTCTTCTGCTCCGGGATGTGCAACTACAGATCCTAGCTGAGATGCCATTTCCATCCCCCAAAACAAGTGCCTTCTGTAAGACAGGCACTGCTGGAGCAAGGGCCCCCAAAAGAGCTGGTGGCACTGCAGAGACCTCTGGAGAGATACAGAGAGTGAGGTCTGATGTTCAGGAGCCTCTTCACTGGCTTGACTGTGCCATGGGGAAACTCTTCCAGGAGGAGACATCTCTCCTTGTGGGTTTAGCTCCGATAAGCCTGGATGGAGATGGTCACCCTCTGCCAGCAGCACCCCCAATGGTCCTATCAGCACCGAGAAGAGAGAAGGGAGACCTTAAATGCCCACGTTCCCATTGGACTTGCCTTGCTCATCTTGATGAAGTAGCGTGATCCTCTCAGGCTGCAGTGGGGCTGGTCCCAAGCGCAGCATCTCTTATAGCCTGATCTGCGTTGTGAAATGTCCCTGTTTCACCCAATTCCAGTCCCTTTCATGACACACTCGTGTGTTGCTTAAGGCCCTGAGGTAGTTCCCCAAAAGGGGTCTCTGTGGGCTTCGCTTGCATGGCGGTGTGTCACGTATTCGGGCTGGGTGGCAGGGCACAGCCATGGCCCCACTGCTGGGTTCCCTTCATTTGCCTATTGGGGCTGCAATTCTCCATCAGCTCTCAACAAAAGTGCATTCCCTTGGCTGCTTCAGGCCCCCTTCAAGTTCACTTTCCTCTATAGTTCTGTTCTTTCATGCCATGAGGCAAAGGGGACCCACAGCATCATGCCTGCACATCACCAGTCATAGCACCCCTGCCTGGTTTGGGTTGGAAGGGACCTTAGAGCTCATCCAGCTCCAACCCTCTGCCACGGGCAGGGACACCTTCCACTAGAGCAGCTTGCTCCAAGCCCTGTCCAGCTCCCAAAGTGAAAACATCCTGCTCACACACCTAAGGTGCCAGGACTGAAAGCTGGTGCTGGGCATCACCTACACATGGTGAGCTCCAGCATGGTGCCACCTACACGGTGCTTCACTACTGCTTTGCCACCTCAAGCTCCATCTGTGTACTGCCTCTCTGGTAGTGCTCTGAGGCTCATATAGACAGCAAATAAAGGAGGACTGTGGCAGGTTAACACTTGCTCTTCTGCAGTGAAATGATTGTTCTGTGAACTAGATTATATGTATTAATTAAATTTTTATTATATATTATTATATTATATAGTTAATTTCAATTTGCTTGTGGCTACTAACGTAAAACAAGAATACGCGTATGTGAAGCCTCAAGTCAAAGGTTCAGAGCATCTTAGAGTGTTTAAAAGGCAGTAAAATTGAGGACCTTCAATGTGAAATTCTCTGGTGCTTCTTTCAATGGTCTCAAAATACAACTCTGCAAAGCTACAAAGGCATTAAATTCATTGAAACCACTGGTGTTGAGCTAACAGAGAATTTGGCTTAGTCGTGCTTTACTAGGAGCACTGATCTGTAAGACAAAGACAACAACTCATTTCAGCCAACCCATGACGTTAAACGAAGCCCTGGGCTGAATAAATGAGAGAATAAACGTTGACGAATGCCTCAGCTTCCTTTGGATTTGCTTTTGAAGCATAAAGCCCCACAAGCAACAGTCTGCAGGTCCCCCCTGCTCCAGATGAAAGTCTTTTCTGCACTGTTGATTATATATTATAGATGTTTGCATATATATATGTTTATTATATATATTTCTGCACTATTTATTTTATATATATATTGTATTATGTACAATAATTATAGAATCCCAGACTGGTTTGGGTTGGAAAGGACTTCAGGATGCTGTAGATCCAACCCTCCTTGGCATGGGCAGGGCTGCATCAGCCTAGACCATATTGCCCAAGGCTGAGTCCAACCTGGCCTTGATTCATTACATTTCTACTGCCATCTAGGTGCTCAAAAGATAACTGTCCTATCCTGACACCACATAGACCTAAAACTTCAGCTGTACCTATAAAAAGAAAAGGCTTTGTCCAACTCGCCCATGAGATTAGTATGAAGAAAGAGAGGAGAAACAGTCCAAAAGGCAGTGACAGGCAGCACTTTATCAGAGATGAAAGTTCATCCTTGAAAGGAACATTCTTACCTACGGAGGGACCAGCTCAGGAACAGGGCATGCTCTGTTAACTGCAACCTTCCATCAGCTTTCCTGCACACTAAGCAAACAAGCACATTAACATGAATCAGGTATATATCTATATAGAGTAAATAAATACAATAAGCAAATAATATATATATGATTTTTATATATATATGATTTACTTTATATATATAAAGTAAAGCACAGAGGAAAATGAGCAATTCATCAAACATTACTGCATAGAGAGAACAGAGATTAAGAAATACATCACCCATCACCACTGAATCATCATCCAGGCCCACACTTGCCATTGCAGCTGATGGAATCTCAGGTCATTGGGGAAGTTCCTACACAGCGCGTCCACCCATAGGTAAGGCTTTGGATTCAGCCACAAGAGGGTTCAGGAAAGCAGCTGGCTTTATGCCATTGTTTGCTTGTGGGGCCGTGCAGTTTCTCGTTGTCTCACTGTTGGCTGCATTGAGAGCATTGGTCAGGCACTGCAGTGCAGCCAAGTGGGAAGGTCATAGAACAGCTACACCCTCGTGTTTTCCTGCCTCTTTCCAACAGTCACAATGAACATAAATCGATGTTCTATACATATGTTCATATATACACACACTCTATCAAACGCACTTTAACAAAACCCCCGTACTCTGTTATGTCTCAGCCACGAGCAGGAATCAACCCCTCAGCTGGGTTCCCATCCATCACAAGCCCTCCACCAGCTCACTCAGTGCCTGTTCCTGAGCCCCAAAACCTGGCTGCAGACCCGCAGGTCCCCAAAACCTCTGCACTTGGCCTCTGCTTCTGAGCCCATGGACGCGCCACTCAAAGCCTGTGAGCCCCAAAACCAAGCCCCAGGACCAGAAAACTCTGCCCCGAAAGCAGTGCACCCCCGTCTGCGTCCTCACCCCCTTTGCAGCCCCACGTCTCTACGGAGCATCCCTCGGTTATTGCTGCTTCAGACCCGACCTCTCCGGCAGCCCCAGCACCACCGGGGCCTCATCCTCCCGAGGCCGAAGCACCCCCGAGCCCGGCCCCCCTGCGGGAAGCCCCGACGGCAGCGAACACCCGGCCCCAACGAGGAGCAGCCGAAAGCCGGATGGGGCCGACACGGGCTCGGCCTCCAGAAACCGCAGCACGATCCGGGGCTGCTTCTCAACCCCCTTCCCCAGCGCCAGGAGAACGGAGGCTCCCTCCGGGGCATCCCCCCTCCTACCCATCACCGGCTCCAGCGCGCTCAGCTCCCGCATGGTAACAACGCGCTCCGGTCCCGCCGCTCCTTAAGCGCCGCCCGGTCCCGGGCTCCTCCTTTCCCCTGGACCGCCTCCGTCCGCCGGCAGTCCCTTACACTCCCCCTTCTGTTCAGAGTTCATCCTTGCTAAGGAAGAAAGGAGCAGGGCTCCAGGACTGGGGAAAAGAGGCTGGAAACTGCTCATGGAAAAGGAGCTGGATTGATGGAGCTGACCATGAGCAGCTTGCGCCCAGGCAGCAAGAAGCCACCAGCATCCTGGCCTGTATCAGCACCAGTGTGGCAGCAGGGCCATGGCAGGGATTGTGCCCCTGCACCGGGCACTGGTGTGGCTGCACTTCCAATCCTGTGTTCAGCTCTGGGCCCTTCACTACAAGAGAGACATAGAGGTGCTGGAGTAGGGCCAGAGAAGGGCAACAGAGCTGGTGCAGGGCCTGGAGCACAGTGTGATGGGGAACGGCTGAGAGACCTGGGGGGTTCAGATGGAGAAGAGAAGGCTCAGGGGGGACCTGATCGCTCCCTACAACTGCCTGAGGATGGAGCCAGGAGGGGCTGCGCTCTGCTCCCAAGGGATGGGACAAGAGGAAACGGCCTCGAGCTGCACCAGGGCAGGTTTAGATGGAGCCGAGGAACAATTCCTTGCCCAGAGGATGCTCAGCATTGGAACTGCCCAGGGCAGGGCTACAGTCACCATCCCTGCAAGTGTTCACACACCATGGAGATGAGGCCTCAGCGCCATGGGTCAGTGGTGGCCTTGGCAGTGCTGGGGAAGGGTTGGACTGGATGAGCTTACAGCTCTTTCCAGCGTGGTTGATTCTATGATCCTATGAAAGGATAGAGAGGAGATTCGTCCTTCCGGCAGCGTTACTGCATCTATCTTGTGCTCAGCAGCCACTGGCACCTCCAGTCTCTGATCCCATCTATCACTTGGGAAATCCCCACAAACTGAGGGCATATCCTGGACAAGCGGGAGGAACAAGGAGTTGCTGTACAGGCACCACGCAGCCATACACTTTGCCCATTACAGAGAGGGGATGGAAGGTGGGAGGGATGGAGGTAACTCAGTCAGAAGGAAAACCCACCTACAGGTTATTATAATATCCCAAATCTCAGCAAAACACTCAGGAAGATGCATCAACAGAGAGAGCAGTTCCCTTGGCAGTGTTCAAGGCCAGGTTGGATGAGGCTTGGGGCAAGCTGCTCTAGTGGAAGGTGTCCCTGCCCATGGCAGGGCTTGGAGCTGGATGAGCTTTAAGGTCCCTTCCAGCCCTCCTCTCTCACACTCTATCAACACTACCACATCAGCTCTTCTTACCTGCATCCTACCGGGAGCAGCACCAGATTTCCTCCAGGGTACAGCTCAAACTGTGGATGCAGATAAACGTTAAATCCCCTTTCTTTCCCTATCTGGGGGGCTGCATCCCACATTCCTCTCCCTGAGCTTTGCCCTGGCGAGGTGCAGTGCCATCAGCTTCCGCTTGTACCCCACTGAAGGACTACGTCCCATGAAAATAGCTTTGGAATCAGCTCCCCACGCTGCTGACCCCATCCCAAAGCTCCCAAAGCCTGGAGAAAGAAAGGCTGGCCTTCCCATGGCTGGTCTGTATGAGTGACTCTGCAATGAGGAGACATGATCCAGATGGGGCTGAGCTGTGCCTCCCTGCTGGGACCCAGCATCCCCATCCTGCCGGGTCCCCCTGCCCACCACAGCCCCTTCCCACCCACAGTTGGCCTCCTTCCCCTAATTCAGATCCCATTCATCCCCACAGACACCTCCACATGGGGTCAGCAGCCCAGTGCTGACACAAGAAGGGCTGTGCAATGCACATCCCTGTGGCAATTGGGGGCTTTGATGCACCACGTGCGTCACATTAGTTATCAGTTTAGAGATGCTGATAAGGATGAACCACAGTGGGGTAAAACTGGTCAGTCCTGGGGGGCGGGTGAGGCCCATGGCCAGGAGCTGACCCACCACCATGGGTGCTCAGAGCCCAGCAAAGCCAGGCTGACGCTGCTGTGGATGGGGACGTGCTGCCACAGGATGGCACCGTGGTGGCAGCAGGCTCCATCGGAAGGGCCTGGCTCATGGTGATTCAGAGCAATTTGCTCCTAATTCCCCTCATGTCCTAAGTGGAGGGAGGAGTAGGGTGGTTGTAGGTGCCATTGCCATGCGTTGCCCTCCCGCCCTGTGGAAGTGCTTCCTGCCCAGTGCATGGCTTCTGTGCCATCATGCCTGGTCACCCCCAAGCATCATCCAGGTCCTTCCCATGTGGGACAGTGCACTATTCTCATGACAGAAAAATGCTCTTCCAGCATCATTCATACAGAGATAGGGACCTGCCAACACAGACCTTCATGAGGCATGAAGCCTCAGTGCCATGGGCTAGTGGTGGCCTTGGCAGTGCTGAGGTAATGGTTGGACTTGATGATCTTAAAGGTCTTTTCCAACCTGGTTCATTCCATGATTCTGTGACACCAGCCCGTGTGAATGAGCTCCTTTGCATCTCTATCAAGGGCATGGCCAGGAGCAAAAGGTTCTGTAGCTCGTGGAAGAGACACCATGGGGATGCCATTCTCTCTGTGGGGTATGCGTTACGCAACACGGTTGTACCCCAAAACTGGGGTGAATTATGCTGCTGCCTGTGCCCAGTATATCCCAAATATAGCCCTGAAGTGGCCGGGGCTCTCCCAAAAACTCCAGCTTCAGGGAGCCATAAAGCTGTGAGAGCAGCCCCTGGGGTGATCCAGCTTCCGCACCCATGTGCCTTGCTGCAGAGGGCCTGCAGTGACTTGCTGCCTCCCCTCCCTATTGTCAAATTTAGCTCTAGACCATGGGTCTGCATCTCATTCACAACCCACTTCATCGCAAAGACGTCTTGTGTGGTGTCAGCGGCGGGACGTGGGAGGCAAAGGTTGGCTCCAGCAACCCCTCCTCTCCCAACCACGCTGCTGCGAACCCAGCTCTGGGAAGATTGATGTGGAGCGTGATCTCATCTGCCTTTGTACCCTATCTGGCAATCTTGGGATGGTGCCTGAGCCCTTAATGAAAGCTGGCACACCCTTCCTAGCAGGGAGGGCTTGTTACACCCCTTCCCAGCTGAGCAAACCTGGGGTCATTGACTTCTTGGAGACCACATGGAGATGGATGAGCGCGAAGCGTCCCACAGCCCCTCTGCCTGGGGCTCCGAGGGATCCCTGGGGTAACGTGGCCCCATGATGTGCTCCATCAGGGATGAAATGCAGCCTGGCACCAAAGGCATGGTGCTGGGATGGGTGATGGCTGTCCCTGTGCCCTTCACATGTGTAGTAACTGAGTCTCCCATGGGAGGGAGCTCATAGCCACGTTGTTGGCTATGGGCACCTGGGGCTGTCTCCACTCCGTTGTCACTCTTTGAACGGGGCTGTCCTGTTTGAAAAGCAGTTTTCTCCTTCCTCATGGTGGGCGAACGTGACTGCAGTCTGTGGCCAGCGGCAGCCCACATGAGAAGGAGGACAGTGTCAAAACTAAGCTTAAACCGAGTTCTCTGCAGGAAGACTTTTTGTCTATGACATTTCCTATACTTTGGTGTTGCAAAGCCCCAGGAACTCACAGATCATAGAATTATGGGATAGTTTAGGCTGGAAAAGTGCTTAAAATCATCTAATTCCAATCCTCTGTCACAGGCAGGGACACCTTCCACTAGAGCAGCTTGCTCCAAGCCCCACAAAACCTGGCCTTGAACACTGCCAGGGATGGGGGAGCCACAGCTTCTCCATTCAACCCATTCTTGCTCCTCACCACCCTCACAGGGAAGAAATTCTTCCTTATACCCAATCTAAATGCCCCCTGTTTGAATTTGAGCCCATCACCCCTTGTCCTATCACTGATGAAGGCCCCTCTCCAGCATCCTTGTAGCCCCTTTCAGACACTGGAAGCTGCTCTGAAATCTTCAAGGTCTCCAAGCAGCTTCTCAGGCTGAACAGCCTCAATGTTCTCAGCCTAGCTCCTATGGGAGCTACTCCAGCCCCTGCTCATCCTTGTGGCCCAAATCACTTTGGCTGTAAAAGGGGAAAAAGGCTTTTTGTTGGAAGTTAAATGCAAATTTACACCTAGGAAGAAAAGTTCTGGTTTGTTCTTTTGCTGTTGATCCAAGGAGGGTCCAAACCAGTGCAAAACCCTATATAAAACCCTGCACTCCCCATTCAGGCCCCTGCATAACGCCCGTGGAAAGCAGAGCTGCTCGCTGACCTACATACATCTTTCCCAGGCATGCTGGTAAACATCCTCCCGGGGGAAGGATAATGAGGGAGGCTCCTTGGGGAGCACATCAATTCCAGAAAACAGGAATGACCGGAAGAAATCCTCACCCTCCACCCACTCCTGAAAAGCCCGCAAGGAGCTTGCACTGAGTTGCTGCAACCAGTCCCATCTGCACCCGTCGGCTGGTTGATGCAGGTGAACAGGGTGAGTCTCTGATGGTTCTTTTTGTGCGTGAAAGGAGCTTTTATGTATTTAGGGTCATTTTGTAACTGGGGCACCGGGGTCTAAGGCACAAGCACAGGATGAGCTGGTTGGGCTCCCTCCACCCAGCCCTGAGTGGAGAAACGGCACTTTCCTTTTGCTGCAAGAGCTGATTCATCCAACCCAACAAGTGCCTGTGACGGCTACAGGGAGCTTCAGCCTTTTAATTTAAGCAGGAACAGGGAAAGTGGGGAAATGAAGAGAATTGAGGTGAAAGCCCTGAGGAGCCTTCAGCAAAAGGAGGTTTTACCTTTAGAAAGGCTGGAAGTGAGCTGAATGTATTTTGAGCTATTGGAGATGAAAGTAGGGGTTTTCCTGCAGATCTGTCCCTTGCCACCTTGTCGTGTCCTCAATATCTCCCCTTTTCAGGACTAGAGACATGTCTAAGCTTATTAAAGCCATCGCTGACATGATGGAGAGTTACCAGGGCAATGCCAAGAAGGGGAAGAAATCTGAGTCCTTCAGTAGAAGTGAGTTCAAGAAGCTGATCCAACAGGAGTTTGCTCCAGTCAAGGTAACTGTATGGCTTTGAAGGTGCAAAGGTGGATGGGAAAGGTGCTGGGCTGATATTTAGGGGTGGTCAGGGGCGATGAGGAGTTCTGCAGCACCCACCCCACATCGGGCTCTGTGCATCCTCCTTTGCTCGCTGCAGCTATCCTTTTTGCTGCATTGCCTTCGCAACAAGGGGACCTGGCCTTCACTTCACCACCTTGCCCCTTTGAGAAGGTCTGATGTGCTCCTGTCCCCTCAGAGGTCACCCACCAGCAAGTGCAGATACATCACCAGCCTGCCAGATTCGGACACCGAGCCCATCAACAAGAAGAAGAGGGGCTCTACCAAGCGCTGTGTGTACTGAAGGGTGGCTGCTGCTGCTCCTGGGGCACAGGGATGAGGAGGTAAGGAGGAGCTCAAGGGATGCAGCATGCAGGAAAGCTCCTGGACAGCATTTGCATTGTCTCATAGGTGGGGACAGGTTCTTCTTTGGGACCGGTGTCACCCCACAGTGGTGTGGTGGCTGTGAGTGAATATCTCCATAGCTTTTCTTCCCTCTCTTATAGGATCCCTGACTTGCCCTGTGAGTGAAGGACAGAGGCACCAGCAACATGTGGGCATGTGTGATCATCTGCTGGGCTCCCTCTACTCCCTCAGTGCAGGCAATGCCTGTCCTTGCACTGGTGGTGGTGAAGATGTGAAGACCATGCCCTGCTCCATATATTACCTCCATGAGGCAAAAATAACCCCAGGTCTCTTGTTTAGTCCTGATGCTGCACGGGTGTCTCTTTGGGGTGCTTTGCAAATGCAGTTTGAAGGCTGGGTGGGTTTGGGGGCAGATTTGCTGCTTTCTTCTCATCAACACAACGGCAGAGCTATGGCTGATCCATCAACCCCTTCCTCTGTGAGCTCCTTTTGGTTTTAATGGGTAGAAAGTGAAAAATCACTAGGCAATAGGGCTGGAATGAGCCATGCAATTAGTTGACTCAGGCTGGACACTCATCATGAACAAAGAGCAGCAATTCTTCAGGGCAAATGGAAGGTCTATGGTTGGGAGTTCATCTCCAGCTCATTTGAAGTCAACAGCAGGATTCCCACGGGTGTGCAAGGGGACCAGAAATGCTCTGCAACATGTAGAGGGTGTTTTTACCTATGTCTTTGTGCAATTAAACTGCACAAAGACAGGTTAATACCAGTATAGTACAGGTAGTACTACTAGGAGTGAGTGGCCAGAGGAGGAGGAAGCAGGACTGTATTACTCAGCCACGTTAGGTCAAGCTAAGGAGGGCAGGATCTGGTCCTTCAGCTGAAGGGGTTAATATGTCAGCTGCCTTAACTGTAATGTTTCTGCATTGCAAATATCCCAAAGGAATTTTTTTAGGGCTTATTTTTCTCTTTCTTACGTAGATGATTGTAATACCATAAAACCCCAATAAAAACCATCCAACGTGATGCCTCTCTGATTTTGTGAGCTCAAAGCTGTTGTGATTGGGAAGCCTCAAGGGGGTGGGGCAGGAATGCAAAGCACTGGGAGTCTGGGGGCATGGGGGACACCCACAGCTGGTGACAGGGGTGTGGGATGGGGAGATGCTTTTATGCTTTCCCATTACCTGGGATTCATCAGTCTCTGCTGATGGTTGTGAGCACCCAGGGATGATCCAAGCCAGCTGTGGCCTGTGACTGGAGCATCACAAGGGCTCGGAGAGAAAGTAGCTCTGCACAAACGGCATGAGCATGTTTGTTAATCTCACTGAGCCCCTGTGTGGAAAATAAGGATGAGGAGGTTAAGGAAACACCAACACAAGAGAAGTCTTGTGAACTCAATGCTTTATTGTCTCATGGGCACCTTATGGGGCCAAAGCACAGCCTGGGTCATCAGGCAGAGGTAGCAGCAGGGACCACAAGCGATGCCCCTTCCCCAGGGAGCAATGGTCCTGGAGGGCAAAGGAGAGGGTTTGCAGCCCAGGGCTTGCAAAGCTTTGGGGAGACCAGAGGGAGCTGGTCCATGCGTGGCCTTTGCTGCTGGTGTTGGGGCTTGTGGGACACCCCATCACTTCATCTTCTGCGAGGGCAGCTGGTGGACCTGCTGCTGCTGCTGCTGCTGCTGCTGCTGGTAGTGGTACTGGACCTGTGGCTTCCCGTGACAGCCACCACCACCGGAGCTATGGCAGCCACCGCCACCACCGGAGCTGTGACAGCCACCGCCACCACCGGAGCTATGGCAGCCACCACCACCGGAGCTGTGACAGCCACCGCCACCACCGGAGCTATGGCAGCCACCACCACCGGAGCTGTGACAGCCACCACTGCTGCTGTGGCAGCCACCACTGCTCTGCTGGGTGTAGCGCTCCTGCTTGTGGCATTGGTCCCTGTCCTGGCGGGAGCACATCGCTGTGGCTTGGGGTGATCTGCTGGGAGAGAAGAGCTGTCAGGGGCTGCTGTGTGTCCCATCACCCCCATTGCTGACCCTGTGCCTTTTCCATTTGCAATCCCACCCCCAGCACTGCTATGCAGGATCCCCAGGGTCTGGGACATCCACTGACGGAGGATTCCATCAGCTGCTTGCTATGGCCCAGCATAAGACAGATCCTCACCTCCCTCCATGCATCCCACCACCCTGCAAGCATCCCAGCAGTGAGGTTTGCATTGAACCTGTGTTCTGCATCCCGTACAAGGGAACAAGCCCCCAAAGAAGGAATATCCATCCGTGCGGCCAGACTTACCTGAACGTGGGAGGAAAGCAAGAAGAGGGAATGAAGATCCGAGGGACAGGAGCAGTTTTATAGAGATCTGGGATCCCTTTCCCCGGAAATGAGACAACTCTCTGTCACAGCCAGCTATTAGTTTCATACCCAATCCCCATCGAACCACCCTCTGTTTACATCGCTCGCTTGAGTCATTCCTGATGGCTGTCATTCCTTTTCTATCTGTTTCCTGTGTGCCACATCAGTATCTAATTGCCAACCTCACCTGCCTGTAATAGGAAAAACCGTGGGTGCCTGCGTTTCCAAAGGCTCAGCTGTTTGAGATGTGTTTTGTTCAATGAAATCCAGGTATAATTATAGCCCCGTCCCGTAAGGCTCTGCTTTCAGAATCTAATCCCTGCTATTGAGGTGGCACCAGATAAAGCCAGAAATAATCCAGGTAAAAAGGAGTGTAAAGTTGTTCCTTCTTCTTCCATAGACGATCCGATGGTCTTCTTCCGTAGATGATCGTAGAGACTGAAAGAGGTGCCACAGCCATGGGTACAAAGTCCTCTTGGGCTTCCTCTAGAGAAGGTCTCATGTATTCAGCAGGGGTTTTCAAGCTCCTCTCCTTGACCTAAAGGGTGTAAATTCCCCCCAAAAGGCACCTGAACAGCCAGAAGATGGTCTCGAGGACTGCTGAAGCCCTGCTATGTTCGCATACATCTAATCAAGGTCATTGAGTGCTTTGTTGACAAAGACAAGCTATTTCCATCCTCTTAATAACAAAGAACAGGAAATAAAGACTGAGGAATTAAAAGACCCTGTTGGTGCTGCCTGCTTCATTGGTCCATCTTCTGGAGCAAGGCTGGAGCTCCAGAGATGGCACTTCTTTATAGCCATGTCCTGGTTGAAAAGCTTCATCATCCCTCAGCACTTCAAAGTGCATTTATCTCTAGAGGCCACAGCTCCTTATTTACAGGGCAAAGGCAAGAAGAAGCCTGAGACAAAGAAGGTAACGTTGGTAGCCATGCAAACAGACACGAAGATCCACCTTGCTGCTTTGGCAGCTCTCAGTGGAAGAAGGGATAGCATCAGGGCTTGGGCTGTTTAAGTTGAAAGCCAACTTGTTTCCCAAGACACACGTCAACTAGTGCTATTATCAATTATTATATATCACTGTATCAATTATTTATCAATTATATATATCAAGCTACATCAGGGGAGGTTTAGATGGAGATGAGGAACAATTCCTTCCCAAAAGGGTGCTCAGACGTTGGAACAGGCTGCCCAGGGCAGTGCTGGAGTCAGTGGGCCTGCAAGTGTTCCCAAACTGTGTAGGCAAGGCCCTCGTTGCCATGGGTTAGTGGTGGCCTTGGCAATGATGAGGAACAGTTGGACTTTATGATCTTAAAGGTCTTTTCCAACCTGTTTGTTCTATGATTCCATGATTCTATGTCGTTCCGCTCAGCACCACTAGTGGCACTGAAAATTAACTCTTTCCTGGTTCTCCTAGAAGGTGTTGGGTAGCTCCTCCAGGCAAACAGCCATAGTCAAAGTCTTGAGCTGGCCTCAGGGTCCCTGTGTCTTGCCCATGGTCCAGCTTGAGCAGAGGTGGATGTAGTGACCATGGGCTGAAACCTGCCCTAGGGCATGACCAGCTCACATCTGAATATATACATATGGATACTGGAACTCTCCATCAGGAGCCTCCCAGCTGGTGGCGATGGTGTCTGTCTATCCAAGGGGGCAGGGATGGGGAGGATTGCAAAGCATTTACTGAGGTCGTGCAATCTCACACAGAAACCGGTGCCTGCACTTGTAATTAGCAGAGGAACTGGGCAGACACCCACTAAGAGCTGTGTGTGCTGCAGGCAAAAACCATCAAGCTGCTGGAGCAAGTGTGTGCATGCACTGAAGGGGCTGGTTACACTGTGGGCTGAACACTATGTCCACAGGGCTTCTTGCTATTGCTACGTGCATCCCTCCCACCAGCCAGAAGAATAAGCAGTGACTGAAGTCTCAAGGACAAATGCATTGCTGGGCATGAGTCCTGTGTAAACTGGTTTTGTCTTTTCCGGAGGATATTGTGTCTTGCCCAGGTCAGGGCTGATGTTCTGCACAGGAGGGTTTAATGCTCATTTGCTTTACAGGTGGTGATCTCGCTCATTCAATGAGAAAGGACAATAGGAGGATTTGCAGTTTCAAGTTTGCTTTGCAGTCCTCAGCCTCTTCAATGTCATAGTTCAGCTTTCAAAAGCAGAAACCACATCAGAATGACACCAGAGAAGTCTCTGTCCTTTTTCATTGAGGTTACAGGAGAAAAAGAGATCTTTAAACACTCAAAACCCTCATAGGCAAAGAAAAGGAACCTCAACAAATAGGACTTGTTATTGCTTAGAGGGGTATGTTGGGATGAATGGGGTTGCACTGCCCGGCTCCCCTCACCCAAGGGGATGGATTTGGCTTCTCTCACTGCCAGCTCTTCCCTTGACTCTTTGCATCCCTTAATCTGGCCCATGGAGGCAGGTATGTGCTGAGTTCAGCATGATGAACTCCAGGAAACACAAGAAGTAAAGAATTCACTGAATTAAATTGCATGGATTTATGCAGCAGCATCATTTGGTTTCCTTGCACACATGTGCTGAAGGGCTGGGTGCTTTCTTCTCCCCTGGTTAACATATATGAACTGCAAGTAACTGTAGAGATCCTATATTCCCCTACACCCAGCTGTGCCCCTGTAACATGAACATTAGGATGAGGAGTTTAAGGAAACACCTACACAAGAGAAGTCTTGCGAACTCAATGCTTTATTGTCTCATGGGCACCTCATGGGGCCAAAGCGCGGCTGATGCATCAGGCAGAGGCAGCAGGGACCACAGGTAATGCCCCTTCCCCAGGGAGCTGGAAGGCAGAGAAGAGGGTTTGAAGCTGGACAGGCCCAAAGCTCTGAGGAGACCAGAGGGAGCTGGTCCATGCGTGGCCTTTGCTGCTGGAGCCATTGGATACTCCATCACTTCATCTTGTGTGAGGGCAGCTGATGGATCTGCTGCTGCTGCTGCTGCTGCTGCTGCTGCTGCTGCTGCTGGTAGTGGACCTGTGGGTTCCCATGGCAGCTGGAGCCACTGGAGCTATGGCATCCACCACTGCCACCGGAGCTGTGACAGCCACCACCACTGGAGCTATGGCAGCCACCACCACCAGAGCTATGGCAGCCACCACCACTGGAGCTATGGCAGCCACCACCACCGGAGCTGTGACAGCCACCGCTGCCACCGGAGCTGTGGCATCCACCACTGGAGCTATGGCATCCACCACCAGAGCTGTGGCATCCACCACCACTGCTGTAGCGCTCCTGCTCATGGCACTTGTCCCTGTCCTGGCGGGAGCACATTGTCGTGTGTTCAGGTGACCTGCAGGGAAAGAGGAGCTGTCAGGGGCTTTCATTCCCTGCTTCTGCTTTTCCAGGGCAGAGAAATCCATATGTGCCTTTATCCAGTCCTACCCAGGTCCCCACAATCATCTCTAAACCTTGTGCCAGCTTCTTGCCACCCATGGGATTGTCCCACCAGAGCCATAGCCAAAGACACTCGGAGCATCTGGAGCAGCTGAGCAAGGTGACCATGGCTTTCCGAAGCGGACCCGTATTGCTCCCAGAGAGAGAAGACCAACACCACAGAGGCTCCCTCCAGGCCCAAATCTTTCTGCTCTCTTTCAGCACCCTCTGCACCCCACGTCCCTGCTCACAGAACAAGCCCCAACCTAGTCCAAGGTGCACAAACCCATCTGCCTCCCGTGTTGCATCCAGCCCCAGAGCCCTGCAGCATCGCTGCTCTCACCTGAGATGCTTGTGCAGCAAAGGAGCAAGGAGGGAATGCAGCTTCCCGGGATGGGATCGCTTTTATACCCTCTCTGTGCACCCCATCTGGAAAGGAAGCACCTCCCTGTCACAGAGATCTGATGGTTCATTTGATTTGTTGATGGCTTTTTTTTGGCCTCCCCACTCTGCAGGTTGCTGGTGTGACTCACCCCATCCGCACTGGGTATCGCCTCCTTATAGGTCGTCATTCCTGTGCCGCAGAAACACTTAATTGCCAGCTCTACCTGTGCTTAGTTCCAATGGGGGAGTGATGTGGGTGGCCCTGGTCTCCACATCTGCGCTGGTTTGGTTTTGGTGTTTGGGAGTGCTTTGTGTTTAGAGGGGGGGAATGAGGTCGTACACCTAAATCACACCATCCTTCTGAAATGCTTTGAAGTGATTAGTCCTGCCAATGCACGTAAAGCCAGAGATGTGCTACTAGTAGATGCTGGAGTGGGTCTAGAGGAGGGCAATGGAGCTGGTGCAGGGCTAGGAGCACAAGTGTGATGGGAAATGGCTGAAGGACCTAGGGAGTTCAGATGGAGAAGGCTCATGGGGACCTGATCGCTCTCTACAGCTGCCTGACAGGAGAATGGAGCTAGGAAGGGGCTGGGCTCTGCTCCGAAGGGACGGGACAAGGGGAAATGGCCTCAAGCTGCACCAGGAGAGGTTTAGATGGAGGTGAGGTACAATTCCTTCCCCAAAGGCATTGGAACAGGCTGCCCAGGGCAGTGCTGGAGTCACCATCCCTGCAAGTGCTCACACACCGTGTAGATGAGGCCCTCAGTGCCACGGGTTAGTGGTTGCCTTGGCAGTGCTGGGGAACAGTTGGACTTGATGAGCTTAAAGGTCATTTCCAACCTGATTGATTTAATTATTCCATGATTCTAAGTACCAATAGCACCTTTGTCATGGTAGAGAACTCTTCATTTGCAACTATTTGACTGTGACCACTATCGGCGCATTTCTCTTAAAACCAGCTGAAACATAGAATCATAGAATAGTTAGGGTTGGGAAGGAACTTAAGACCATCTTAAGGTCATCCATTTCCAACCCTCCTGCCATGGTGAAGAGGGATTGAAGCCAGGTCCTATGGATCTTTTCTGTTGGTCAAACCTTTCCTGCTGTTGCAAGAAAGCTGAAAAGCAGTTGGGATTCTTATTTTTGGAAGGGGGAAGACTGGTCCTAGGTAGTGATCCAGGATTAGCAGGGTGCATAATTATGTGGTTAACTTTCAGCCTGTGAGTAATGCTGGAGTAGCAGCACTGGTGGATTCTTCCCAAAGTGTGAGTGGTTTCAGTGCTGCCAGGGCTCCCATGGGTGCTGCCCTTGGTGACACATGGTGGCCTTGGATGGCTGCTATGTTGTGGGGAGCTGGTAGACCCCAAGAACTTCCCCCAGACTTGTAAGAACATTCATTTTGGAGCACTTTTCCCCGTTCCGCAATTAGCTTGTAGTTGGCCAACAGTTCTGAGCGGCATTTGGAGGGATGCATGGACACTTGGAGCACCGTGTGCAGTGCTGGTGTCCTCAGCATTAGGACATGGAGCTGTTGGAGCAAATCCAGAGGAGGCCACAAGGATGATCAGGGGCTGGAGCACTTCCTGTATGGAGATAGGCTGAGAACATTGGGGCTGTTCAGCCTGAAGAAGAGAAAGCTGCATGGAGACCTCAGAGCAGCTTCCAGTATCTGAAGGGGGTTACAAGGATGCTGGAGAGGGGCTTTAATCACAGGCTGGAGTGATAGGACAAGGGTTGATGGGTTCAAACTGAAACAGAGGAAGCTCAGGTTAGATATAAGGAAGAAGTTCTTTCCTGTGAGGGTGCTGAAGTGCTGTAATGGGTTGCCCAAGGAAGGTGTGAATGCTTCATCCTTGGCAATGTTGAAGGTCAGGTTGGACAGAGCCTTAGGCGACATTGTCTAGTGTGAAGTGTCCCTGCCCATAGAAGGGGGTTGGAACTAGATGATTTTAAGCTCCTTTTCAACCCAAACCATTCTCTAATTCTATGATTCTATGATTAACCATCTGACACATTTGCTGTTACCAAAACACAGGCATTTTTGTCAAGGCAGGTGGACAGGGCAGGGTTAGTTAGTCAGGTAAGCAACCAAAAAGCTTCTTTTGTGTTGCTAAACTGCTGTCAGGAACTAAGGCAGTGTCAGGGCAAACTGTACCCAGGTGTGATCTCTTCTATTTAACTGTGTTTTGTTCTGGCATCAGATGAAATACGCTCAATACTCTTAATGAAAATAGACTCAGAGTAATTGTTGGCTCTCAACATCGTCAACAGTATTCAGTTCCCCATATTTGAATTACTCTGAGCTCGCTAAAGTGGTCACTAAAGACCAGCAGCACCCAGGCAGCAGTCCTGGGCACCTTTAGATTTGTGGTTATCTACCTTAAAGGCCTTGAAAATGGGTTTTGTGATGGGGCTTAAGGCAGATGCCACATACACACAACCGCCCTTTCCAAATGATTCTTACACCATAGAATGGTTTGGGTTGGAAGGGGGCTTGAAGCTCATCCAGTTCCAACCTCTGCCATGGGCAGCGACACCTTCCACTAGAGCAGGTTGCTCCAGCCTGGCTTTGAGCACTGCCAGGGACAGGGCAATCACAGCTTCTCCGTTCAGCCCATTCCAGTTCCCACCCCATCCTCACAGGAAAGAACTTTTCCTTATATCCAGCCTGAACTTCCACTGTTTCAGTTGTACACTGAAAGCAGGCAGGCTGCTCAGGGGGTTAGCTGCTGCCTGCACCATTTTCAGCAATGCCACATATCTCTGATCATTGTGACACACTTGAGAGTTATCTTATGAGGGCAACATCCATTTCATGAACGGCAATCCCGGACCAATAATTACACAATTGGTTTTAATTACAAGCCCAGAAGAAATTTATCAGTTCATTGTGTAACATTAACATCTTGCAACACTCTTGGCTCAACCTACAGCTCTTGAAGTGCTGGGCAGAGGGTTTCTAGAAAGGCTTGATGGGGGGGTTGTCTCAAGCATGTGGAGGCACCTGCCTAAGGATGGTGTCTTGGGGCTAAATGGCAAAAAAAGAGGTTTCTCTGCCTTTGCCTAAAGGACTTTTTCTGCCCCATGGTTGTGGCCATAGCTGGTCCCAAGCTTGTGCAATGTAGCCTGTTGGGTGTTGATGAAGGGTTTTGGGCCTCCATGGGAAGGTGGTGTGGAGGCATTGCAGATGCCTGAGGTGGCCTCCTAAAATCTCAGCATTCTCTATTCTCTCTCTTTTCCTTTGGATTCCATAGGGGAGAATGTGTCAGTGCCCACCCCTATTGCCTGTATTGGGGCTGGGTGACTTCAGGGCTATTAGACAAGCACAAAGTGTCTTGTTTTGTGATATGAAATACAAGGTGAAAGAAAAACCATGGCCCCAAAACTCTCCTGAACCCCAGGTTGTAATGGTATATATATAGAATGATACAGAGGAACACACAGTCTGTTTTAGCACCCACAGATAAGCTCATCAAAGGTACAGAACTTGCCACAAGAGAGAGAGGAGAAACTTTCTTTGGAGGTTGCTAGGGGACATGCAAAGCTTTCTGAACTCAGCACAAGATCAAGGACATGCATGTGTATAACACACACACAATGTCCTTATCACTTCATCTTTGAGGATACTTGATAAATTTGCTGCTGGCAATCCTGTGGTTTTCCATGGCAGGATCCCCTACTGTTCCTGTGGCAACTGGATCCACCACTGCTCCCATGGCATCCAGATCCACTGCTCCCATGGCAACTGGATCCACCACTGCTCCTGTGGCATCTGGATCCACTGCTCCCATGGCATCCAGATCCACCACTGCTCCCATGGCATCCAGATCCACCACTGCTCCTGTGACACCCTTCACTGCTGTGGCATGAAGATCGTTCTTGCTGGTGGCACTGGTCTTTGTCCTGGTGGGAGTACATCTTCAGACCTGCTGGGAAGACTATCATCTTTGAGTGGGTGCAAAGCGGGAGATACTGTGATGTCTGCCAGCTAGCAGCAATAGATGACTAGTTAGATGGGATTATATATTCAGAATAAATTCTGATTATAAGACAGATTCTTGTAGAAGAGAGAAAAATCAGCAATTCATTTCTGCCCATAGTGGTCCCTGACCTGTACAGAGCAAGTCTTTCCTTTCTCTTCTATGTTTAACAAGTATATAAGACAGAAGTTAAAGCATTTTGTGACTAGTGAAAAGTGGTGGCCAGAGTCCAGAGCTAGACCTGAAGTGTCCTGTCCTAGGCTGTCTGAACCAGTAAGTTTTAAGTTTTCTTAGTTGCTTTCCATTACTGATGTACAGGCATAAATATGGATGGAGAAGACAACTTAGGTGGAAGGACTGAGCAACTGTGACTGGAGTTAAGGCGTGTAACAGAAGTAATCAAGAACCTCAGGATCAGGACAAAGCTGGTGATCATTAAGAATGCACAAGTTGCTCAAGCTGCACTTACCCCTTTCAGCAGCAACTGAAGAGGAGACGTGAAGCTGAGGCTATGAGGAGAAATGGGCTGTGAGAGCTTTTATAGGGCACCCAATGTTCTCCCTCCGGAAACAAGATGAGGCCCCACTGGAGGGACTTGATTCTTTGACTCACGGTATTGCAAGCGGATCAATATCCTGCCATTCCTCTCCTTACTCCATAAAAATGTTAATTGCCCACCACACCTGGATGGGGAGGTTTCTGGATGGTCCTGCTGCCTTTGACTCAAGTATTTACCTCCTTCTTGTGCCTAATGCAAAGCAAAGCCTTGAGCCCGAGTCGGCAATGCAAAGATGTTAGTGGATGGTAAGGTGGAATTGGTGGGGTGAGCAGTGGGCTGGCTTGCAAAGGAATCCAGGAAATGCAAAGGGCTGGAACAAATAAGAGCAAACAAGGCCATGGTGGTGTGTAGGTAAAATAAGTGCATTTGGGCAGGTTGGGAAAAAAAGATCTAGGTTGTGAGTAGGCGAAGGAGACAAAGTGAATTAAGGATGCAGGTATGAGCACGTGATGGGGTGGCAGAACATGAGCATAGAGCCCGGGGCTGGTCTATGTGGGGGGTTGCCCAGAAAACAAGGGGTGTGAAGGAGTGTGAGCATCCTCCACCTAGCCTTGGGGACCAGCACTGGCCATGCATCTCCACTGGAGTGATGGGGCTCAGCCCTGGTGGGTTGCAAAAGGAGCTGGGTCACCTCTGGGCTCTAAAGCTGTCCTAAAGTTTGGGGTTCGGAGGTGGGAGATGGTGATGAGAAGAGGGGGAAAACACAGGAGGTGGGACATGGCTTGGGAGTAGCATCAAAAAGAAACCGATTTCTGAGCAAACAGCACAGAAGCACTAAAAGGAGCTTCGGAGTGTTGCAATGTTTCGAGTTAGTCTTTTCTTTGCTCAAAGAAAGACTTTTAACCCAAACAGAAGGAACTGAAAACCCCATAAGAGGCAGAGATCATTCAGGCAGGAGGCTGGGAAGGGCAGAAAGTCTCCAACAGTGTCGCATTCGCAGGATACTTGTTCCAAATATCTAATATTGATTACCTTTATTACACTTCGATTGGAGATAAAGATAGGGAGGGAAGTGCTGGGACTTTTTGAGCTCTTTCCTCCCTCTGTCCTCACACCTACATTTGGGGATGGCACCAGGATCTGCGTCTCTATTGATTCAAACTCGGCCTTGGGGAGAAGCCTTTCTGCCTACTGAGTGCACCAGGCCTGATTTCAGCAGGGCTCTAGAGGCCACTGTCATATTAATAATGGCACTGATTGACTTAAAATGAAGAGATTCAGTACTGACTCAGTTAAGGGAACGGATACATGAAGAAATCAGAATGTGTCTGGGCCTATTTCACCAGTGTCAGAAGAATGAGTTTTCTTGTGAAATTATTATTCACGATCCACTGATCACACCCCAGAGCATGTGGATGGTGACAAACATGTTTATAATGTCTCTTGGCGATAGAGCGTGAGCCTAGATGGGAGGATGCTCACCCATGTCGGTGACCTGGATGCATGTATAAGGCAGGACTGTGTTGATGCTACAAGTGGTCTCTGAGCCCCACATATCTGCAAAGCTCCTAATCTTAGAGGAAGGTTTCCTTGTGATCCTTGATCCTATTTGGAGTGAATGGCAGGGTTTTAATTTAGGTGATTTGTTGGTTTTATGGAAGGAATTGCCTTTGCAGTTGTCCCAGGTCTCAGAGATGGCTTGTTCCCTAATTTGGACTATAGTTTCTGGGTGGCGTATACATGGTCATGATTCTTCTCTATGTCAGTTTCTGGGTTTCTATTTATAAAGGAGATAAATGAAGCACAGAAAGAACCCAAGATCTTAGAGGGTTTGGGGTGTAAGTTCAAACCTCCAGTTCCCAGAGAGGTGATTTAAAGACAAAGATCTTTCTTCTGTTTTGGACAGGGATTGCTTGTGTGAATTCCCTCTCATTAGAGATTAGACAACTGTATGTCAAATTCGATTAAGCAGAACAGCTCCTGCTCTGCGGTGTGGGGAATGGGAGCTGCCCTCCTGAGGTCTCCTCCAACCCAATATTCCACAGTGCAGCTTGCTCCAGAAGGGATCTGAAGGTGGATTTGGATGCTTTGCTACACCCTATCCTTTACTGCAGTACTTCTGCTGGCACTTTTCTTTCCACAGAGGTCCCCAAGGCTTGCACAAGAGACGTTGCATGCACTAGGGTAGCTGAGCCATTGCAATGCACCATGCAGCCCGGGCCACCCCAGCAAGTCATGCTTGGGATGGTGACTGTGTGCTCTGCAATGCAGGCTGGCATCAGCCTCTGCACATGTGTGAGGAAGAGGTTGGCAAGGAAGGTTTACTGAGCATGTCATCAGCCCCCATGTGTCCACCTATAACATCTCTGCCCCAGGAGAGTGCACCATGCAACTGTTTTAACTTCTTTTCCTTATCCAGATCGTGCTGCAGGAGATATCTCCAGCACTAATGTTGCAAAGCACCTGATTCCGTGATGAGTCACATCCTGCAGGCTGGGCCAGGCGGGACACGGGGAGATGGAGACGATGGAGGCTCTTGCCTGGGCTGGGTGAGGTACAAGGAGCCACTGGGGACATGATGCCGTGAGTCACTGACTCCAGATCCCTGCTTTGCTGCAACGATCCAACCAGGTGATTCCTTCCATAGCACTATCAGGCCATGTCCTACAAGGAGTTTGGGGCTTTTCTCCCTGTTAGAGAGAACAGGTCCTGCCAAGTGCTCTCTGATGTCTACAAAACTTTTGCTAACTTCCTCTTGACATGTATTCCTGGCCAGATGATCCACACTTCTTCCAAGGTCAACGTCTTAGAAGGAGTCTTGCCCATCCTGGTCTTTCCCAACATCTCTCATCAGTTAGAATGCAACGAGCATCACTATCAGCTGCTGAAGGAACATAAGTCCTGCAGGAGCTTCCTCCTTTGGGATGAGGCAAGGTCTACCAGACCATGGATCAGAACAATTTTCTTCCACCAGCTTCGGCACCGTCTCTTGTTTTGCACTAGCCATGGAATTCCCATTCCTGAATCCTTTTCCTGACTTTTTTCCTAGGGCTTTCTTGGAGGCTTATGACACAAGTCAGGCTGTGCCCATTGTTTAGTCAGTGAATGGAATGATGTGCCAAGCAGACCCTCTCATCCTTACCTCTCTCATGAAAGGTATGGGTTTTCTTTTTACATTAGGATATTAATATTTTATTGTTGGGGTGCAGAAAGAGCTTGTGATGAAAACTGTTACTTCTTAACAAGGAAGTTGTCTGGAATAACCAGGTTGAATCAACCAGGAACCTCAATATGAGGGTGAACAGGGACGCTGCAATAACCAGCTTTGGCCACAAGAAGGAACAGAGTCAGCTCAAAGTGATGAAGCGGAAAACACTCATGCAGGGGGGTTATGAACCATAGTTTTTTATTGCCTCCACATCTGCTGTGAAATGAGGGGAACAGCACTTAATGTTTCACAGAGACAGTGAGTTACACTTTCAAAGCATGTTACAAGCAAAATGACAGGAAGAGTGGAGATCCATGAACAAGACAGGACATGACACCCATCAGGGCAGTGTTGGAAGAGGGAGAAGTTTCCCCCATTCATCCCCATTCCTCATGTCCTCTATTTCGTCTTCTGGGCTGGCACTTTGCAGACCTGCTTTTGCTGCTTGCTGGGGATGCACTTTGCCACGGGCACGCAGCCTTGCTGCACCGGGGAGGGATAGGTCTGCACTGGGTGGCACTGGGTGATGCACTGTGTTGGCTTGCTGTAGCATGGCTTCCCACCTTGGTACCCTGATCCGTGGCACGTCTCAGAGCAGACGGACCTCCCATAGCTCTGGCATCCCCCTGATGACTCATAGTTGTATGTGGGTCTCCTGACGCAGCTTGAACCACCTCCTTGGCATGAACCTGAGGATCCATGGCATCTCTCAGAGCAGACGGACCTCCCATAGCTCTGGCATCCCCCTGACGACCCATAGCTGTATGTGGGTCTCCTGACGCAGCTTGAACCACCTCCATAGCATGAACCTGAGGATCCATGGCATCTCTCGGAGCAGACGGACCTCCCATAGCCCTGGCATCCTCCTGATGACCCATAGCTGTACGTGGGTCTCCTGACACAGCTTGAACCACTTCCATGGCAGGAATCAGACACAGCATAGCCGTGGCACCTCTCGGAGCAGACTGGCTGACGATAGCCATAGTGACGGTAGTTATGCCCTCTCATCCCTTCAACACCTTCACCGTCGCATCCTGAGCAGCAAGTGTTGTAGCCATAGCGGAAGGGAGTGCGTCGGGTGTCCAGCCAGGATCCAGAGGGATCATACCAAGTTGAGTTCAAGTTGAAGTATGATTCTCTTCCAGAAGAGTAGATCATGTTTGAGTCGTAGGGGAAACCCTGAAAAACACACAGTCAGGTATATTTGGACATCCATCTCTTATCTTTCCATTCAGTTTGCCATAAAGAAGGTTTAGTGAACCAGGAACAGGTCAACCTTGCTTATCCTGAATGCCTGGATCCAAAGAAAGTACTTGCAGCTGCCCAGTACTGCTCACATCATGTCCAAACCCACTTTCTGACCTTACCCTCCTTTTTTTCCCCCTCCAAGAACAGAAACAACCATAAAGCACTGCAGAGTTTAGTGGCATTGCTGCAGATCCCATATCCAAGTCCCTTAATAGCTTCTTTCTTGGCTTAGCCCGTTGTCCTCTAGCCCTTGTGGTCTGAAGAAGAGGGCAAGTATGCCAGGTCTGTGACCCCCTGAATCCAGACACCAATCCAAAAATGAGCCCGGGATGTTTCTTACCCAATTCACAAGGGGAGGCAGATGCTGACCAGGGGAGCAGATTGTGAGAGGCAAAGGGTTGGAGGCATTTTATACAGTTCCAAGTCTCTCCCATTGTAAATGAAACACGTTGCAGGAACGAGGATTAAATGATTTATTGACAAAACACCTCCTCCATTTGGATGCTGTTCCCAGCACTTGGCATGTTCTCCTTGACTCATGAGTCCTGATAAGCATCTCTTAATTATAATTATGTATATTATACAACAGTTACCAAGTGGTGCACATAAAGGATTCATATCATGTCAGCCACACATCAGCTATGTGAAGCAGGTAATAACGTACTTATTCACCATCTCCAGAGGACCAGGACACTGGCTGGAGGCTAATGAGTGACCTGTGAGTCAGAAGCTGTGATGTGGACAGTGTTAATGTCCTGGCCTTCCCCGTCTTCTACTACCCATGACGAGCATTTCCAGGCACCTGAAGCACAGACAGGTGATCGGGAAGAGGCAATTTGGAGTCACCAAGAACAAATCGTGCTGATAGGTTTTGGTGATGAAGAAGTTGGCTCTGTGGACAGCAGAGTGCAATGGACGGTGCTACCTTGGCTTTTGCAAGGCTTTTGACGCAGTCTCCCATGGCAGCCTTGTAGTTAAGCTGGTGGAGATGTGGACTGTATGGGTAAACTAAACAGTGGATGACTGGTGCTGTGTATCATCTTCATCAATGCCCTGGATAATGGGGTGGATTTGGCTAATCCAGATGATATGAAATTGGGGTGAGCGGCTGAAATTGCTGGAGGATGGGACATGGAACTGGCTGGAAAAGTCCATGGACTAACTGGGATAGGGCGGCTGGCAAAAAGCACCTTGGAAGGGAAGATGGATCAAAGCTGACCTGGTGTGAGGGCTATGCTGGCCCTTGGTCTGTGGGCTCTAATCAGCCCTTTGGACACCACAATGAGTCTATGCTTGGGAGCTGGCTTCAGCAGGAAGAGGCTGGGAAGAAAATAGCCAATAAAATAAGGGATTTCAGAAGCTAAAGTTCATATGTAAGTGTTTTTATTTGTTTGGTTAAAATTAGAGAAAAATCAAATTCTTGAATTTTTTTGCACCAAGAAAACAAGAATGAATTTCCCTTTTCCTTCTGGTTTTCATTGGTGGTTGCTGGTGGCTGTGGGAACACACTTGGGCAATACAAAGAGACACCGAAATATGCTTTAATGCACTACTGAAAGGTTTTTCTGGCAAAGTGAGATAGAGACAGCACATTACCATTGTGCATTTGGGTGCTCTGAGGGAAGAGCTGGCCTGTACCTTCCTGCACGGAGTGAAAAGGCATTCCTGGCATGCACAGACACACCTCACGTGCTGGAGCACACCCTTATTATCATGATTAACGTTTGTATGATGGATGGCCTCCTGGTGCAGTGTTACTATCTAGTCAATGATGCCGTATATTAGACAGCAAAGTTTGTACCTAGATCTGGACCATAGTGAAGTCCATGAATTGGTTCTGTGGTGGGTAACCCCAGTGGAGAGGATTTTACAGCACACAGATGGACTTCAGTGTGGTCAAACTGCTACAACCAGAGCTGAAATCCTCATGAGTAAATTCTGGTTTTGATTTTTAAGGTACAAGTTGCCTCATGAGAACTTTAATGACTTTTAACATCTCATGGTGATGTTTGTAGCATTTTTAGGGTTAAAAATAAAGGAACCAAGTGTCAGCTAAGTTTTTTCCACTTTATTTTTGAATATACAGAGGACAAAATAAAATCTCAGGAGTCCTTAATGCTCCTACCATCACAGTGTGCACTGTTTAATCAGTGTACTCCTGTTTCCAAAATCCGAGCAGGTGAGTCCATGTCAGGATGTTTCCCTATCATTCCTCAGGCTCTTTCCATTCCGATTCTCCATCCCCATGCTGCTCTCCTTCTCAGAGGAGGGGAGAAATGGTTGCTCTACCCTGAGGAAGAGCAAAGTGGGGCTGAATGATTAAAGTCTATTCCTTGGTATGGAGGACCCTGAGAATTTAAAGTGTCAGTGCTGGGGTCAAGCAGGGGACTGTAGACCCTGAATCCAGTGTGCAAAGAGCAGTAAGGAACCATCAGCCACTGCTTTTGTGCCGACAGCAGAAGTGAGAACATTGATGAAGTGAGGAGTGAAGCATCCTCCCCACTAAGCACTTGCAGAGGAGAGGTCTCGGCACCTCATTTCTTCTGCAGACAGGGTGGCAAGAGAGTGACCTTCTTTTGCTGGTGCTGGCTGGGATGCAGCGGCAGGGGCACAGCAGCTGGGTGGCACTGCTGGACCGGCGGGCAGCAGCACGGGCTGCAAGGGCAACGATGCTGCAGCGGCAGGGGATGCAGTATTACAGGGGGACGAGCATCCTCCACTGGGCACTGGTCCACTCTCCTCCGGGGCTTGCCGCAGCATACCGGCTCCTCGCAGTGCAGTGGTGGCCGGTGCTGCTGCAGTGGCCGGCGGTGGATCTTTACAGGTGGAGGGCAGATGGGCTGCACATGGTTCACCTCCACCCGCCGCCGGGGCTTGTTGCAGCTTTGCTGTGGTGGGCAGTAGCTCTGCGGTGGGCACGGCTCCATGGGCTGGCAGCTCTGCGGCTCACTCTGGCAGGACCCCTCAATGTCACGGCTGAGGCTGCCGGAGTCATGGCAAGGGGGTAGGTCTGTGGTGCCCACTGGGCTTTCGTGGCAGTACCCTGTCCAGCCCTTCTCGCCACAGACCGAGCTGTCGTGGTACAAGTCCTGGTTGCTGTCACCTTTCTGGTAGTGCATCTTGTGTTCAGCCAAGCCTGTGGGGATAAATAGCCTAGGAAAAAGCAACAAACCCCACTGACTTCCTTTTGATTTGCTGTTTCTATGAATAAAAATGAAGAATCCAAATCAACTGAGAGAATCCAACTCACCCTGTGACCTGGGATAGATGGGTTGAGCAGAGAGTCTGAGTCCTGAGGATAGGGCTGAAAGCTTTTATACGTGGCCAAGCTCTCTTGGAAATGAGGCATGCTCTGGGAATTAATAGCTGAGCAGTGAGTGCCACTTCTGTATGGGTATTTTTTCTGGCACTTGCTGTTGGATTAATCAGCTGCAATTAGCATCTCCCTTGATGGAACGTCAGCTTAGCTCTTTGCATATGCAGTGGCCATTATCTAATTAGTTCTCTCATCGGTCATGTTCAAATACGCTGTTACTAAGGTTAGTCAGATGGGATCCTGGCATCAGGATACCTGGAATACTGTGATGCTGAGTGATGTGCCCAAAAGCAGCCTCTTGTGGCAGGGAGAAAGCCACAAAAAGGCCCAGGAGTTTTGGTGTCCAGTACCACATGCAAGCACCCAGCAGCTCATGCTTTGGAACTAGGCTTTGCAGATAGGGCAAGCTTGGATCTTGTTTGTCACAGAAGGTTTGTGATATGCACCTTCCAAAGCATAGAAAAACCAAAGAGTTGGAGAGATGGTGAGGAAATTGAGAGTGACATCAGGACCATATTGAAAAGCAGATATTCTTGGCCTGTATGGGGTACTCCATCAAGTGAATGGGATCAACAACGGAAGCCCTTTTATGCTCTTTAAATCTGGAACAAGGACCTTATGAAATAACCATTTCAGGCTTATGAAATAACCATTTCAGGCTTTGTCAAGCACCGTATCCACCCTCCTGATTTCTTTTTGAACTTGTCTTCTGTGTAGCTTCTCCCCTTTGCATTTCTGTGGATGGTCAAGGCATTTTTAAAGTACCAGCCCCAGGCCTGTCAGTGCAAAAGGTATTTCCATGTGCACACTCTATGGTAGAGCCTCTGTAAGAGATGCTCAGGGCTTGGTCCAGTGGTGCTTGGGTTTGAATCACTGGGAAAAGCATGTGCAGAATTCAGGGTGTGACTCCAAGGTGCATGCTTGGACTTCGCTGCCACAGAAATAATTTATTCCTTAGCTACAGGAAAAGTGCCATTGCCTTGCAGGAAGCCATGGGATGCGTGTGCAAGGATGGAAAAGACCTTGGTATCTGTTCAGGCCCAACAGGGATTTTAGGCTCATTACCCTTTACTGCAGTCCCAAGATGGTGCTGTTTGGGAATTTTTTATGTTGGAACAGGTGTTTTGGAGTCACTTCCCTTCCTGAGAATTTTACGCAGCAGGAAGTGCAAATATTTAAGTTCCTGTCTCTTAAAATTTGCCACATTTCAATAGAATTCCAGATGAAATTAGGTCGCATTCCTGAATCCCTCAGGCTACGCTTGTATCTCCACATCTTTTGATGAGTACCTCACTGCACCATGCAGACCGTGCTTGGTGCTATAGTTAATCTTACAGGGAAGGTATCAAACCTTTTAAGGAGCTCATCAAATTCACTAATGGAAAGATTTCCATTAACAAAAGAGACCTTTAGGTCTGGCTTGAGGACCGTGCAGATGTTTCCATTGCAAACTGTGCATCTTCAAAGGCAGCATGGAGCTGCATGGTCAAGAGGATGCTCCTGTAGCTTAGATAATATATTGTCACTAGCAAAAACTATGATGAAAGACAGACCCAAGAATTTAACTACATAAATTGGGGTGCTGTCATCATAACATGACAAATAGCTGAAAAATTCATTCTGTTCAGAAATCAAGCAACTGCTAGAAGAGTCCAAGATCAAGAGTTAGAGTTTAAAAGAGAAAGATAAATGAATAAACATGCACCAGGAGTTTGCAGCATTATAACTTACACATTTTATTGTCTTTCAGGACTACTTGGAGATTAAGCAAGAAAAAGGAGTATGATACATTAACAGCATTAAACATCCCATGCACCAAGAGGAAAATGAACAGCAGGACTCACGCTTACAAACAAAAATCACACTGATCAGTGGATAGCAACCTCAAAGCACATTTACAAGTGTTCAGTGATTAAACGCAGGAAAAGGAGAGATTATCTACAGTCCCCAAGCAAAGGAGGAGGAATGTTGAAGGCCATATCCATATCCATATCCAAATGAGCCAGGAGGGAAGCAGCAGCAGCAGCAGAGTGCTGCCTGCCCTTTGCCGAGTGGGTTTAGTTTCCACAGCAGCCACCGTTGCCACCACCACAGCAGCCACTGTTGTTGCTCATGGTGTAGCAGCAGGTCTGCATGGGCATGCAGCAAGTGGTGGGGTAGCAGCACTGCATGGGCTGGCAGCACATTGGTGTCTTGCAGCACTTCGGGCTGCTGTAGCAGCACACGGTGCTATTATTTCCACCGCAGCATCCGCAACCTCCGTTGGGCATGTTGTTGGTAGTCGCGTAGGCAAAGCTGGAAGGAACAGAGAGAATCTGTTCGTGACCGGGACCAGGATATTTGGAGATACAGAATTCATTCAAAACTCAGGTTATGCTGAATTCAGAGATTTAATGAGCTGAAACTGAGTCCTGTCTTTTTGTTTGTAGTAAATCTTGCTCATAACTCCCCACTGTCCTTTTCCTGCAATGTAGATGCCCACCTACTCATACCAGGGCATAGAATGATAGAATCATAGAATAGCTAGGGTTGGAAAGGACCTTACGATCATCCAGTTCCAACTCACCTGCCATGGGCAGGGATGTCACGCACTAAACCATGTCACCCAAGACTCCATCTAACCTGGCCTTGAACACTGCCAGGGATGGAGCATTCACAGCTTCCTTGGGTAAACCATTCCAGTGCCTCACCACCCTCACAGTACAGAACTTCTTCCTTATAATGTCTTAGCAAGAACCACAAAGCACAGTGCACACAGGTTTCATCCTGGGCCCTCGTGGAAAGTTCTTGGTCCCCTGGCTGTGTATGGCCCTGCTTATTATCCTGTAGTCTCTCCATCCTTCTAGCTCGCACCCGTGATTCATAGTACATAGTTCATAAAAGCTCAGCTTCCAAGTCCCATCCCAGACACCCTGTCATATTTAGATACTGTTTTAAGATATCAAAGCATTTTTGTTTTAGGAAAGGAAGGAAGATTTAGGTGTTCTCACTTACCCTGCTGGAGAGTGAGGAGAGGTGAATGAAAGACGAGTGAATGAAGCGAGCTGGGCCAGGAGACCTTTTATAGTCCTAGACACCTTCCTCCTGGAAGTGAGACAGCCATTGGACATTTGAATTTCCCTGTTTACTAACCCGAACCCATACTTTTTAGCTTTACGTGTATCCTGGTATTTACTCTTTGCCTCATTATTTGTGATCACTACCTTTGTTTTGCCTCATAGTTGTTTAGCCTGCAGATAATCAAAGGGCTGCTATGAATACTAATGAATTTGTCTTCTCTGCAGCCTTGCAAGGGAGCCAAAAAATGTGTCCTCGTATCTGCTTGACAAATGCAGACAGTGACGGTCGAAGATGCTAAGGGACTTACTCAGCAGTGGCTTGGTGCTGAATCAGTGGCAGAGACAAAACTAAATCCCTGGGATGTGTCTTTCGGGCACGTGAGAGGCTGTTTCATTGGAATGGTGTTTGAAACAAATATTTGGAAGATTTCATGAAAATGGGTATTTTCCTTCCCAGTCACAGGATGTGCATGTGAGGAGGGAGCGAGAAGACCATTTGTTTGGGATGTGTTGGGAGTCATGCTGGCTCCTGGGTTGCAGTCACCTGCACGTGACTGCATGCAAGATCATCTTTCCACCATGCATGCAAAGAGCATCTTTGTGATGCCAAAGCCATCTTTGCCTTTTGCCTTGCCTTAACTTTTGCAAACCATTCCAACCCGGGGTGTTTAGGTTTGCACGTGGGCACCTCCAGCGCAGGAGCATTCCAGTTCCTGCTCTGTTTTGCTGGGACTGCTTCCCTAAAAACATGTTCTGGAATTCTGAATTGAATATTCACTTCAGAATCTTTTGTATTTCAATTGAAAAGCAAAGTGACAGCACTTCCTGTGCAGTCAAGGCAAGGAACCATAGCTCTGGGACTGGGGCATTGCAAGTCAACGTGTCCCCCCTGCAACCTCCCTTATATCCAGCTGAAATCTCCTTGTGTGCTGGAGCCCTGGCACCCAGGGACACCAGCCCTGCCCAGCTCCTCAACAAGGAGCTGGCGATTGTGCCGGACTCTGAGTGTTGGATGTGGTAAAAGAAGGAGCCCGGCTTGGACCAAAAGAGTGAGAGGAATGTGGAGGTGAAATAGATGTGACAAGCACAGAAAACTGGTTCTAACTGTAATCATGGAGCTGAGTGGGTGGCAGGGACTCAGAAGTGATGCACGAAGAGACCTGGTTGAGGTGGAACCATTTACTGGGAGGGAGAGAAAGAGGAAGGTCAAGGTAAGGCAGAGCTTTGGGCAGAGGAGCCAGGGTGGATGAATGCTTGTTTGATGCCAGCCACTGCCTCCAATGCAGTTTGCTGTGGGGCTGAATGCTGGCAGGAGCACCAAGGGTATTTGGGTGGAATTTTTTGCATGGCCTACAATTGCAGCTCTTATTTGGAGACCTTGATACATTATCCTGCGAGGAGTGCTGCCTAATGAGAGGATGGTGGAGCCTGCCTGGCGAGTTCTCTGTCTGCTGCCTGACATCCTCTGGGATCTCTGGGATGCTCCCATGGGGGATTCTCCTAGATGAGCTGCTGTCAGCCCTGAGGATGTTAGGAGAGCCTTGGTTTGCTTTCTGCACAGTGCAAGGGCGAACAGATTGTGATCTTAGTGCTGCAGTAAATGCAGACAGCTTCTTCCAAGGCTTTCCTGGAATGAGAGTAATTCCTTCAGCAAGATGCTGGAGAAGCAGCACACATAATTGCAACTTCTCCAGACAGGGCAGAAGAACATGCATGGCATTTCCTTTCCTCAGAGGTGCCCTCTCAGGATGCATGCCTGCCCATGAGAACTAAATAGGTTACAAGGCATTAATGGAGCAGAAGCAAAGGGCACACCTTTACTTGTGCCTCCAGAGGGGAATTTCTCAGTGGGAAATCCTGAAACTGCAAGAAGAAGTGATAGTTTAGATGGGCATTTCCCACCCATGATAGTCGTGTTCAGCCACTCGTGTAACCTTGGGATTTGAATGGTCTTTGGCAAGTGGTCTGTGGATCTTAATGCAAAAAAGGGACTGAAGTGGGATGGAAACAGTCAGTAAAAGGCATTAGGAACAGAATGAGGGCTGTGGTGCAGATCTTGCATGCTGTTTTGGCGCAAACCTTACTGACCCAGCCCCTCCTTGAAGACAATGGAGGTTTCTCACCATTTCTCTAATGCCTGGTAACCCAGACTTCTTAGTAGAGGTGAGACCTCCATTTCATAAATTCATAGTGACTGTCTATAGGTTCAACCACCTATTTGAAATGCGTGGAACTTTCCTAGCTGGGATGTGCCTGTGTCAAACTATTTCAGAAGGAATTCACATCCTTTACAAGTTTATGTATTATGTTCTTCCTACTTCTTTGTAGTTTTACAGAGAGAGGAGAAATATTGTTCACAGAGATGTCAGACACTCAGCTTGTGTTTGAATAGACCCATGCAGAAGCTCAGAACTGCATTGGGGTGCACTGATTTTCTTTGTGTAGGCAAACCCCCTTAGTTAGCATCTTTGAGACAGGATCATACGAGCACTGGGAAAAAAAGCGAAGGTGACGGGTGCAGTGCTGCACTCTGGATTCAGCAGCTAGCAAACAGATAACCACCAAGGAACTTAGCAGGCTCACAAACTACAGGTTTTATTGGCTTTCAGACAGATCGAAACAAAACAGTGAGAAAAAGAATTAAACACCCCACACCCTGAGAGGAAAAAGAACAGTAGGACTCGTGCTTACAAACAAAAATCACACTGATAGCAACTTCAAAGCACATTTACAAGTGTTTGGTGATTAAAGGCAGGAAAACAAGAGGAGAGATGATCTACAGTCTCTAAGCAAAGGAGGAAGAGTGTTCAAGGCCATATCCATGTCTAAATGAGCGAGGAGGGAAGCATCAGCAGCAGAGTTCTGCCTGCCCTTTGGTGGGTGGGTTTAGCAGCAGCATCCACCGTTGCCACCACCGCAGCAGCCGTTGTTGTTGCTCACGGTGTAGCAGCAGGTCTGCATGGGCATGCAGCAAGTGGTGGGGTAGCAGCACTGCATGGGCTGGCAGCACACTGGTCTCTTGCAGCATGACTTCCTGCTGCTGTAGCAGCACACGGTGCTATTATTTCCACCGCAGCATCCGCAACCTCCGTTGGGCATGTTGTTGGTAGTTGCGTAGGCAAAGCTGGAAGGAACAGAGAGAAGGTCATTTGTCTGCCTGAATCTCCCTGTTTAGGCAGCTTAAAGCATCCTTATCCCAAAGCCCCTCCTGAAGCTGCTGGAGAAGTCCCTACTGTCCAGAATCCCATGTCAACCTATCCCTGAGATCTCCATATTTTTCATGGACATCTATGCATTTGGCATGCTGTCCAGCATTGGTGCCATCAGAAAGAAGCCACCCATCTAGATCCCAAAAATAGTCTCTCAAAACCAAACAATACAGGAAATCCTGGATGGCTTCTTGCAGGAGCATGTGGAAATATAGTAGAGTGCAAATGAAGAGGCAAGCAGTAAGCTCTGACTTACCCTATTGACCAGTGAGGACAAGAGAGGAGTAGTCAAGATGAGATTATGAAGACCACTGTGATGGGGAGCCTTTTATACGCTTCCAAGCCATCCCCCTGGAAATGAGGCATTCTTTGGCAATTCCAACTTCCCCGTGTATCACCCAACCTATGCCACTCACGTGTCTTCTGGTATTTAATCTTTACCTCTTTCTGATTGCTCACCACTTCAACTCCGCATCATAATTAGTCTCACATATGAACAAGAGTGGAAATATTCTAATGAATTTGCATTAATGGGATCTGGAGGTAGCTCTAAGGTATTCCCATCCGCTTCCCAAGGAATGAGCCTGAGACACAGGGACAATGCACACGCAGGAGTCAGGTGCTGAAGCAGTGGGAGAACCATGCCTGGAACTTGGAAATGTCACTCCTTGTGTGTTCCCCCTGTGCTTGGCTATGATTTTGGTGGACCAGTGGAAACTATTGGCCAAAGTGAATCCTCTTTTCCTGCCTCTGTGTGGTTAAAGTTAAGACTGAAGGGTTTCTCCTTTCTCAGCTTTGTTCTTGGGTCTCCCTTCATGGTGCTTTTTATTTCTGCTAAGCTTTCCCATGAAAGGGATGGATCAAGTCTAAATTAAGCAGCTTTCAAAGCAGAGTGCACTTCAGCTTTTGTCTGTGTTGCTTCCATATACTCCATATTCTGAGGTTATTTCTAAGGCCTGTGAGACTGAGACACCTTGTGTTTCATGATATTTGTGATGATCACATTTAAGTGTTTCACATTTACAACTAGATTCTGTATCACTGTAGGCAAGCATGAGGTTCCAGACTGGAAATGCAATCCTGAGTGCACTTCTCCATCACTTTTCCCTGTACCTTGGGAACCCAGCTGGAATCTCTCAAATGGTCTGAGTTTTTCAGCAATTACTTCCAGTTGTTGTAGCTGCAGTGAACCAAGCCCTAGGCTGCTCTGCATGCAAAGTTTGGCTGAACAATCAGGAGGGAATGATAAGATGATTGGAGTCAAGGCAGATATTACAGGGCTTGGGAATGGGGGAAGGAACTGTAGCCATGTGCAGAGCCAGCACAGCTCCGCATGAGAAGAAGGTGATGATGGGGTCTTCATGTGATGAGAGGGGGCACCAATATAAGATGAGAGTCCTAACATACTTGATACTTATGGCAAATAGAGACTTCCATCCTGTTTAGCTGACTCTGAATGTGAGGCTGCAGTGGTGACAGATGACTCCTCATGGCTGGGACACGTAGTATCTTTCCAAGATGCGAACATGACCTCTTCTGATGTTCTGGAATTGTCCCTAGGGGAGCATTGTTTCGGTCATGCCATACTAGCTCTATCCCTGCCTGAAGGAAGTAATGTCCTCTTTGTGTAAACCCTTGAACATGTAATCCATGGAACAAGTCATTAATTGCCTTTTAATCAGGTTTTATTGTCACCATATTGGCCAAGGTGATCCTTCTGTTAGAATTATAGCATCATAGAATGGTTGGGTTTGGACAATACCGTCAGAGCTCACCCAGTTCCAACCATGAGCAGGGACACCTTCCACCAGACCAGGTTGCTCAGAGGCCTGCCCAGCCTGACCTTGAATGTTTCCATGGTTGAGGGATCTACCAACTCTCCAGGCAACCTGTTCCAGTGTTTCACCACCCTGGGAGTAAAACATCCTTCTATGTAGTCTGAATCTACTATCCTTCAGTATAAAACCATCACCACTTCTACATGCCATGCCAAGATGTCTTTGTAAATTTTCATGGTGGTTCCATGAATTTGAGAGCTTTGTAAATGGGGATGAATCCATCACAGCAGCTTTTCCAGCATATGATTTCCATAACAGAATGCACTTCTGATATTATATGGAATGGGATCTCCTTCTGCCAGTGGAATTCACCTCTTAATAACAAACTCCTAAAGACCTGAGTAATGCTTTTATGGAAGAGCCTAACATGGGAGAGAAGACTATTCTAATGCAGTCTTTGTGTATCTTCTGAAGATCTGGTTGAGGGAAGCAATCAAGACAGTGCTCAAGGCATTTTCCTGAGTCGTGCAATTCAGAGCTGAGTCCTGAATTTTAATAGTAAAGGAAGTCCCAGCCAGGTAGAAAAGGTCTTGTTGACTCATGTGTGTGCTATTTTGGGAATGAAGCTTTTAAGTTGTATGCTAAAACCTGGCTGTCATTCCAGCTGCTTGGAATCCAGGAATGCCACATATGAAAGTCTCTGTTCACATAAAAATAATTACACAACATAAAATGTTTTCTGAAATCTATTAGTTTCAAAATGGAAGTGGAAGAAGATGGTGCCTGCTCTTCAGTGAGTAGTGAGTTACTCTCAGTACCTAGTGAAATACCTGTTGTAGCATCATGAGTTTCCTATATATCTTAAGGAGTGGTGTGTCTTCAGATGGTGGAGTTCTGCAAGCTTCATTCCAACTGTGTCCTTTGAGTTTTATTTACCTTAACCATTAAGTTCTATAGTAAAAATTGAGCTGAGGCAGATGATCAGTAGGTGGAAGGAGGAATCACAACCACTGATGCCCAATTTATGCCCACAGCATTGCTGGACAGCTCTTTGTTTCCTAAATGTTCTGCTGTGCCATGGGAGCACGTCTGTAGCCAGTAGGAGCCTGGCTGAAGACACAGGAACAGCAGCAGAATGAGGACGTGTTCTGGGCAAAGTGATGTAAAAACAACCAAAGCAAGATTTTGTGTTTTGCTCAATGCTAACTTTTATTGTCTACAAATGAAGAGAGGGAATGAGGAATGATAACATTAACAGCAAAGATAGCCCAAGCCCCATATACCAAGAAGAGAATTAACAGCCCCACTAATATCTAACAGCTCTTTTGCCTTACATGATGGGTGACATATTCAAGTGCATTGCAGATGTCCAATAATGAAAAGGCAGAAAGAAGACAGCTCAAGTTTGAAAACAAGAAGAAAATCACAAGGTGTTTACTCCATCATCATGTGAACCATAAACAAATGAGCAGGTATTCATCTCTCTGTGCCTGTTCTTGCTGTGTGCCAGAGATGGGAGCTGGCAGAGCTGCTTTTGCTACCCAGAGTTGGCTCAGCGAAGCCTCTTGATAGTGGTACAGCACTGCTGGATGGGAATGCCATACTTCCTCAGGGGAGAGCAGCACGGCACAGGGCTGCAACGCAGCACAATGGGCTTCTTCACGGTGTAGGAGCAGCAAGACAGACATTCAGCAGGGCAGCAAGGGCGGCAGGTACAGCAGCAGGGTACCTGGCCACAGCAACAGCAGGTCTTCTGGCACACCTTGGTATCACAGACGGACTGCTGGCATGGGTCACAGCAGGGATTCTGGCATGGATCACAGCAGGGCTTCTGGCATGGGTCACAGCAGACAGACTGCTGGCATGGATCACAGCAGGGATTCTGGCATGGGTCGCAGCAGGGCTTCTGGCATGGGTCACAGCAGACAGACTGCTGGCATGGATCACAACAGGGATTCTGGCATGGGTCACAGCAGACAGACTGCTGGCACGGGTCACAGCAGGGCTTCTGACATGGGTCACAGCAGACAGACTGCTGGCATGGATCACAACAGGGCTGCTGGCATGGATCACAACAGGGCTTCTGGCATGGATCACAGCAGACAGACTGTTGGCACGGGTCACAGCAGGGCTTCTGACATGGGTCGCAGCAGGGCTTCTGGCATGGGTCACAGCAGACAGACTGCTGGCATGGGTCACAGCAGGGCTTCTGGCATGGGTCACAGCAGACAGACTGCTGGCATGGATCACAGCAGGGCTTCTGGCATGGGTCACAGCAGACAGACTGCTGGCATGGGTCACAGCAGGGCTTCTGACACGGGTCGCAGCAGACAGACTGCTGGCATGGGTCACAGCAGGGCTTCTGGCATGGGTCACAGCAGACAGACTGCTGGCATGGGTCACAGCAGGGCTTCTGACATGGGTCACAGCAGACAGACTGCTGGCATGGGTCACAGCAGGGCTTCTGACATGGGTCACAGCAGGGCTTCTGGCATGGGTCACAGCAGACAGACTGCTGGCATGGGTCACAGCAGACGGTCTTCTGGCATGGGTCACAGCAGACGGTCTTCTGACATGGGTCACGGCAGCATGGGTCACAGCAGGTGGTCTTCTGGCATGGGTCGCAGGAGCAGGACTGCTGGCATGGGCTGCAGCAGACGGTCCTCTGGCATGGCTGGCAGCAGCACACAGTCTTGCTCTTCACGACAGAGCAGCATCCGCATCTGCAACAATGCATGTTGTTTGTAGAGTGGTCAAGGCTGGAAGGAGAGAGGACCTGAAACACAGAGTACTTTCAGATACATCTTCTTCCCAAGGATATAGATGTGTGATTTGTTTTGGCATTTAAATATGGCTGTCTAAGCCCACGGGTGGTAGCCACATCATACACTGCTCCCAACTTATTTGCTTTGAGCTCCATCCCAAGAACATTATTTTCCACTTTGCTCTTTCTACCGTCTTTTGCAATAAGCAATAGACCAACAGGCTTGGAAAGCCTGCATTTCAGAGAGAGCTGTAGCCTACAGAATCATAGAATAGTTTGGTTTGGAAGGGACCTTTAAAGGTCATTTGGTCCAACAACCCACAAAGATCAGAATCAAAGACACATTTCAATTCATTGCTTGACCAAAACCAAATGAGAACCATTGCCATCAAAGAACACCGCTAATGGATAACACTTACCGTGTTAACTGAGTGGTGCAGTTGAGTGAGGAGCAAAGGGTTGGGGAGACCTTTTATTTAGCTCCAAATTGTCCTTCCGGAAATGAGGTACCCCACAGCAATTCGTGATTTATGTGCTAAGCCTATACTTATTTGTTGAATGGGCCTTCATCTATTTAGTCTTTGCCTCATTATTTCTGGCCAACGCATCTATTCTGCGTTATTATCCATTTCTTCCATAAATTTTTTACAGTTTTTTAATGTCAAGTTAAATGGCAGTGTCAATTGCAGATTGACATCTTGTGTGATGCTTGTGAACTGCATAAAAGGTATGTTTCTGCTCATTTTGCATATGGTAATGTGGTTACATTGAGATGCTAGGTGGCTTGTTCAGAGCTAGTGAGTCCTCAATTAACATAAAATCCATAATTAAGATTGAGGAGCAGTCAGTTCCATGGATGTGCAGAGGCCTTCTGGATGTTAGGCACTTCTCAATCTGTTTTTTCACTAAAACAGAATTCCAGTGAGTGTAATTCCATGCCCCCATGGTTTGCTTTTGAATGTAGAAATGTTAAAGCCCAATGTCTGCCTTTGGAGTCTCTGCTCATCAGAAGACAGTAAGTTCTTGACATAGAATCATAGAATGGTTTGAGTTGGAAAGGACCTGCAGATCATCCAGTTCCAACCCCCTGCCATGGGCAGGGATATCTCACGCTAGAGCACGCTGCCCAAGGCCCTGTGTCCAACCTGGCCTTGAACACTGCCAGGGATGGGGCAGCCACAGCTTCTCTGGGCACCCTGTGCCAGTGCCTCAGCACCCTCACAGGGAAGAACTTCTTCCTTACATCTAACATCTCAACCCTTTCTGCCTCATCCCATCCATGCATGGGAAAATGCGTGCCCTTGGCCTTGCCAATATCAGAAATGTTATGTGCAAAGGACTGTGCCAATTTATCACAGAAGTTTGGCATAGAGTTGGGGTCAAATTGATGTCTGTGTTTTCCCAATTGCTTTGGGATATCTTAAAATAAAAGCAAAATGCAAAACTTTTCTGGCAGTTTTACATCCTGTTTATGTTTAGCATAACTTCATCAGCAAAATTCCAATTCCTTTTTTTTTTCCTCAGTTGTATTGTGCCCCCGAGTCATGAAAGATCCACCTACTGCTGTTACGTTTGGAATAACTCTAGGCTCAGTCCTCAATCACCCATTGGCAGTCATTAGTGCTGATGTTAATGATCACATTGCAATTATTCATTAATGAAGCTGATACTTAGTTTGCACAAAAGCCTGAAGGCCTCAGGTGATGCCCTGAGCACCTTTAGGATTTCCAATTAGACTATGTCTTTACCAAAATATACCTGTCTCTGGTCAGAAGGGATTCACAGGACCCCAGCCTGTGACTGATGTGACCAAATGTCTTGGGTCTGAGATCACCCAAAAAGGGAGTGATGCTCCTGCTGCTGTGAGGCTCTGCATCTGATGGAGCAAAGCACCAAAGGACCCTTGAAACCATCTCCTACAACATGCAGTTTCACTGGAGATATCCTGATTTCTGCTGAGGTGAAAGAGAGAAGATTCTGCCTTCATAGAGAAACATGGTGGGATCCATGTCACAGATTCTGAGGGCAAGATAGGTCATTGTGAGCCTTCAGTTTGTCTTCTGGTGACATAAAGCATCTGTTTCCACTCAGTCTCTGTTGGGTAGCTACTGTTTCTATTTGACTACATCCCAACTTTTAGAATCATAGAAAGAAACCACCCAGGCTTGCTTTGAGGAATTCAAAAGACCATGAGGTCACCACCACTCCAGGCAAGCTCTTTCCAAGGTCAATATTGCTGTCCACTAAAACACAGGCTTTGTTTCCTACTGAGTTTGGCTTCATGCTAATGACTGGGTCAGGCTGGGTCACTACCACCCATTATAATCTAATTAGTGATAGAGATTTACACCAGCTGAGTACCTGCATCTCAGCTAACAGCAAAGGAGGCTCATGGGCATCTGGGAGGTGGCCAGGAGGGGTTTTTTTGATTTTGTAAAATGCCAGAAGGCTCTGGCATTAAGAACATGGAGGAGTGGGAGCAGGGATGTAAAGTAAGAGCATCAAAAATAGGCAGTTTTCTGTGTGTTGTTGTAGAGATTTGGTGCATTGATTCATCCAGTGTCCCTCTGTGCCAGAACCCCCTTGCTGCTGCTAGGGCTGATTGGGAACATCAGAGATGCCTGAAGCCGTTTGAGATAGATCCACAGACAGCTAAGGCTTCACAAGAGGAGTTTTACAAGAGAAAAGATTCAAATTTGATCCCAAGCAAGATCCCAATTGAATTTTACATAGAGTGAATGAACTTAGCAGGCTCTGTAGGATGCCCAGAATAACACTGCTCTGTTTGTTTGGGTTTGAGAACTACGGATGCAATGAAGCAATCCTTGCTGTGAAACAGCTAAGGCAAATTACTCCTCATTACTCCTTAGGGGTTTGTTCATGGTTTATACTGGTTGTGGAAATCCTCTTACATTATTTAACAAGTAGTTAGCAGAGCAGAAATGGTCCTCTAAGACATTTAGGCATTATTAGACATAGAGGATTTCTTCTCTTGCTAAATGTCTATGGGCTCTGATTTGAAAGGAAGTATTTTAATGAGGTAAAACATTGATAAAATCTTTGGTCCTTACTGTTCCAACCTTTCCAGGGTTGACAAATATTTGGAATGGAATAGAATAGAAATGAAACAAGCTTTGTTCTTGTTTCCCTGTGATTGCTGCCATATCTCATCTTCAAATTAAGGGGAACTTCAAGCTTGAGCACAGCAGAAAGAGCAACCAGTTCAGAAGCTTTTAGCCTTTTGTGGAATTTGGAAAAGCAGGAGGAAATACAGTGTGTTGTGATTAGTTGCAGAATAGAGTTGGAGGCTTGGGTTGCAAGGGAAAGTGAACTTGAAGGCAAAATCATGCCTATGGACAAAAAACCCTTTCTGACACAATACCTGACTGGAGAGTGAAGAATGAATAAGGAAAAGAGTTTTTAATGCAGCTGCTATGGGTCTCATGAAAATGAGCCATCTCTTAGCAACGGCAACAGCTTCAATGGAGGTGAGTAACTAATTGCTTTCTGCATCCCATTTGCAACTTTTCCTTTTTAGCTGTTCCTCTATAATGACAATTTTCTCCTTAACCTATAAATAACTAATTCCAATTGCTTATATACCAAGTGGGCATTTACAAGGTACTTGCAGCTCAGCCAGCTCATTTCCCACACCTGCCCTTGGATGGATGAATCACGCTGGGGAACCCTGTCATTTTACACTGTAGAAATAGTTTAATTATTCCAAACCCAGCAGGATTTGCTTTGTTTTGTTTCCAAATATAGCAGCAACTTTTAAAGATGATGTCTGCAGTGAAAACATGAAGGTGCAGGCCAGGCCTCCAGCTCTAACTCTGAAAACCCCTTTGCTGAGCTCAATGCAAAGATTTGGTTTCACCAGCAATTAACACAACGTGTTTCTCCTAGCCCCCTGCATGTGTTGCAGCACTCCTGGCATCACCGATGATGCTGCGGGCGTTTTCCTTCACTTTCATGTTTCCTTGGCATTCCTCCTTCTCTAGCTATTTTTACCAGTGACTAAAGCATGGCTCCAAAACCACAAGACAAAACCGGATGCCACCAGACAAGCAGATACAATGGAGCTGTGACTAAACCATCCAGAACTCTCAGGTAGGCTTGATATATAATTTTTATTGTCTTGCTGGAGATTGAAGCAGCAAAGCAAGAAAGAAACTATTCCCAGTGGACAGTGGTTCTTCTCTTTGGCAGAAAGATTAAGAGTTCAAAGCTCATTAAACTGAGAGACTTATCCTTAATACCATGTTACCCTCCAATCCTTTTAAAGGTGTTTGCTTGCAGAGGAGCAATGGCTGGCAAGCAATGAACAAGGAGATGAGCTTGAGGTTTTGGGTGAGATCCAGTGATGCGGTTGAATCCTGCTGTTAGTACTTGGGGCACTTTGGTGGCAGGTCACAGATGTTCTTGGTGTACTGGGGGCAGTAGCGCTGCACAGGGGGGCAATAACGCTGCACAGGGGGACAATAACGCTGCACAGGGGGACAATAACGCTGCACAGGGGTGTAGCAGGGCGTCACGTAGTTGAACTTCTGCACAGGCTGCCTCTGGATGGTGTAATGGCAGGAGGATCCTGAGCTGTGGCAGCTGGAGTGGGATCCATGGCAGCCAGAGCTGGATCCGTGGCAGGAGGACTCATAGTCATGGCAGGACCCGCGGGAGCACATCTTTCTGGAGTATCGGCAAAGCTGTCAAGAGCAAGAGATCCATGTGGTGAGAGGAGCCCCAGATTTATTTCTTGTATTCCTTCCCTTGGAACTAGAATTATCTTGAGGTCTTTTCCAACCAAAACCATTCCATGATTCTTGAGATCCCCAGAGAACTTCTCTTTCTTTTTGCCTGCCTAATCCAGACTGAGTGTACCCTCAGTCCTGCCTAGTCTGCAGGGCTTGCTCTGGCAACTGCTGTGAGAAGCTAAATCCCTTCAAGCCAAAACAATAAGATCCATGAGCCACTCCCAGATCTCACCACCCTTATGAAACAGAATAGAGCTCGTGCTGCCTGAGCATCCCTTCACGTGCCTTTGCTGCACCTTCCCTGGTGATCCCATCCCTCCATCCACCCATCCACGATACCTCCCTCAGAGCACCACAAAGGTGCCAGGCATTTAGCTAAGTCCCAGCTCCCAAGCTCCACAGAAATCTCTAGTGGAGCATCAACCAAGATAGTAAAATTGGTCTTACCCTCGTCAGCTATAAGGAGAAGTGTCTGGAAGCAGAGGTGAGTGACTGAGGAGGACTGTGTCGAGCGGCCTTTTATATGGTTCCACAAGCTGACCTCGGATGTGAGGTACCTCTTTGTAATGGCAATTTAATTACTTCCACACTCAATCCCGGCTATGTTTGCACTACCCTATTTTTAGCCTTTCCTCTTTGACGCACCACATATCACGCGATATGCTATTCCTAATGGATTTCCTATAATGATTTTGGAAGGCATCTCCTTGCCGTTTCCTGGAGATTAACACTAATCTCATAGGTGTTAATTAGCTTGCGAATGGGCCACTGGGATTGCATCAGTAACTTTAAGGTCTTTTTATCTCAGAAATGCTGACTCCTGGGGTAGGGCCTACCGTTCTGTGCAGGTGACAGCTCAGGAATGTAATTTATATGTTGTTGAATGCCAAGAGGAAATGGGATTACGAGCTCTACAACTCATGTGTATGGCATGATGTTGGGAAGTCTGGCATGATCCTTTGTTTCCCTGGTACAGCAAAAAAATCAAGCATTTATAATCCTTTGTATGTTCTTTGACCTGGCTGACCTCATCAGGTTGTTCCACATCTATCAAAGGTTATTTAGTACTTCAGATCAGAGAAAGATGCCTGGTGATGGACTCTTTGCAAGGTACGAGGATGGTAAGTTTTCCTGTTCCTTGGATTTTCTTTCCCTTCATTAATATGATAGACTTTTTCACTTGACCTCACCTGCAGAAGTGTCTGGAAATCAAAGGATTTGGAGAAATGGAGCATTTGAGCAGAATACGGGGTTCTGTTACTGTCACTAGTGGTGAAATGGGCATTAAAGCTGGATTTATAATCCGGTTTGACTTGGTCTTTGAAGCATGAGAAAATGAAGCCCATAACTCATCAATTTTGGAAAATGTTACCCATTAGAGTAATTTGCTAACTGCTAAAGAGAAGCGTTCTCCAAAGTACTGGTGTCCTACAGCTTTTCTTCAGGCTAGAGGTGACTTAATTGCTTGTGGTGAGTTTTGTGTAGCAAGGTAGGATTGCACAAATTCCTCAGGGACATTTTTGTGACTCAGTTGTGTGTCCAAAACCCAGTCAGAGAAGCTAGTGCTTGTCTGACACTTCTCCTTTCCTCTGTGCTTTGGCTTTCAGCATCTCACCAATGTTCCTCAGAAATCTTTCTAACTCCTCAACAGCCTTCCAAAACCTGGGTTATACCCACTTGAAAGCTGTTTCTGAATCAAATTCAGATCCTGCTGAGGAAAACAGCATCTCTAAAGAGTTATCATCCATTGCTCTCGATTCTCTTAGGGGAGTATGTAAGGAAAGCCCAATCTACAATACTTAAATATCAGTTTTAGGGCAAGGTGGTGGCTGATACTTGCTCAGTTACATTCAGCATTGTTTGGTTTATGAGCTCTTCATAATAACATATTGAGCTGTTCAGATCTCTGCCTTAGATGAGGTGGATTTTCTCCTGACATTTCTCTGTTCCAGAGTATATACTACTTAGAAACAACACTGGAATATGAAAAAGAAGTTTGTGACTTCTGGTTTCAGAAGCTCAGAAGTAATAAAAGGTTTGAAAATCTTTGTATGCCCAAGTTCTGAAGTTGAGCTTGGAGTTGCATATACTGAGTAAGAATATTAGCAACTGTGAACTGCTTATTCCTCTGTCATTTAATGTCTCCAAAACAAAGGAATTTGCATTTAATTGACTTTGTTGTTGTTGTTTTCAAAGTGATGGGACCAAACTCTGTGTAGACCAAGTCATTGGCTGGTGTAAGCAGGGGAAGCTTTGTTCTGCTCAGCCCTTTTTAGGTCCATTTCATTTTTGGTAGTTGAGAACTTTTTCCCCTTCTGATGTGTCTGTTTTCTTCCTGAATGAACATGGGAATAGTTGGCCGTCAACTACTGGGGCACTTTGAGAATAGGAAGAAATTTGACTAAAGAACCAGAAAACAAATTAAAAAGCCTGAAGAAAAAAAGGGAATAAAGAAACTGAAGCACAATGCAGGTCTCATGAATTGTAAGATTTATTATTTCCCACACCCAGATGAGTACTGGAACAGAAGTGCATAGCACAGAAAGATTCCCAACAGTAATTATGCCCTGAATAATTAGAAAGGACATTTCCTGAATCATTAGAAAGAATGACACCACGAATGATAATTAGGGGAACACTTCATCCAGATCAGTGGTGAGGCACATGACAGAGACCCAGGGATTTCAGTAAGGATGAGATGATCCGTGGCCACAGCATCCAAGGGAAGAGTGAGCTGGTGGGTCCAGGTGCCAGAGCTGGATCCTGCTGTTAGTACTTGGGGCATTTTGGTGGCAGGTCACAGATGTTCTTGGTGTACTGGGGGCAGAAGGGAGCCTGGGGGTAGTAGCACTGCACAGGGGGGCAATAACGCTGCACAGGAGGGCAATAGGACTGCACAGGGGTGTAGCAGGGTGTCACGTAGTTGAACTTCTGCACAGGCTGCCTCTGGATGGTGTAATGGCAGGAGGATCCTGAGCTGTGGCAGCCAGAGCGGGATCCATGGCAGCCAGAGCTGGATCCATGGCAGGAAGACTCATAGTTGTGGCAGGTCCCGCGGGAGCACATCTTTCTGGAGTATTGGCAAAGCTGTAAGGAAGAGAAAGAGACCATCAAGCTGATACAGCTGCCCCACTGTAACCTTCTTTTTCCTTGGCTCTTTATCCATAGAAATTTTTTTTTCCTCTGTTTTGTAATATATGGGATAACTTGAGTCTAAATTTATCCTGGCCTGTCTTTTAGGGATGCTCTGTGGTGGTCCAGCTCTGATGGGAATTTCTGTACCAAGAACTTGCTGTTGGCTTTTTAAGTTGAATTTGACTTCTAAAACTACAGTGACTTGTCTGAGATCTTTCTCCCTCCATCACCAGCTAGTTTGGGAATTAATTCCTAGCTAGGTCCCAAAGATTGTCTTTGCAGATCTGGCCCTTCAATTACTCCTATTTTCCTGTCATCCCATCTGTTGTGAGAAAACCATGGGCACCCTTTGTGTAGCTTATATGTACAGTCACCAAAACTAAGAAGTTCCTTAGACAAAGGCAAGGTCTAAATGCAGAACTGGTCAGCTAGAATTCCTATGTAAGCTCCTGCTTCTCAGAGTAGAAGAATCAATATAAGCCAACTTACCCTTTGCTGGAGCAAGGAAGAAGAGCACAGGGAGCTGCTGCTGAATGAAGGAGGAACAGGGGATGTTGAACTTTTATACCTTCCAAGGGGTTGTCTGAGAAATTATGCATCTCTTGGCAATGCTGACAATTAAGTTGTCACGTTCATATTTATCTCCTGTGTCTAGTTTTTTAGCATTTCCGATTTGACACAGTCAGGAAGGACAATTATGACTTTTTTCTTAACATGTTAATAGGCAATGAATTTCCCAATCTGCTTTATAAGGGAATTTTGAAGGCAGTTGCATATTTACGTATTAAAAATGAACCTAACCCTAGAGTTATTAAGTGATTTGTCGTTGGGCAACTGGTATTGCATCACCATTCAATTCAGAAGCGTTGACTCCTAACCCGCATGCTGCCCCTTGGTCCACATGGCAGACTACATTTTGATTGATATGTGATTTTTGTGACACAAGGGACTGTAATTATCAGCCACGACTCACACGGACTCTACTTAGAGAGAAGTCCTGTTGACTAGCTCAAGCGCACCTAACACCTCAACACCGGAGATGACGCTAGAAGGATGTCCCCAGTTCCATTTCCTCCATTCCATTTCTAAGTCCACCAGCCATCAGCTCTCTTCCCCTTCTGCCACAATATTACCCTGTTTACATTCCTCCTAGAAGGGGATTTCAAATCCTAAGCAGGAAGGATTTGTCCTGAGAAGTTCTCACCTGTTTGCATCCTGTTTTCAGTTCCCAAATTGCTTCAGGCTTTACTTAAGCAGTTTTATAATTTTTCCTCTCTGCAGTGTTTCATTATTTACCACCAGGTTTCTCTCACAATGGCCCAAGACTTGACTTCAAGACAATGAAATGGGTAATTGTTCTTTTCCTGTGACTTTTCTCTAGGTGAAACTCCTTGGGAGCATGCCATAGGTCAGTCCTACTGCAACCAGAACAAGGGAGGCCTAAATGTTGCTAACCAAGTTCAAAAGCGAGCAGCTACCCTTCTTGGGATGGTCTTCATATCTTTCAGGGTTTATTTTCATGTCATTTTTTGGGGGGGAACAAATTAACTGCTACTCTGCCAACAGTTTTGTATTCAAATTCTTAATGATGCTAATTCATTATGAATTTGAAGCATCCTGGAAATACATGGTTTCATGTTCTGGTGAAGGTTCTTTCTTTTTCAAGGCCAAGATTGAACAAAACCACAGGTTTTTTTAAAGTCTTTTAGAGCCCTTGTTTAGGAAAATCTCACCTACAGTCTTCTGAAAAGCACCGAGAGTTATAAGTAATGGAAGAATGGTTAATTTAGGTTGATGAAGTGGTATTTTTGGGGAAGTCCCTTGTGTAATTTCTCCATCATGCAAGTTGCACCTATCCCTTTTGCAGATACTCAGAGTTAATGATAGAAGCTGAATCTTCTTGTCCAGCTCTTTGTGAAACCGATGCAGAGAAACAGGCCCTGGCAGAAGGAAGCGAGCAATCCTGTTCTAGAATAGATGTCTCAGCTAGATGGGTTGTCAGCTGAGTAGACAGGGATAGTCTTAGGTTATCAAAAGTAGTGAGAGATTTAGCGTTTATTTTCAACAGTGTGGGATTTTCATTGAAAACACTTATTTGAAGTTCAGGGAAGGAAGGGGAGGGATAGAGAAGAATTTGAGGCACCTATTTGCATTTATTAGACACCTCAAAATGTTTGTAATCCTGAGTCAGAGTGACAAATGAAGTATGAAGTGCTGCTGAAGTAGGGAACTGGGAAAGACTGCCCTAGACTACATAGGGTATAGATTGGCTCCTTGTGTACTTGTCCATAAATGCATGAGTCTGCTGCAAAAATGCATCTGAAATGATGGGCTTTAATCATTTAGAAAATTTGGGATGTGTGCATTTTGTGATAAGTTGGAGAAGAAAAGAATGAGAAGTCAGAGGTAAAGATAATTCTTCAGTAAAGAGAATAAACAAATCATAAAATCTTTTTTTTTTTTTTTTTTTTGGAAATGATATTTTATTGTCTCATCCTAATGTTTTAGAGGTTGACATATCACGTGTAAGCCACCACCAGCAGAAATCAGTCCCAGTCTTTTGGGAAAGGACATAGAACAGATCTGATTTATATTTTGAAGAAAATTCTAATCACAGATGAGGTGATCAAGGATTTACACAGACCAAAAAATGGGAGAAGAGAACCAAGGATTCAAGCTTTAGGCACCAAGAGCATCCAAGGGAAGAGTGAGCCGGTGGGTCCAATGCCGGGGCTGGATCCTGCTGTGTTAGTACTTGGGGCATTTTGGTGGCAGGTCACAATTGTTCTTAGTTAACTGGGAACAGAAGGGGGCCGGAGGGCAGTAGCGCTGCACGGGGGGGAAATAGGGCTGCACTGGGGGGCAATAAGACTGCACAGGGGGGTAGCAGGGCGTCACGTAGTTGAACTTCTGCACAGGCTGCCTCTGGATGGTGTAATGGCAGGAGGATCCTGTGTCATGGCAGGAGGAGTGGGATTCATGGCAGGAGGTTTCGTGGCTGTGGCAGGCCCTGCGGGAGCACATCTTTCCAGAGAATTGGCAAGGCTGAAAGGAAGAAAGAAATGGTCATGCTGGTGCAGTGTCCCCATCCTGCACAAGCATACCTGCATTCTCCAATTTGCTCTGGATTTCCCCATTTTCTTACTAATTTCTAATTCTTCAGGGATGAGAAAATTATTTCAATGCTGATTAGGTATTTATAATTATGTATATTATGTGCTGATTTGCATCCCCCACTAAAAACATGAGCTTTTACAGCTGCCATTTGCTTTGCAGAGGAAAACTACTCAAAACATTAATTTCCCATAAGCAACCTCTGGCCCTTCAGCGTCTTCTACTCAAAAACTTCAAAGCCTCTTTTCCATAAAGTCCTCTCTCTGTATTTTCCAATTTTTCCGTTTTTTTGGTTCATCTTGAGCCTCATCCTGCTGACCTTATATCTCACTTGCCATTTGAGTGAATGGAACAGCTTTTGTGAGTAACAAGAACTTGGTCTCTGGCACAACCGAAGTCAAGATGTGAGGAACATCATACTCCAACCCTACTAGAGCTTGTACAAAAGTATCTGGCTTCATAAAGAAACTCAAGAGAAACAGAAAAATTGGACTTACCCCTTCAGCAACAGGAATGAACGTGTTTAGGAGCAAAGAAGCGAACAAAGGAAACTGGGATGAGAAACCTTTTATACTCTTCCAAAGTTTTATCTGGGACATGAGACATCTCTTGGCAAGTGTCACCTAATTACATATCCCAACCCATTTCTATCCACTGTATTCAGCTTCCCACATTTTCCCTTTGATGCACTGTACTTTTAGCATTGTAATTGTCCCATAGGATATTAATAGCACTCTAATACCTTTGCCTCCCTATGAAAGATATTGGAAGGTATTTCACGCAAAGTGACACCAATACCAAAGAAACTACTGGATCTGGTTATGGGCAACAAGTATCAAGTGGAAGAGATGTTTGTAATTCGGAAGAACCATTCCCTCAAGCAGTGCCAGGATGTCACATGGACTGAGAGCTAAACGTGATCATACCTCCATGTGAAAGAAAAATCATTGCTAATGTTAACACATGTGGATTATGTTGAGGGCAGGAATACTTCAGCTGAATTCAGGATATTGTAATGAGAGATTCAGCATTATCCTATCAATGTCTTCACTAATAATTTCAACCTGTCTGCATGGTGTGTCCTATCAAGGATTTCTCTTATTCTTGTGTGATGGGTTGACCTGTCATAATGTAAGAAGGAAATGGAGCTGTTGGAGTAAGCCCAGAGGAGGCCATGAGGATGATCAGGGGCTGGAGCATCTCCCATGAAAGACAGGCTGAGAATATTGGGGCTGTGCAGCCTGGAGAAGAGAAGCTGTGTGGAGACCTCAGGGTAGCTTCCAGTGTCTGAATGGCACTACAAGGATGCTGGAGAGGGACTCTTCATTGGGGCTGTAGTGATAGGACAAGGGGTGATGGGTTCATATTGAAACAGGGGAAGTGCAGGTTAAATATAAGGAAGCTGCTCCCTGTGAGGGTGGTGAGGCACTGGCACAGACTGCCCAGAGAAGTGGTAAATGCTCCATCCCTGGCACTGTTCAAGGCCAGGCTGGATGGGGTATGGAGCAACCTGGTCTAGTCGAGGTGTCCCTGCCCATGTCGGGGGGTTGGAACTAGATGAATGTAAGGTTCTTTCCAACCCAAACTGTTCTATGAACCTGGCTGGTCGTTTTTTTTATGAAAAAATGCATTGGACAGGGCTGCAGCTCAAGAAAAAATGAACCAAGCTGTGTAATATGGTAGAGGTAGATGCTTCTGAGCCTGGATTTTCCTGTGAATCATGAATGAACACTGGTTTTCCTCTCCGTGTCTATGTACAGGTCATGCCCATCTAACCCAGCAATTATGTTTTCTTGTCCCATAAAAGGCAAGAATGTGTCAACACCAGGGTGGCATTGTGGATTAGACTTCAGGCACAACTGATTTTGCGTGATGCTGTCCTGACTCATTGGGATCCCTCAAGCATGGTCCATTCACCTCTGTGTTTCAGTATCACAATGTACAGAATGAACCCATAAATATCTTGCTGTAAAGTTTTATTTCGGCTGTAATTAGGCAACACCTTTAGAAATCTTTGATCTCGTATGGAGTAAATCTGTTGTCATACAGAAGAGAGAAGATTGTAAAAATACAAAAGTACATCAGACGTAGATATTGGCAACTAAAGGCACAAACAAACCTGGCTGTGGTCAGGGGAGAGCAAAGACCCAATTCTCTAGGAGCGCATCACTGCTGAAGCCTGCAGCTTTATAAAGTTCCCCTGTTTCAGGCCATTCCCTTCAGTTTGACTTTACTTCTCCTATTGCTCTCCTGTTCTTGACTAAGGTATGTGATTTGACTGATCATCCAGGGCATTTAGGAAGGCTTACCTGTAAACTATAGCTGTGTTTACTGACTTGACTTGGCTCTGCATATAACTGCTTGTTTATTGTACATAGTGCAAGAAAGAGATACTTTCTATGGAGTATTTCTGATATTTCATTGATAAACAGAACGATAGAAATTAGGTTTTTGGAATAAATATCTAACTTGCTGGAAAAATATGATAGTATTTTATATGTCATTCAGAAGATATGTTATAGAAAATGATAAAAAGGGGTGGTTGGGGGTGGTAAAAGGCCAAATTTTCTATAGGCAGGTCCTCTATTTTTGGTTGGCCCTGCTTATCTTGAAGTGCATAGTATCACTAAGTAATGATCATAGAATCATAGAATGGTTTGGGTTGGAAAGGACCCTAAAATCACCTAGTTCCAACCCCCTAGAGCTGCTAAATATAAAAAAATTGCATTAGAAAATACAAAATAATTGCATAAAAAGATATTGTCTTGCTTCCACCGCAGAGCTACCTTTCGTTTTGGTGATTCTACCCCCCAAAATGGCATGCTCCTCTGGGAGGGAATCCTTCTTCAACTTGAACTCAACCTGGTATGATCCAGCAGGCTGCTGGCTGGACACCCGGCGCACACCTCTCCTCTATACCTACGGCTGTGGCTGTGCCCATGGCAGAGGCTCATGCCTGGGTGGCCACGACTACCGGCACTATGGCTACCACCACTCAGTCTGCTCCGAGCCAGCACCGTGCCAGGGAAATGGGTGTTCTCACTGTGCTGGGGAGCTGGTGAGCAGCTGTGAGGAGTGTGGGGCATGCCACAGCTATGGGGTATGCTCTGAGGAGTGTTACAGGGGATGCTGCAATTAATAGGAGACCAGAGTGTGAGGGACCCTGGCATGGCCTGGGACTCTCACACATTGCTGTATTCAGCCACAACGCTGTGTAGGAACCCATCACTTGTTTAGGGCTGAGAAAGGTGCTTGGCACATAAAGTCCTTTTGCTTCTCTCTTTTCTCATGTTTGCCTTGGGTTTATCATGCTTTTGGTGGTCTGTTTCCCTTCTACTCTTCTCCTGCTGCCTTGTTTGAGAAAATGTCCTCTGTATTCATGGCAGGGGGAAGGGGATTGACAATTTCCTGCTGAATTTATGCAGTCTGCTTTCCTGCTTCACTTCCCAGATGTGTGTGCTGAGACAGCAAAACTCCAGCTCACAAGCTTGCTGTCGCTCTTCTTCAGGCTCTTTCTAAGTCTCTCCTTAAATGAATGACACAACCTGAAGTGCTTCGGCCTGGCCAAGAGCGTAGGTGAAAACTTGGACTGCTTAGAAAGAATTAAGATAAGAGATTTTTATCTCCTCTTCCCCATAATGTTCTCAGTCAGACTCAAACCCAGCCTGGAGCCTTGTGTCTGGCTTGGTTTCAACCTCCCATTTGGCACAGGATGGGTTTGGCACTGGCAGAGGGGTACCTGGGTGTCTGGAGGGACAGGGACCATCAATGGCATCACACAACTCCTTCATGCACAGTCACTCTGACCCTGATGCTCATTCTTTGCACCTGCAATCATGTACCTTGCATATGGGAATGATGCTCCTCGTTATTTTAATTAACAGTAATAATAAAACAAGTGTTAATAATAAGTTTCTCATTCCTTTCAAAGATTCAGTGCAAACCCTTTGCTAATTAAATATCTAGCACATTACACACAGTACTGCTCTCAAACCACAAAGGCATGAATTCCTGCTGCAATCTGTCTCCCTGCTGGTGGACACTGGAGGAGAACTTGGGGATGAATCTAGCGCAACGTAAAATACAACTGCTGATTTTTATGGCCATCTGCCTATTTGATATTCTTTTTTTTTCTACATCCTCAAGGGAAACTTGGAAATTTGATGGTTTCTGCTGAGAAAATTTAGCTTAAACCTTGGTAGGAACTGGGAACATCTTTTTCTTTCTCATTCTTTCTCTAGTTTTCCAGATGTGTTGTATACAGGACTAGAGTTCATAGTGGGAGTCAATGCTGCCGTGTATGGTCTGACTTAAAACCAGTTTTATTTTGCATCAGCCAGCATGTCATCTAGGCAATATGGACTTTGTGGTATTTTTAGGGGGGATAGAGTTACCAATCTCACCCCATAGTCTCTGTTTAGAACAGGTCAGAAGGAAGATTAAGTATGATGTAGTCCTTCCTCTGCTTATACCCTCTTGTTTATGGTAATCAGAGCCTTAGAACTGGAGTCCGCTTCTTGCTCATCAGCCATGAATGAAGCTGAATCTTTGCTTTTGGCTCCTTTAGAATGTGCCTGTGAGGTTCTGAGGCTCAGGGCTACTTGTTACAGAGCCAAGGGCTTGGATTAGTGAGAGATGCTGATCTGTACCTTTAATCCAGACAGCTTTTCCAAACCCAGCATCTGGATTTGTCTGGCAGATGCACAAGGTGTGGGGGACTGGAGAGCTGAGCTTTGATACACTGCTGCCATTAAAGTGCAAAGGGAAGGGTGGGGAATGTGGAAAGCAGCTGTCTCCAATAAAGGTGGGCTTGGAATGGTGCTAAGGGTAAGTAGAAGAGTAACAGTGGAAAAACACCAAGACACCAGCACATTTTGTGAGCTTTAAGTTTTAATATCACATCTTTGCTACTGGAGACAGAAGCAGGAAATCAATGGATTCAAACTCTCGCGTGTGAGAGGGCAATTCATGTTTCTGTCATGCTAATGCCACTTTGCCTTATCAGGAGTGGGGAGAGGTAATATGTGCTGGAGGGAGGGGGCAGGACCTGCCCAAGCCCAGGGCTGCTTCTTGCATGGGGAGAGGGGAGAAGTGCAGCCCACGTCGGAACTCCTTGTCCCTTCACTTCTGCTGCTGCGGGGGCCACTGCACCGGCTGCTTGATCTGTTGTTGCTGCAGGCAGGGAGCAGGAGCCACTGGGACCTGCCCGGACACGGTGACCACAGGGCCCTGGGGAGGGAGGACCACGACGGGCGTCACATCCTGCACAGCGCTCACTTCGTGGCAGACGACCTCCTCGGAGCCGTGGCAGGACCTCTCGCTGTCGTGGCAGGAGGAACCTCCGCTGTGGCAGGAGCTCTCAGTGTTGTGGCAGCCTCTGTCTCCACGGGAGCACATGGTTCGGTTGGGGGTGGTCAACCCTAGGGAGGAAAGACCTTTGTCAGTAAGTGTGTGAAGGGCAGCGTGTTTTCTCACTCTGCTTTGGCTTTTCCTTGATGTGTTTTTGAGCCTGCTGGGGCTCGTCAGGATTTGCCCGTCTGCCCGTCCCATTGCCCCAGCTTAGAGCTTTGTTCTCACAGTGCTGGACCAGCCCACACCATCTCAACACCCCCATGACCCCCTCAGCAGCCCTGATCTCCATCTCTGCCAGACTCCATGAGCCATTTCTCTGCTCTCCTTCGCTGCACCCCGTAAGCACTGGTGCAAGACACCCAGGGGTTATCTCAGGCTGTGTAATGGAGGAGTAAATGAGCTGTGGGCTGCCAGTTTATGCTGCACTGACAAGAGGCATATTGGCAAGGGTCTGAAAATCTCACAGCCTAAAGGGGCCCTGGCACAGGTGGTGAATTTATAGCCAGGACTGGCAGTATCAGAGCCTTGGCAAAATACACATGCAAAGCCGTGTGCTCAAAATGAAAATACTCCTCTGCCTTCTTCCCTCCTTGTGTCCTCTGCTCTCTCTGTGCCCTGTGGACCCAGTTTCCTGAGTTATGAGCATCTAAACCATCTTCTGAGGAGAGCTGAGATTTTAAGGAGGCAGAAGGCATTCAGATGCAGGTAGCTGAGCTGAAGGCTGTTCATGCTGCTCCTCCCTCTCATTGATTAAATCTGCCTTCTGAGCTCTTTCTTGAAGTTCTTCAATGATGGCTTAATGTTTTCAGCTCCTGAAGATTTCTATTTTCCAAAGAAGCTTAATAAAGCAGTCAGGCTTGGAAATGCAATTAAAATTCCTGGTTTAAACCCAAGGTTTCTTATGAAAGATCAGCCTGCTGTCTCCCATTCATTCCCAAATCCCATCCTTTATAGAATCATAGAATCATAAAATGGTTAGGCTTGGAAAGGACTTTAAAAGCTTTCCTTTTTTACTTCCAGTTTGTCTTTTGGAAACTGGGAGTCCTGAGCACTGCAGTAGTGCAAATATATCTAAGTGTGATAAGAACAATACATTTTGCATAATAAATAGGTAGTCTTGAGACCAATTTTGATAGCACAAAATTGCCCCAGCAAGAACTTGGATCCCAATAATCCCAGCACCTGCAGACAGATCCGTTGGTTTAAGACCATAACTCCACTCAGCTCAGGAAATTATCACAAGAAGGAAATGTTAGCAGTGGAATAGCAACTCACCTTGGCTGTGAAGGCTCTGCAGAAGGAGAGGAGCTGAGTGAATGAGTTGCTGTCCTATCCGAGAACTTTTATACAGTTCCTAACTCCCTTCCTGAAAATGTAATAAACCCCTGAGGAAAAATGACCAATGTATTTACTAAACAGCCCCACCTCTAATTATCCCCCATCTTCAAAAGCTTATTCAACCTGGTTTCTTTGATTGACTTGTCATACAGTAGATTGTCTTCCTTGTGTTACACAGCTTTAATTGCAGCCCTGCCCCATGCAGGTTGTAATGCTTGAAGAGTGAAAACCGTGTGGGTGGTTTGACTGTCTCACTGTCATGCCAAGATGAGTTTGAGGTTGCAAAATGGGTGGCAAAGGTGGTGCTTTTTTGGGTTTCTATCCTCCTGAAACCTCTTGCCCAAAGTCTGGAAGGGAGGAGAGGTCACAACGACTGGTCACCTCTAACTGCTCTTGGCAGGACTGAGTCTTGCACAGTAGACAAGAGGCACAACTTTCAGGTCCTTGCCATAGAAACTGGTGAGTTTTTAGGAAGTCCTCATCATATGTGGATGCTGGAGCGGGAATCTTCATCAGGGAGCGTAGTGATAGGACAAGGAATGGTGGGGTCAAACTTAAACAAGGGAAGTTCAGATTAGGTATAAAGAAAAAGTTCTTCCCTGCGAGTGTTAGGAGGTGCTGGCACAGGCTGCCCAGAGAAGCTGCCATCCCTGTCAGTGGTCAAGGCAAGGTTGGATGAGGCTTGGAGCAACCTGCTCTAGTGTGACATCCCTGCCCATGGCAGGGGGTTGGAACTGGGTGAGCTTTAAAGTCCCTTCCAACCCAAATCATTCCATGGTTCTGATTCTTTGATGTCCTCTGAAAGCATCTTTAAAGTTCTCTTCAACCTCTAAGACATCTGCTGTTGCCAGAAGCTTAGCCAAGGGTCCCCTCTCGATCTCTGCTCTCTGACTGTGTCATTGCCCAGAGCAATAAAAGCAGGATAATGAAGCCTGTGGCAATTGTGGCTGGCTCCAAGAGCTACAGCTGGAAAGTGACCTGGCAAGGCCAGGTAGCGGTACAGGTCACTTTTGGATGTCTTGACTTATACCTGTGAATACCCCCAAAATGCAGTGCAGTTTCTCTACCCATGTCATCTACTTCATGTCTGATTTTACAGCCATTTCACTGATACTGACAGTTACCCCTGATTTTCATTGCTGGCGTTTTTCCCTTGCCAACACCAAAAAGCCTCGACCATAATTGCTCCTTTAAAATTTCTGGTTTTCTGCTATTTTAGTTGGTTTTCCATTTGCCTGCCTCTGAAGCAGCCATTGTCTGTGATGGGAAATACGTGCCTACAGAACCCTCTTGTGTAAACCTTGCACCCATGAGTAAGCTGTGAGTAAAGCGCTAGCTCAGAGACCACGTACCTGGCTGACCACGCATCTCAAGCTCACCCAGCTCTTCCCTAGGGCAGGATGGGTGCATCCTGGGTGCAGAGCAGCGGACTGGCCCTAGTGAAATCAGCTGTGCAACCATGGCTTTGCAACAGCCCTGGTTTCACCTTTTCCCTCCCATTAGTAACTTGACTGTGCAATTTTTGCGCTGTGTTTTTACTCCTTTTGCGCCTAACTCCCTCTGCAAGCACGGGAGTCAAGGTTTTCTTGGGCAGAGATGGACCGAACATCTGAAGCAGAGGGATGGCTCCCACTTGCTATCTGCAAACAATTTCTTTAGCTTCTATCCAGAGGCACCAGTTCTGACTTTCATCAAGAAGCCAGATTCATGTTTACCCTTCAACCTGCCTGTTTACTAACAGCCAAAGCAGAGGGGGCCATGGCTTTTGCAAGCACCAACATGCTTGTGGACAGGAGTCCTGTGTTATCACAGTTCGTCAGCCATGAAGAACGATGCTGCACAACAAGTGATGTGGGAATCTGCATGTACAAATGTGCATGTGTACCCTGTGTATAAAATCCAGCCTCTGCCTGCTCCCAGCCTCATGCTGGAGATGAGCTGTAGCTGCCGTAATGTGCAGAAGAAGGCGGAATGCAGCCCCAGCTCCTTGTGTTCAAGCTCTGCTGCAAGAGCATCCTCCTTCTCCCTGGGTCTATTATACTATCACAGAACCCCAAACTGGTTTGGGTGGGAAGGAACCTTAAAGCTCATCCAGGTCCAACCCCCTGCCATGGGCAGGGACACCTTCCACTAGAGCAGGTGGTTCCAAGCCCTGTCCAACCTGGCCTTGAACACTGGCAGCCACAGCTTCTCTGGCACCCTGTGCCAGCACCTCAGCACCCTTACATCATTGAGCCCAGGCAACATCTAAGCTTGTGGAATGCTTTTTGATACAAGCCTCAAGAAGCTAGCCAGATGGGATAGGGAATAAGGAATGTACTTGTAGTGTTTTCTATTTTTGGGATGTTTTTTTGTCAGTTAGTTGAATAGACAAGAAGGTTTTGGATACTCCAGACTAATCAACGTTCTGGAAGTCCCTTGGAAGTTGTTTGAGTTCCTTCACTACCTTTGGTGCTATCAGATAAAGTAGGGAAAATAACAGGAATCAATAATGAAGTGGTAGATTTTAGAAATACAAGTGGATGCAAATAAATGATATCACAGACTAATTTTAGAATGGGATTTAATACAGCTGGTGACAAAACCTTGTGTAATGTTCCCCGTGCCACAGGCTTACAACATTTTACAGCATGAATGATACCCACTGGCTGGAGCTCAGAGGATTTTGGTTTTTATAAGCTGTGGTGTTTTACAAACATCAGAGCGAAGTTTTCTGGGGTTTTATTGAGCTGGAAGGGTCAAAATCTCTTTCACAGCTGGGTGAAAAATATTGTACAATGTAATTTTGTGCTCTTTAGTGTTCCTTTGAAACGGGCACAGATCTATGGGTGGGTCTTTCCCTTCATTACCAATATTTGGAGGAGTAAAAAACCCCAAGGGAACAGTCCTGGAACACAAAATGTTTGGCAAACACCACGTAACAACCAGCCCTGGATGTTCAAGCCTCCCCCGTGTGTCCCATCAGCACAGCACAGAGGAACCATCTTCTCCCTGTGCCTAATTTAGGGCCTGATCCTATCAAATGAAGCAGGTTAATGCGAAGAAGCGAACAAGCTTGTTCCAGTTGCCTCATCTGGTGCAAGCAGAAGGTTTACGTGCTCTTGGCTTACGACATCACCTGCAATCTCCCTGGGCCGGGAGTCGGGCTTGTAATTTCTTCCAAGTAAACAACTCTGCACTCCCAAGGTCACGGTGTAAATAATAATCAGTTGGAAATCACCTGGGTATTTTGCATATCTCTTTAATATAGCTTGTAGAGTCTGGCTATGGAGAGGGTCTCAGCAGGGCACAGCGTTTCCATTTGATGGGATCAACAAGAGGGAAGATCTGAGTTCAGCAAGAGCAAAGCTAAGAACCTTCTCTTGCTGTTGAACATGATTTAATTCTATTAAAATAAATACTATTTGAGTATGGTTGTAAAATACATATCAAAAATGTTTGAGGATAAAGCTCGTGAAGTGGACTTATTAAGTATCTGCATTTTGAGTAGAGCCAGAAATGAAAGGATTCATTCAGATACCGGAATTTCCCAGACTGTGAAGTTTTATTTTCCAACCCACAAGCAAAAGGAGATGAAAAGAAGAATCTTTCCCTGTCACCAAAGCACAAATCACTTTTCCCAGCAGTGCTTGCAGCCATGTTTCTAGCACAGCCCAAAGTGGGGAATGCAGAGCTCCCTGACTGTAATGACATGGTTGGGTTTGTGCATTGTGGCACATCCAGGGCACTTTTGCTTGAGCAGTGGTGGCTGCTGGGTCCGTCACTTCTTCTGGCTGGGGGGCCAGTGGTTGCTCTGCTTGTTCTGCTGGGCCTCGATGTTGGGAACCACCACGGGGCATTTCTGCTGCACGGTATGGGAGGACCCAGCGCCTCCAGAGCTGAGCTCTGGGCCTGAGTATGCCCCCATGCTATAGCCTGATTCCCCGCTATAGTGCCCTGATCCACCACCTGCCCCTGGGATGCATCTCGGTGATGCATCATATCCGTATCCACAACGTTCTCCCGCAGTGATGCCCATTCTCTCGCTGTGGCAGCCAGATCCTCCACCCGAGCTGCCAGTGATATTCCTGCATGAGTCCTCACTGCCATACCCTATTCCTTGCCCAGCACCATAGACAGGGACTGTTCCACCTGCAACGCCCCAGCCAGTCCCCCCACTGTCACCACTGGATATTACAATAGATCCATCACCGCTACATCTGTACCCCCCTGATACACTGTAGGTGGATGATGTTGGCATGGGCTTGAAGGATGAAGCTCCCCGGCTGTACGTGGCCGAGCCTTCCCCACCACAGAAGAAGGAGCCATGTCCCTGGATGTTTGGGAAGCCGTGGTGTGAGATCTCATTGCTGTAGCCCCTGTTCCGCCGGCCGCACCTTATTCTCCCTTGGAGATAGTGGTAAATCTGAAAAAGGAAAAAATCACACCCCAAATTTGGACCATTTTACTTCAATTTTTGTACTATTTTCAGGTGGTGTGGTCAGAAAAGTGTGTGTGTGTGTGTGTGTGGGGTGGGGCCTGGGACAATGCCAGGCTTCAAAACTGGGTTCTGCTTAGCTGATCTTCAAATGCAAGTGTTTGACTCTTACTTGCAGAGCTTTTCCTTTTCTCCAGGTTGTATTTCTAGAGAAATCAAAATCTGAAATATATTCCTTTAATATCTGATAACTGCCATGGTTTTCCCCACTCATCTTCATGAGCTGCAAAAACAGTGAGGATTAGCCTTGCTTCTGTTTCTAAAACATTGCAAGAATGGTGGATCCAAATACCCATGCAAGATTACATTGCTGGCTGTATTATTGCCATCACTGTAAATCATCCCCAAAAGTCTTTTACATAAGGTAATCGGCACATAGAAGTATGCAACCATTGTGAAATACAACATAGGCTTGCTGTTTTATATCAAGAATGTGCCCTGCATGTTGCAAACACCTTCAAAACTATAAAGACAAAGCAGTCACCACATACTGGTCCAACTGCAGACTCAGCTGAGTTTTCAGCCTCTTTCAGCCCCGTGACCTGGCTTCACCTTGCTTCCCACTATCTGATCCACATCAAAGCCAGAAACTGTACAGATCCTGAGACCCTCTCTATGGATTGTCAGGCAGCATGGGTACTGCTGCAAGCATGTGTCAAGATCTCAGGTGAAGCTATCTCCTTTGAGTATGAAATAAGAAAGACTCAGAAAAGAGCAGACTTACCCTTCTCAGCCATTGGAAACACATTTAGAAGCTAAAAGTCGACTGAATGAGGAGCTTTAACGGACAGGAGCTCTTATATGGCATTTAGCATATATGGGAAGTGAGACACACTAAGGAATGGCAAGGATTTATTTACCAAACTCTGATTTCAGTGTTTGCTTTGACTCATGACATCAGATCAATATCTTTCCTTCATACTGCTCGTTGAGTTGCATGAGGCAGTAATTGCTACTTCTGCTTAATGATCCTATTCCTGTGCTCCTGCCCTGTGTTATGGAGGACTGCTTTGAGGTGATGATGCTGGGGAAGACCAGGGAAGGTGGGTGAGAGGGTGAGTGTAGTGAAATGCTGAGCAAGAGTGTGGGGCAGAGGGTGGTGGTGAACAGGTCCTACTCAGTGAAGGGCAGGGAGTCTGGTTCAGCAGTGATAGCAGTGCTCAGTGCATTGCTTAAGATAGTGATGCGTGGGTACCCATGAGAGGGGAAGGCAAATGCTCAGAAAGCATCTGGTGGTGCAACACAGCACATGGATGCCTCCAGCATCTCACTGGTGGCTCCAGTGGAAGATTTTCCAAGGAAGACATTTACATCCAAACCAGAAGTTTGTCAGAATTTTGCAAGGGTGTTAGAGATACTCTGAGAAATCTTGGAGGCTCTGGGGAGAATTGCGGAGGTGTGAATGTCCTAATGCTTAAATCTGCTGTGACTGGGTTACTCTAATGAGGGATTATGCCTCCAAATGCTTTTCTTCCTCATTTTTGTATTCTATGTCCTTCCTCTGGCTTGGAAACAGCATTAAGCACCAGGGAAACTGCTCTGGAGGGCTGCAGGAAATATGTTCTGTGGCCATGCTGGTAGTGCTGCCTTGCACTATGTCCTCACTGCAGCCTGTTGTGCTCCAGTTTGGGCCCACAGCATGGCTTTTGGGCTAGATTAGGTCTTTTCAGCTCTGCTGTGAGTCCCAGCATTGGCAAAAGGCCTTGTCTAGGCCACATCTACCAGGCAGAAAGCTGTGCATGGAAGTGGTGGTGCTGCCCTTGGCATTTCAAGGTAGATTTCAAAAGCTTGGGCAAGGAGGGATTGATGGCCTGGAGGCATGATTTGGAGTGTGTTGAGCTGCCTGAGGGACTTGCTGCTGGTTCTATTTCCTTCCACCTGGCTGAGGGCTGATTTGCCTGACTCAGTGTGTTGAGACTTGCCATCTGGGTAGAGATGTTCTGGGGTTTGCAAAGCTCAAGGGAAGGGGAATATGGCAGGGACATGGACATCGGCTTAGTGTTGTTAACCACCCCATGCAGCAAGAGCTGCTGCTGAGGGTCAGCCCTGATCCCTGATTTTCAGGACTGAGCCTCCTGGGCTTGGTCATATCTCCCAGCAGCACTTCATCGCTCCACAGACATGGTCATTGCGTGCTGGTACCTCAGAGGACATAGAGCCATGAGCTGGGATGGAACTTCACAACACCCAGGCGCCAAAGGAATGTTGGATGCTGTGGTTGTTCAATGTTCTAGGCTGTGCTGTTGCACTGTTATGGAGCCCAGGGTGACAAAGGAGGGCTATGAACTGGGTGGCTTTAGGGCTGCACCAACAGCAATATACTACTGAAGCCAGCATGTTCTTTACAGAGAGGAGTGAAATGTCTTCTCTAGTTTCCAGGAACATAAGAAAAAAGAAGCTTCCCCCCAAAGACACTGTTAAGATATCATTACATTTATTAGATATTTAATATGCTCTTTGGAAAAGCAGCAGAATCATATCAAAGGCACTGCAACACCAGGCTGTTAATCCTGGACTTCACACCATTGAGGGAAGAGAAGAGGAGAGGACATGGACAGGAACAAGCAAACAGAGCCAGGTCTGCAGGTACACAGGTGACATGGCAGAGGCAGGGCTGTTCTTGCTGAGTGCCAAGGCTGCCTGCGGCTGTTACTTGTAGTAGCAGGACTGCTTGGTTTGATGGGACTGGATGTAAGGGATGACAGTAGGGCATTTCTGCTGGGAGGATTGATAGGACCCTCCGCTGCCCCCTCCAGAGCTGACGATGATTGTCTGGCCTGAGGAACCACCACTGTATCCTCTGCTGCAGCATCCAGATGAGCCTCCTCCACCACCTGAGCTGATGATGATCTGGCCGGATCCTCCACTGGATCCACTGCTGTAGCCTCCTCCCATGCCATAGCTTGAGGAGCCCTCACTGCAGCCTCCAATGATGCTCTTTGATCCTGAATACCCACCACTGGATCCTCCACTACAGCCTCCAGAGTATCCTCCACTGCTTCCACCTCCAATGATGCTCTTTGATCCTGAATACCCACCACTGGATCCTCCACTACAACCTCCAGAGTATCCTCCACTAACTCCACCTCCAATGATGCACTTTGATCCTGAATACCCACCACTGGATCCTCCACTACAGCCTCCAGAGTATCCTCCACTGCTTCCACCTCCAATGATGCTCTTTGATCCTGAATACCCACCACTAGATCCTCCACTACAGCCTCCAGAGTATCCTCCACTACCTCCACCTCCAATGATGCACTTTGATCCTGAATACCCACCACTGGATCCTCCACTACAGCCTCCAGAGTATCCTCCACTAACTCCACCTCCAATGATGCTCTTTGATCCTGAATACCCACCACTAGATCCTCCACTACAGCCTCCAGAGTATCCTCCACTGCTTCCACCTCCAATGATGCTCTTTGATCCTGAATACCCACCACTAGATCCTCCACTACAGCCTCCAGAGTATCCTCCACTACCTCCACCTCCAATGATGCACTTTGATCCTGAATACCCACCACTGGATCCTCCACTACAGCCTCCAGAATATCCTCCACTGCTTCCACCTCCAATGATGCTCTTCGATCCTGAATACCCACCACTGGATCCTCCTCCCATGCGATAGCTGGATCCTCCACTGCAGCATCCAGAGGAACCCCCACCACCTCCACCTCCAATGATGATCTTGCCTCCTGAAGACCCACCACTGGATCCCCCACTGCAGCAGCCTCCTCCACCACCTGAGCTAATAATGATCTTCTGGCCAGATCCCCCACTGGATCCACCACTGTAGCCTCCTCCCACGCCGTAGCTTGAGGAGCCCCCACTGCAGCAGGATCCACCTCCTCCACCACCAGAGCTGACAATGATCTTGCCACCGCCGTAGCTGCCTGAGCCCCCACAGTAGGAGGAGCCCCCACTGTAGCACCCGCTGGACTGGTAGGACATTCCATGGCAGCCTCCGGAGCTCTGTCTGGAGCACATCTTTGAGCAGGGACCCTGCAAGAAACAGTGCTGTCAGAAAGGAGCACCTTGGAGATGCTGCTGAACCTTCACAGCAAACCAGGGATCAAGCAGTAAACAGGAAATACCCCACCTGCCCCTTCTTCTGCTGTCCTATGAAACTGGCAGCTTCATAAACTCCCTCACCCTTGTTAGACAGGAGGGAAGACCTCAAATGAAAAGCACCCAGGGCCTGGTCTGGAGATCACAGCTATTATGGAAAAACTCTGCATGCAGGAAGATTGAGAGCACTTCTAGAGATCTACACATGTGCTCTGACATGTTGAGAGCCAGCAGCCTAGCAGCTTTAGTCCCACTTTAGATCCTTCTGGATGTATAGACTGCTAAAACTCACAGCAACTGAAAATTCAATCCTTAGAATGTTAGCTACAACTCCCTTTTGTAGGGAGTTCAGTCCAGTTGTCCCACCAAATTGGTCTTCCATTAACCCCATCCGGTGTTGAGCCAGGATGGTTCCCTCATTCAAAGCGTGCTCAAAGACCAACTAGTGGAGCAATCTCTTTGCATAGGGATCAAGAGGTTTCCATGTTAATGGGCTTACCTTGAGTGCAACTGGGAATGTGTTCAAGGCTCCGTTGCAGGTGAATGAAGAGCCTTGGGATAGGTGAGCTTTTATATCAATACATTAAGCTCTTAAGGGAAGTGAGACACCCTATGGAATGCTGATAGATTTATTTATGAGCCTGGCTTTAGATACCTCCTTTGACTCACTGCGGCATATAGGTGCTTACGAAGGAGATGCATCAATCACGCTCCTCGTCGCTGTTGGTAGTTCTACTCAATGATTCATTTCCAGGAGTCTTGCTCTGAAACTTAGGGTCAAACAGCTTCTGGGGGTCCCCCCTGGGGGCTCCCCAATGCATTGATGCTAGGCTGTAGATTTTTGGGTACTCAGTAGAGAGTGGAGACAAAGCAGATGCTGAGGGATGGAGGCTGAAGTGAGTTAGGGCTAGAGTGTGACGGAAGGACAAGTGTAAAGGATGTGACAGAGTAGGGTCCCAGGGAATTTTGGGGGAAAGAGGGTTTCTTCAAAAACTGGAAGGATGGGGAGCTGGGTGGGGAGCAGGCCTATGTCCAGCCCATTGGGAAAGGCAACTATGTGGTCAAAGGGCCAGAGCTAAAACCTGTAATGGGCAGTGCACTGCTTTGAAGCACTTCAGTCTAAATCTGCTTCAGAGGGCCCCATGAGGATTGCAGAGGTGTGGTGGCCACTTCCCTTCACCCTTTCGGGTCCCCAAGGTGGATTCTGCTGTTGGATTGAGCAGAGATTGTCCATGCTCAACTCCATCTTCCTGGGGTCCCAATCACCTCTTTCTTTGCAAAGGTGCTTTTGAATGCCATGAAGACCCTACCCTTGAACTCAAGAACATGCAACATCTTTGTTTCAGCAAGACCTATTTTCTGAGGGTCCTACTTCATGCCTGGGCCTGGGGAGGTATCTAGGTCTTTAGCCTGCTGGAGAATGTCAGTTTGTGAGCAGTTATTGCAGTGCTGGCTGCTGTGTTTTCAGCAGCTTCATCCTGTCACTGTGTCCCGCGTGCTCAAAGGTTGACAACAGCATCCACCCTCAATGGAGACTGAGTAGAGGAAAGGATAATTAGGGGGTTTTAGTCAAGAGGGTGCATGACAGCAGCAGCAGACAGCCCAGCCCTGTCACGATGGAAATGATGGTGACCATGGATGCAACTCCATTGTTATGGGGATGGGACCATCAGCACTAGGAACATGGGTTCAAGGGGCTTCCTTTGTTTTGCTTTGGACTCCTTCCAGTGGCCTTAGCTCCACTCTCATCACCAATGGGAAATTGAAGGTCTCAGTGCAATTCTGGCCCTAATCTGTGAAATCTGGGTGTTGTGCTACAGCATCACAACACCTTGATCCCTTCCATGACTTCAACCTGTAGGGACTTGCACAAAGGGGCACCAAGGATTTACAGCTCATCAGGATCCAGGGTGTGAGAGAAGGTTGTGGAAGCTTTTGGCAAGGGTGGTGAGAAGTGCTCCTGCAAACACTGCTGTATGGAGACACCAGTGCTGGACCCTGCAGGGACTGGAAACATGGGACCTGTAGGGAACATGTGTGTAGCACTTGCCACACATGGAGAAAGATTGTGGTTTCAACCACAGCTGCTGGAGAGGTTGACATTGCCACCACTTCCCCTAGGATAAAGAGCAACAATTTTGGGTAAAGGCAAGGATGAATGCAAGAGGTTTTGTGGTGGAGGCTATCCCAAATGTGGGCCATACTGCCTGTTTTCTGATGCCCTGTTTGGGCCCTTTTCAGCCCTGTAGACCAGTCACCTTCAGGGTAGGCAGGCAGGTCGCATTCTCTTTCAGTCTCACCATTGCAAGCACCACAATGGGTGGTGCCTTAGTGGGCATTGTTATGAGAGAAATAAAATCTTACCCAGCTCCTACAGCTTCCCAGCAGGTTCCTTCATGCAGAACAATGCTAACACTGATAGCGTGGGATGTGGTAAAGTACTTGTGTAAGAACTCTCCAGCTCCAAAAACCAGAATTTGGTCCGTTAACTCAAGTGACTTGAGATCCCTCAAGTGTTTGGATCCCTTAATTTTATTTCCTACCTACCAGTTGGATGTGCAAGATGGACAAAACAATCCACTTAGCTTAAAATGTACTGTATGGAAGACTGTCTTCATACGTATCCTGAAGAGGAACTCCTGCTGACCTCGGCACAAATGCTACTGAATGTTGCCTACCATAATTAGTGGTTGTCTTGTGATAAATCTAGAGCAACGGGCCTCACGAAACCCAACCATATTTCCAAAGGGTGCTGCTGTCTGCACTGGCAACTCATGCAGTGAAACCCAAAGCTTGTGGTCTGCTTCCTTCTCTGGGTAGGGGAACTGAGGTGGAGGCATTTCCCAGGTTAAAATTGGAGCCTTTATTTGCCAGAGGGACAATAGTCATCTGCTTAAGAAACACGGTTTCTCCCAAGCAAGACGTGTTCAGAACCCTCTGCTCCAGCACTGAGGTTGAAGAACATTTCACAGAGGAAAGTATTTGATGTGTTATTCACTTTCTGAAAGTAAACATGGGACTGAAAAGGATGAAAGCAACTGTGAAAAACCAGTTCTCTTAGTATGCAGAAACTTTTATTTGCCTTTATATGAATGGGACAGAAGATCCATCTGGGAGGTCACAGCACAGGGAGGACAGCACAGGGATCACAGCATCAAGGGAAGACAAGGGGAGAGGACATGCAGGGAGGGAACAGGCAGATATTGAAGACAAAGGCAGGGATGTTCTTGATGACAACAGGGCTTCTGTGGCTGTTACTTCTGCTGGCTGGAGGGCCAGTGGCAGGACTGCTTGGTTTGATGGGACTGGATGTGGGGGATGACAATAGGGCATTTCTGCTGGGAGGACTGGTAGGACCCTCCACTGCCCCCTCCAGAGCTGATGATGATTGTCTGGCCTGAGGAACCACCACTGCTCCCACTGGATCCTCCGCTGCAGCATCCAGAGGAGCCGCCACCACTTCCACCTCCAATGATGATCGTGCCTCCTGAGGACCCACCACTGGATCCCCCACTGCAGCAGCCTCCAGAGGAGCCTCCTCCTCCACCACCTGAGCTAATAGTGATCTTCTGGCCAGATCCCCCACTGGATCCACCACTGTAGCCTCCTCCCATGCCATAGCTTGAGGAGCCCCCAATGCAGCATCCAGAGGAACCTCCACTGCTTCCACCTCCAGTGGTGCTCTTTGATCCTGAATACCCACCACTGGATTCTCCACTATAGCCTCCAGAGGATCCCCCGCTACCTCCACCTACAATGATGATACTGCCTCCTGAAGACCCACCACTGGATCCCCCACTGCAACATCCAGATGAACCTCCACTGCCTCCTCCACCTCCAGTGATGCTCTTTGATCCTGAATACCCACCACTGGATCCTCCACTATAGCCTCCATAGGATCCCCCACTACCTCCACCTACAATGATAATCTTTCCTCCTGAAGACCCACCACTGGATCCCCCACTGCAACATCCAGATGATCCTCCACTGCCTCCTCCACCTCCAATGATGCTCTTTGATCCTGAATACCCACCACTGGATCCTCCTCCCATGCCATAGCTGGAGCCCCCACTGCAGCATCCAGATGATCCCCCACTACCTCCTCCACCTCCAATGATACTCTTTGATCCTGAATACCCACCACTGGATTCTCCACTATAGCCTCCAGAGGATCCCCCGCTACCTCCACCTACAATGATGATCTTGCCTCCTGAAGATCCACCACTGGATCCCCCACTGCAGCAGCCTTCAGATGAGCCTCCTCCTCCACCACCTGAGCTAACAATGATCTTCTGGCCAGATCCCCCACTGGATCCACCACTGTAGCCTCCTCCCATGCCGTAGCTTGAGGAGCCCCCACTGCAGCAGGATCCACCTCCTCCACCACTGACAATGATCTTGCCGGAGCCCCCACTGCTTCCTGAGCTGGAGCCCCCACAGCAGGAGGAGCCCCCACTGTGGCACCCACTGGACTGGTAGGACATTCCATGGCAGCCTCCGGAGCTCTGTCTGGAGCACATCTTTGAGCAGGGACCCTGCAAGGAACAACACGTTTTTACTCAAGAGCAGCCACTGTCATCAGGAGAATATTCCCCAGCCAGAAGGACCAGTTCACACCCCAACAACAACCTCCAGAACCAATGAACTTCCATTCGTCTAAGCAAGTGGTGCTCCATAGATCCCAGACTCACATAAAACATTTTGCCAACAGATTACCAGATTGCTGAAGTTATTCAACCCATCATTTGGAGTCTTTTATCCGATGGCTGCTCCATCTCCATCTCTATACTAACACAGCACATCACTGAGTAGCATGGGATGATCCTGAGCCTTCCTGTCCTTCAAGCCACCACCCATCAGATGCACTTTACAAAAGCATTTATGTTTTGCAAGCATGAAAGAAAACGAAGAATTGCTCCCTTTGGCAGAAATAGACTTACCCTTCTTGGTCTGGCAATGTACACAGAGCAAAGCCGAGTGAATGAAGCACTGGGAGATCCATCAACTTTTATACCCTTTCTAGTTTTCCCAAGCGGGAAGTGAGGCATGTAAAGGAATGGTGATAGCTTTATTTACCAAACAAAGTGTCCTCCTTCAGCCCACTTGTCCTGACTCATGGAATCAGCTCAATGCTTCTCTAGTGCATCACTTCCTAGGCTACCTGCAGTTTTTCTGCAGGTATCATGTGAGCTCTGCTCCCGTGGTTGATGTTCACGGTAGGATCGTGGGACTCCAGCTAAGAGGTGCTGCTTGGGTAGTGATGGGCAGCAGAAGGGGCTGTGGAGACTTGTGGTTATTTTGTGTAAAGACTATGGAGATGCCATGGGGAATGGAGAAGGCTGCACTGGGTAGGAGTGCTGATGCTGGGGCAGCAAAGGAAACTCACATGCCTGGACTTTCCCACTACACCAGTGAAGTGTTAACCATGAGTTTTGTTAGAGTGCACCACTATGGACAATACAGAGGTCAAGCAGTCTTTATAGTGTCTCTGGGACCTTGGGCGATGCCTGTTTCAGAAAGGAGTTGAAATGCTTCAGGTAGAGGGTGAAGATCCAGTGTTCACCCTCTATATCAGTATCTTGATGGATATTAACCAAAAAGATGAATTCATCCCAGTTTGGGAGATGGCTTTAGTGTTTCTGAAGAAGCAACAAGATCTGAGGATTCTCTATGCTCCTGCTGTCACCCTGAGAGCCTCTGAAATGTGGCTGATGGCTTTATTGGTCCTGGGCGAGCTCTGGGTGGGGGGATGTTCAACAGCAATACTCCCACCTCCTTGAAGTGGGACCCCAGGCTTTCTGTTAGCACTGTGCTGGCAGCAGTGGTGTTTGTACAGTTCCCAGCCGCTGGTATTTTAGCACCTCATGACTTTCCATAAGAAAATCACAGGAATTTATCTGTTCTAGTGACAGTATTGGCTGAAGGAGCTCGTCTGGACATGTTTTGAGGACACCTGTGTCCCTGGAGTATCCAAGGATGAGAGGACAGAGGGTAAAGGGACATATAAAATGTTAAGCTCTTTTACCCACTACAGGTTGGGTCACTTCTGTTTCTTCTGGGACACTTCCAGGCATCTGTCATCTGCCTCACATAGAACAGTTCAGGCAGAGAAGGTTTATTTTCCTTTTCCTGCTAATTGCCAGAATATACCACATCAAAGAAATCACTTCCCATAGGGAAACACCCTCTGAAGACTCATACCTGGAGCTGTGTTTTATTCCTGTGGGAATGAGGACATTGCTAGTTACTCCAGGCTTAATATTTCAGCCCTTGGAAGGGACTTTCTGAAGTCCTGTCCCTGCTGTTAGCTCAACTAGAGGTTCAGAGCTGTAATAAGGGTTGGAGAGACCCCTCATTTCTCCTCCACTGCTACTTGGTGCATCTGTGAGCACCAAGAGCTCCTGCACCAGGCACATGCAAGGGCTTCAGCTTCACGCATGTGATAGTACCTTGTCATCCTTTGTACTGGAGCTTTTGCGTTTTTTCTCTCCTAACTCATTTAAAACTCCTTTGGCATCGCATGATGAGAAGCCCCTTGGAGCACTATGTGCAGTTTTGGTGTCCTCAACATAAGGACATGGAGTGGTTGGAGCAGGTCCAGAGGAGGCCATGGGGATAATCTGGGGCTGTCTCCTGTATGGATCCAGGCTGAGAACACTGGGCTATTCAGTCTGGAGAAGAGAAACTGCATGCAGACCTCAGAGCAGCTTCCAGTGTCTGAAGGGGGCTACAAGAAGAGGGACTCTTCATCAGGGATTGTAGTGACAGGACAGGGGGTGATGGGTTCAAACTGAAACAGGGGAAGTTCCGGATAGATACAAGGAATGTTCTTTACTGTGAGGGTGGTGAGGCGCTGGCACAGGTTGCCTGAAGGAGTGGTAAATGCTCCATCTCTGGCAGTGTTCAAGGCCAGGTGGACAGCTTTGGATGACATGGTCTAGTGTGAGGTGTCCCTGACCATGACAAGGGATTGAAACTGGGTGATCTCTAGGTCCTTTCCAACCCAAACCATTCTATGATTCTATGACATTTTGATGAGGTAGGGAGACTGCAATGGTGAACTTTGTGGTACCTTATCTCATGGGCACAAGTCAGGATGACCTAAGAATATTTAGTGAATCCAGCATCTCTTCTACAGATGGGTTTCAATGCGCTTGCACTCTGGAGCTTTATTACAACAGCATTAAATCAGAATAAAAGCATAATAATGGCAATAATGAAAGTATAAAGCAAAATCCAACCACTCAGACACCGAAGCTCTCTAGAACTGCAAGTTTTATTGTTTTGTGCCAGCACTAGAAGACCGAGGCAGAGAACAGACATCTGAAACCACCCTGGTTGGAGGTTATTGGTACATGACACCAAAGGGTCTGGTCAGATGGAGACTGCACAGGAAAATCCCAAGAAAGAGGAGGGGGAATAATGCAAATCTTATTTAATTTAATAGAGAAAGAAATGTGAGGCATGTTTGTATCTTGGGTTTTCTGGATCCAAGAGTCCCTTCTGCAGACACTACTTGTGTTTAGTCTGCGGTGGCCAGGAGATTGGCTGGGTCTGTTGTTGGATGGACATACCTCCAGAACTGGATGAACCACCTCCACCACCACCTCCTCCTGAGCTACCTCCCCCAGTGATGCAGATGGATCCTTGACCCTGGTGGCCTGAACCACCACCACCTCCTCCTCCGATGCTGCCACCTCCAATGCATATTGGGCCTTGGCTCTGCTGGCTGGAACCACCACCTCCTCCTCCTCCACCTCCACCAATACAGATGGGACCCTGACTTTGCTGACCTGAACCACCACCACCACCACCACCTCCTCCTCCTATACTGCCACCTCCAATGCAGATGGGACCTTGGCTTTGGTGGCTGGAACCACCACCTCCTCCTCCACCACCTCCAATGCAGATGGGACCGTGGCTTTGGTGGCTGGAACCACCACCTCCTCCTCCACTACCTCCACCAATGATGCATATGGGACCTTGGCCCTGATGGCCAGAACCACCTCCTCCACCACCACCACTACTTCCTCCACCAATACAGATGGGACCCTGACTTTGGTGACCTGAACCACCACCTCCACCACCACCACCACCAGCAATACAGATGGGGCCTTGGCTTTGGTGGCCAGAACCACCACCTCCTCCTCCACTACCTCCACCAATGATGCAGATGGGACCTTGGCCCTGATGGCCAGAACCACCTCCTCCACCACCACCACTACTTCCTCCACCAATACAGATGGGACCCTGACTTTGGTGACCTGAACCACCACCTCCACCACCACCACCACCAGCAATACAGATGGGGCCTTGGCTTTGGTGGCTGGAACCACCACCTCCTCCTCCACTACCTCCACCAATGATGCATATGGGACCTTGGCCCTGATGGCCAGAACCACCTCCTCCATCACCACCACCACCACCACTGCTGCTTCCTCCACCAATACAAATGGGGCCTTGGCTTTGATAACCTGAACCACCACCACCACCTCCACCACCACCACTTCCACCAATGTAGATGGGGCCTTGGCTTTGGTGGCCAGAACCACCTCCTCCTCCTCCACCACCCCCTCCAGTGATGCAGATGGGACCTTGGCCCTGGGGACTGGAACCACCTCCACTACCACCACTGCTTCCTCCACCAATACAGATGGGACCTTGGCCTTGATGACCTGAAGTACCACCTCCTCCTCCTCCCCCTCCTATGCTGCCACCTCCAATGCAGATGGGTACATGACTCTGGTGGCTGGAACCACATCCTCCTCCTCCTCCTCCACCTCCACTAATACAGATGGGACCCTGACTCTGGTGGCCTGAGCCACCACCGCCTCCACCACCACCACCTCCTCCTCCTCCTCCAATAATGCAGATGTGTCCTTGTTCCTGGTGACCTGAACCACCACCGCCTCCTCCACCTCCGCTGCCGCCACCAATGGATCCTTGGCTCTGGTGGTCTGAACCTCCTCCTCCTCCGAAGGGGGATGATGATATGTGGGTCTGGTAAATAGCACCACCACCTCCACCATAGCCACTGCTGCCTCCTCCATGGCAAGATGATCCTTGGCTCTGGTATCCTTGGGATCCTCCTCCACCACCACCATGGCATGAACCTCCTCCACCACTACCGCCATGGCATCCACCAGACTCAGAGATCCCTTGTCCATCACCCTTCTGTTGATGGGAACCCATTGTCACTGGTATCTGGGAGTCCTGCAGAAGAGAGAACAACCAGAGCTTAGCAAACCCAGGGAGAGAAAAGCTTGAGTTACTGGGCTTCCCCATTCTCTTTCAATGGCAGGCCAATATATGAAGATGTCTTCTGATTCCTTTTTGCTCCCCACCCTTTGCTTCCATATCCCTTGATAAGGTCTTCTACCAGACCTCCTCTATCTATGGCTAAATTGCCTTTTCTTTCTAGAGCAGATGCAACCATAATCATTCCTTAATAATTCCTTGAAGAAAGTTGTGGCAATGCCACTGCAAGAGGTACACAAGGCTGTGGTACGTCAGGATTACCTTATCCAAATGCGGTTTGGGAAGTTTGAAAAGGCTATAATGCTCATGGAATTAATTTTCCATGGCATACAAGAAACAAAGAACATGGCTTATCATTTGCATAACAGTAACTTCATTGCACTTTGAAATTCTTTATCCTTGGTTTCAAATGAGCACTTGATTTCATTTCTTCTTAAAAATGAGAAGAGGACCATCCAGTGGAAAAGATACCAGCGATGCAAACCCCAGAAGTAGCTGCAGAAAGCTGCAGAATGCTCTAGGTCACCACTTGCAAGGGCTTGATTGGTGCCTGTACCCAAGGTTGAAGCCTACAAGGATGTTGTGAAGTTTGAGCACTTCTTTGGCACTTAACCCCCACCACATCCTTGTCTGCTCTATTCAGTAGATCAGGTGACCAAACATGGCACAGGAGAAAATGATTCCTCCAAGAATAAAGGTGGTCAAAAGAGAGCATTTTCCAATTTAGGTAAAGGGCTGGAAAATGAGGATAGACTCCCATTTGGTATTACAGTTCCTTTGTTTGCCACTCTTTGCTGAGCACTTGCAAAAATTCCTTTCCCTGAGTTTTTTCTTGGGATTTATATTCCGAGAGTATTTAGGAGCTTCCTGTATACAGTGGTACCACCTGGTGTTGGGCCCAGAGAAATAAAGGGGCTCCAAAGACTATGTTTTCTATGTCTCAGCTTCCCTTTTCTATGTGATTACATAATCCCACACACTGAATCATTAGGAAATAAAAAGACCATAAATAAGGAGGAATTTTTGGATTAGGAGACCCCAAAGCCTGTTTACTCCCACCTTTTTCACGTTAGCATTCCAAAGCTAATCAGCCAAGATAGTTTTCATCAGCAGCATGAAACAACTTACCGTGTCCCACGGCACGAACAGATGGAAAGAAGTCAAATGGAGTGAGGAAACCTGGTGTGCAGGAACTTTTATATAGTATCTAGTCCTCCTCTTGGAAAGAAACAATGATTGATTTATTTACTAGCCAAACCCAACCACAACTACCCACTTCCTGGGCCCAATCTTGGGCTCGTCATTTCTGATTGATATCTCCCTTCCACCACCTCTTTTGTTTTCAATTGTATTAAAGTCACTGGATGGCTCCACCTACTCCAAGTAAAGAGAAGAAATGGGGAAAAGCAGCATGGTCGAGGAGTTTCAGAAGAAACAAGTGATTTACTTTCACATCCCCCTTATAGAGGGGTCCAACATTCCAGAAAGGAAACATGGGGAAGGGGGAGGAACTTTTGTCTTTATAATTAGATAATTTATTTCTCATTCTAGAAAATGTTTCTGAACACCCAGACGTGGCTCTGGCATATTATTATCTTGTGTTGTAACTGGCAGATTAGTAGGAGTGTATTATATGTTTCTAATGACACCCACATTATTGCCAGGGGCTGTAGGGCCACACATTGGACTCTGCTCCAATGAGTTTAAGCTCCCTGAAAGACAACACATACCTATACAGACAGAAGCTGCAGTCATGCAAATATGGGAGGCTCCAGGTGATTTAGAGCCTTGTAGGATTTGACCTACAGAGAAATGAAGGCAACAAACCTTAAAGGCCAAAGTGGCCTTCATGGAGATGTGCAGTGGCGTAAAAGTAGCTGGGATGGGACTTTGACATTTCCATTTTTGACCGCACTGGCCTGCAAAGACCTCAGCACAAGAGCAGAGGGACCATTTGTCCTCCCTGACAGTTAGGGCAGTAAGCTGATTGCACTTCAAGGACATGGCAACCACATTCCCATATCATGGGAATTGTCCATCCACACTGTGCAGTCTGTAAGAGCTGTCTTTGCCCTTGGGGTGGTGGACTGGCCTAACTTCAGTGGCATTTCCCAGTGGTTTTGCTTAGCTTGTGCCTGCCATGGTCAGTGTACATGGCCAGCTTACATACTTTTGGCTCTAAAGAAAGGCCAAAAGCTATTTTCTTGCTATGTTCACTGGTAGTCACACACATAACAGCTGTGAGAGATGCTCGGATGCTCTGGGAATTGACTGCGTTGCCATCAGCAGAGTGAACATGATGGAAAAAGAGAAATTTGAACAAAAATCAGGACAATACTGGGAGTTTTATATCCAGTGGGCAGATAAATATACAACAGACTCTCTTTGAACCTCTCAGGAGCATGTAAGAATAGGCCCCTCTTGCTGAAAGAGTGTAACAGATATGCAGGCTGCACACAGTGTTTTGCTAGATTTACTCAATGGGTTAAGAGATTTAAGGGGTCATCTTTTCCATTCTCCTCTTGGAGTACCTAATTCCTTAACTGTAAGGGTTGAAGGGGAATTGATAGAATCATAGAATGGTTTGGGTTGGAAGGGACCTCAAGATCATCCAGTTCCAATCCCTTGCCATGGGCAGGGACACCTTCTGCTGGACCAGGTTGCTCCAAGCCTCATCCAACCTGGCCTTGAACAGGCCAGGGATGGGGCAGCCACTGGAGTGGCAGTGCTGGAAGGATATTCCACTCAGATATAGTTGATTGTGGTGACAGTAGCTGGCGTTATTATTGCTTCGTGGCAGAGCAGGCTGTGCCACTGGTAGTCTGTTAAGTGCCACCTTCCCTGCTTTGCCAGTGTGCATTTCCTGCCCTGGAGCATGAAACCTGCTCAGCCTTATCTCACCTTTGAGCTTCTGTGTCTCAGATGAAGCACTGCCGGAAGTGTCGCCATGGGAGGAAGGAGGCATCACCACTGGTGATGTAGGACAAGAGACCCTCTCCCCAATGCTCTGAAGGTTCTCAACTGAAAGGGATTTCATGGGAGAGCTTCATGGCTTTTAAGAGGCCCCAGAAGATATTTCTGTTAGAAAAACTTTTGGAAGTCTATCAGCCAGCCTGAGATTCCAAAAACTTGTAAGAACATGTGATTTCCAAAGCCAGATTCTGCGTAGAAGAATACCCATATCACTAGTGTGTTTTCTTTTATGCTTTATCCCAGCAAGCAGACAGTAGCTTTATGATGTATAAAGTAATAAAATTGGTCAGTAGGCTGCAACCTTGCCCAGGAACCAAGTGACTGAGACAAATTATCCCCCTATAATTACTGATTTTTATAAAAGGCTTGCCCAAACACTGTTCAGTCAAGAGAAGCCCAGGAGATGCCATGCCTTAGTATTTGGTGTCCCTGTGTCACTCCCAAGTGATCCTGCACAACATACTCATACACATCTGGCTGCTTGAGAATATATGGATGAGTAGCCAAGTGGGTAGAGCCAAATAAAGTTAAATATAATAAGCACACGAAGGTCTGGTGCAGTATTTCCTACAATAGGACTGGTAATTTACATCTAGAAACACTCAGATGGGACCATGAAACCTAATGTGATGGACACACAGTCACAGCTAATGTCAAAGCCCTTCTGCGATGTGCCTGGACTGGGAATGTAAGTAGGGCAGGGAAGGCAGATATCAAGGGATTCACTGTTTGTCTGAAAACCAAATGAAGGGCTGTGATTGCAGCATATACTTAGCATATCTAGAACAGCTTGTTTATCTCTGCTATTAAGATCAAGGGCATTCAGGATGCAGTAGTAAGAGGTTTAACATGTTCTGGCACATAAAAGATGAGTCCTGGGATTTTAGGTGCGTGTGCTCAGGAGTGGGGCATAACAAAACCTGATTTGGTTGTTCTAGATGAGGTTTGTTAGCTTGGCTAAGTCAGAGTTACACAGAGGTGCTGGCACATGATGCTCCTTTGTAAAGGCCTCATTGCAAACAGAAAAACGATAGTGTTTGCAAACTGTGAAGAGGCAGCAAGAAAATCAGATTTTTAAATCATATTCCTGCATTTCAACAGCAAAGTGAAATGCTCACATTAACAGGAATTAGCTTTACAGCCAGTCTCAGTCCTGGCTGAGCTACCTGAGGTCTTTCATCTGTTAAGTATAAAGAGTGTTTTATTTCCAACCAACTGCTCCTGAAGGTCCCTTTCCCTAGGAACATGAATGGGAGTTTCTGTACTGAAGAGTGGAAATTGGCGCAAGCACAATTATGTCCCCATTTTATGCACAGAGTAGAGAGATTTGGGAAAGGCTCAAACCCCAGAACTTAAACCAGAGCTTTCAAACTCAGCCTAATGCCCCATCCCCAGATAAATCTCTCCTTAATGAAGGGAAATCACATTGCAGAGGCAAAGCTTCCCAGCATTTGGGGGGCAGAGCTCTTTTTAAGCAATTTAATGCAGGTGTCCCCAAAGAACACCGTGTGCAGTGAGTATTTTTGTTCACTCTGAACACAGACTGTAGCAACCAAAGCTCTATCAGCAGGGTGGAGTATAATTGCCACAGAGGCATATGTGTTCTCCTGATGCATTTGCTTGACACCTCCAGATTATATCCTCTGTGTAGGTTATGAGAGAGGTGTGATCCTCACATCCGTCCTGAATGCAAGAAGGACACGCTTCTGCTGGATGACGGGTAGCAGATGGGGTGGATGTTGCTGTGACAAAGGCATGCTGGAGACCTACCCAGTTTCTGAGGACTTCAGATTACTTTCTGTTTAATTCTCTGTGCTTTTTGCACATCACAAGCTGGTGGGTAAGGATGGGGAAGGAAATGTATGTAGCTGGCGGGATGGATGATTGTCTTCTGTTCCTTGCTGTAATTCATCTCTCCCTACAACTTACAACTTTCTCCCTCAGCAGGTTAGTGGGCAAAGCATTCAATAAAATGGCCTAATGCACAAAATGTGATGTCCAGCATCCACACATGACATACACTGAGGCACTGAGGGACACTTGTGCCACTGAGGTGAGCTCAGGACTGGGCACACCCTGGGCAACTCTCAGGGCTACAGGAGCATGATATCTTCCTCATGCTCCCATCTGCTCTGAGCCCTTAGGGACTGGGCTCAGTGGTCCTCAAGAGGGGCAGTGGTTTATGAAGATTATTCAAAACAGCTTTACCTCTTCAGCAGCTCATTGCCACCAAAGCAAGACCTACCCATTCTCCCCCAGCAGGCAGCCAGATGACTTGCTGGTGCAAGACTTGCTGCTGGGTATGAGACACCCAGATAGCAGATACAGCAACTATCATTGACAAGAAACAGCCTGGCTCTCTACCCACTTAATCCCTGGTGTCAGATGGATGCAGGAAGTGAAAAGGAAGGATCATTTTTAATCTGGAAGAGTTTCTGCCTCCACCCCTTGGGTTCTGCTTCTGTTTTGGGGATCAAAGCTTTTAATCCTTTCCTTCTACCAGTGGAAGCTCTTCCCAGAGTTTGTCCGCTGAGAAATTGCCTTTTGCCCTTATTACCACACATAACCATCTATGAACTTGGCTAGGGCTCTTTCTGTGAGTATTCCTCCAAATTTCAACACGTGGCATGACTTGTATCTCTCTGCCAAGGAATGTGGGCACAGTGATGATGTTTGTGTACCCCGAGAAGAACAACTTTCCCCAACAGTTAACATGCAATGGCTTTGGCAGTTGACCAGCCAGCTGTCCAGCTGTGGCTTCCTTTCCTGGTTTCGCTTTCATCTGGTCGCCACATACATGAAAGCCATGGTCACACCCTGATTTCAATGTTCTTCTTTCCCCCATCTTGGTTCTTCATTCTTCCAAACCTCACTGGGAAATTATCAGTGCTACAATGGGATTTTGGGAGATGCAAAATAGGATGACTTGGGCCTGATCTCCCAGTAGCTGCAACACTGCTTTGTGATGGCAAAGACCAAAGCTCATGCTAACACAAGTTTGGCTTTAAATCACAGCGTATTACAGAGGCTACATCAAATAAATGCCCTTGAGATCAAAATGCTTCCAACTGCTCTGTTTTATACTTGACTAAATTTGATGGATGCTACACTGCACCTGGAGGCTGCTTGGTATCAAAAAAGCTGATCATCTTGGACAGTTTTTAGCTCTCTAGAGCTAAAAAAGTACATGCATGTAGGAAAGTGGTATACTTTGCTTCATATCTCTATCAAACTTCAGTTACAGTATAAATGCTTTACCAGATAAAAAAGGGAAGCTATTTTTTTGGTTATTTCACGTTTGTCAACCAGTGTTTGCTCAATGTTAGAAGAAATAGCAGAATGGCAAAGAGAAATGATTCCTTTTATATAGCTGAACCATCTAACATCTCTGAAAAAGTGGAAGAACATTCTGAAAGAAGATTATTCCTGGTTCTTTACTGCTTTTTCTAATATGCCTCAACCTAGAGAAATGTCTCCCCAAGTACGATAGCAAAAAGGAGGTTAAGTCAAAATTGAGCAACAGCCCTGCTACATTAGATATACAGATCTCTTATCACACCCCCAGCCTCATCACTGAGAGGTTTTGTAATGACAGCAAAGATGGGAGCATGAAGGGGGACGTGATGAAAGGCAACCCACTGCTGTGGGACCTCCAACACCATGGATGCCCTTTCCCCTCCATGGCTCTGGTGCCGACAGCCATAGGGTGAGATAGACCCAGGCACAAGCTTTGTAGTGGGGAGTGAGAAGGAAAGCAATGGCGCATCCTGTGTCATGGGAAACACCTGGGTTCTGAAAGCTCATTCTTGTTTTCTTGCACCCAGCAGAGCCTGGGCATAAAGCAGCCACAGTGAAAAGCCACTACCTTCCTTTAAATGTCAATCTTTGGCCCATATTTTGTATATAATTACAGCTAGAAATGAGCTCATTTCCTCTGGTGTTGGACTTCCCACATGTTAGATGGTGACCAGAGAGAGAGCCCAAAGACCATCGCCACCTCATTAGGTGGGAGAAGACCATTTCCTTTTGTTGGGGAGTGAGATAAGAAGAGGCCAGCAGCCCAAACCCACCCCAGAGTCCTGCAGGGTGGCTGAACCCAGAGACATCACTTCCCAAGCCAGGTTTCCTGTCGTGATAAGGGAAAATGTGGCTTGCCCAGCGATTATGGGACATTCAGGCTGGAGATGACCAATTCATTCAGCTCAGGGCTGTGGCTCAGATACAAGTATGTTTTGTGAAATGGGACATGTGACAGGATGCTCATGGGAAGCATCCGGCATCTCCCTGCTGTCCAACTCACTGGCATTTGGTGCAAGCAGTCTTTTAAAGTCCTTTGGCTTTGATGAATCTATTCTTGGGTTGTGGAATGTGAGAAGAGCCAGGCCTTTCATTCATTCACAGCTTATTCACACAGGAGGCTCTCCTCATAGAAGGCAATTCTGCTGTCTCCCAATAAGCCCAAGCAGGCTGGTCATGCCCTAATGAAGTCAACATTTCAAGATATTCCAAAAAGAAACAGCATCCACTGCAAAAGGGAGCAATAAACCTACGTGGTTTTGTGTTGTTTCACTATATGCAGAACTAATTATTGGAGCAGGTCTTTATTTTATCCTGCTTTGTACCATGCCCGTGCACAGCACCCCACGGGTTACAGAGGAGACCAGCGTGGTGACAAGGTGATGGCCACTGTCTCACCAGCTTGCTCCCCAGCAGAACCTCTCCGGCATCAGGCATTTTTCTCGTTCTCTCCTCTCCATCAGGGAATAAGAGCATTTCTGAGATGCCAGGAGAGCTTGCTTGAAGAACATGTCATTTGTCACCTAGGCATCAGCAGCACTCAAAATGCGTCATGGCCAACCTCATTTTATTCTCCTATATGGACCCATGGTGACAATGGCTGTGTGCAGGACAAACTCCTTGGGAAGATGAGCAGCTCATCACCTGGCAAGTTTAGCTGCATAGCTTCCTATTTTTATGATCCACCCAGCTGTTTAGTGGGTCATCTGCCCAGTTTTTACCTATGACACTGCTGCAGCTTCCTTCCCATATTATTCAGCTGGTTTGCACCAGCCCATTAAAATTACAGTCATCAAATGGAAAGTCTTAATTGCTCCATTCATTATCATCAGTGGTCATATCTGACAATTTATTTGCTTGGGAACTCCCCACAGACTTCTAGACTAAATCAAGATTAGCTGGTTTGACACTAAGGTGAGGATGGTTGGAGTAAAGAATGACATCAACACAGAGGACCCCTTCAAATGACCCCAGCTCATGGCAACGCTTGGGCATTTATGGACCATGCAGCTACCCTGAATTAGGACACAGGGTCCACCAGAACCAATGCTGGTTTTAAGTTGACAACTACACAAGGTCCACCAGAATCAATGCTGGTTTTAAGCTGACAGCTTTGGAGCAGGGGGAAGCCTCATGGTTCCAGGGCATCATGATTTTGAAGGATTAGGGAGAACTTCCCCTCCACTAACAGTTGCTTTTTAGCTACTCATATGAGGATGTCAGTGGAAGACAGCAAAATCACGGCCTGTTTTGTAGGACACAACAGAAACATGTTGTTCTGCGTGGGGTAGGGACACCTGAAGAAGATCGCATTATGATTTACATTTCAATGTCAGAGTCCCCCTAGATATTCCTCCTAAGATTACCACATACAGCACAGCCCACTCTTCTCAGCCTCATCCTATCAGCACCATCCAAAGAGGAAGAAATGAAGTCTCTTTGGACTGAAGTAAACCTGTAAACCTTCTTTCTTCCTGCAGTGCAAAGACTCAATATACACAACCAAGTGCACCAACAAAACAGGATTTTCACCTTTCAAAGCCTCCAGCTGATGGGAACATCCCCAAGGATATGAACAGGGCAATGATAAGACAGGCACATGCATAAACTGGTGGTATGGACAGCTGTGAATAAGCTCCTAGAAACTTGAGTCAAATAGCAAGTCTCAGGAGTGGATAGAAGTTGGCATTTGGATCTTCCAAGGTCTGTGAGCACCAAAGATTCAGAGTTTGGCTTTTTCAGCTGAAACCCTTTGTTCCTCACAGTAATCCTGTATTAACATTTACTAGGTTTACCATTTCTTTCCTTTTAAACCTCTCCATGACTTCACTTTGTCATGAGCAAGCCAATACAACGATACAGGAGTCCCTAGAATCATATACCTGCTTTTCCACATTCTCCACTGCTGGCCTGTGTTGCATCACTTTATCACTGACTTCTTTACAGCCAGAAGTTTGTCATCAGTGCAGCAACTTGCAATTTCAACTGCAAGCACACCATTCCTGGCCTTCCCACACCCACATTCGTTCTTCAACTGCCAAAATCACCTTATGCAACACCGCAGATTCTCCCTTCAGAGTGAAGAACTAAAACCGACAAAGCTGTAGGTGAAATGTTGCCTCTTAGTGATACAAGTCAGGGGCTGAGCTCTACAGAGGACCCTGGAGAGCATCAGATCTTCCACAAGAGTTGTGTGAAGACCTCATCTGCCTGTCTTACTCCTCACCGCAGTATCTGGGCTGGGGATCAGCTGAGCTTTGATTACACATCAGCTTTTTAAAAGGACCTGCAGCTCTACTAGGAATGAGGGGTGGTGAGTCAGGAGGGAAACACATTCCTTCAGCTCAGCACCTGCACTGCCACAGGATGGTGCTCTAGGACCATTTACCTCATCCTCTGTGTTTTGAAGACTTCCTATTACTTGTCACAAAAAGCAGGACCTCTCCAACCCCACAGGGTTAACCTCCTACTGTGATTAGGAGTTGAAGAGAATTGCATGAACACATAAGGAGATTTGTCCTTAAAACTCTTCCCAGGACCTTTTACCATTTCTCCCAAGCCTGGCAAACCCAATAGATGGCTTTCATAGTAGCTCTGCTCAAAAGCCCCCACCTTTTTTAGTATATGCATCAACAGGCAAAACCCCAAAGCCTGTTGGTAACTCAGCTTCTAGGATGTCCTGATTTTCTAACCGATTTGAGCAGAAAAGAGCCCCCATGTTAAGATTTGGGTTTATATTTGCAAACTGCTTCTGAAGTAGTGGAATTTGTGATCCAGTTTCTATGTGAGTGAGAAGCAAGCAACAAAACTCTCCCCAAACCCAGTTCATCAAAGGTTTGACAGGACATATTTTGATACTATCCAATGTACTAAATAAGCTGCTAAAGCCAGACCACAACTCTCATATCAACAACCAAAAGGAAGGCTGATGCAGAGTATCTGCCCATGAAAGAAAGGCCCCTTAATCCAACAGTAACGAACGATGTTGCTCCATCCATGCTGCACCTAGCCGCTGCCCCAACCTATTGCAATACAGCTTGGCTAATTGCAAGACAGCAGCTGATTGCTTCAATTGCTGTTGGAGATCCTGTAAAAACCAGGAGCTGCATACGCTAGTAATGGCCAGAGGAGGGCACAGTTACACTATGATTGCAGGTTGGCTGGAATGGGAGGGGTGCTTTGGGCTGTTGGAAGTCATATAATGATTTGGGTTGGAAAAGACCTAAAGCTTATCCAGTTTAAACTCTCTGCCATGGGAAGGGAGACCTTCCACTAGAGCAGGTTGCTCCAAGCCTCATCCAATCTGGCCTTGAACATTGCCAGGGATGGGGCAGCCACAGCTTGTCTGGGCACCCTGTGCCAGGGCCTCACCACCCTCACAGGGAAGAACTTCTGTCTTATATCCAACCTAAAACTTCCCTGTTTAAGTTTGAGCTCATCACCCCTTGTCCTATCACTAGTGCAAGTGGCTGATGGACACATACACATCCATCAGCTGTGAGCATGTCTCTAAACATTTAGTCTAGAGAAGAGAAAAGACTGAGAAGGGATCTCATTAGTGCATATAAATATCCCAAAGGTGGGTTCCTGGAGAATGGTGCCAGACTCTTTTCAGTGGTGCCCAGTGACAGGACGAGGAGCAATGGCCATAAACTAAAACACAAGTTTTACCTCAACATGAGGAAGAACTTCTGCACATTAAGGGTGGGAGAGCCTCTGAACAGGCTGTCCAGGGGGCTTGCGGAGTCTGAATGTCTGGAGACGTTCAAAACCTACCATGGACATTCTGTGTAATCTGCTCTGGTCAGGCCTGCCTTGGCAGGGGCTGGACTGAATGATCTCCACAGGTCCCTTCCAACCCTAATGATTCTGTGAGATGCTCCAGTGTAGATTACTGTCTGCAGCAAGCTGGGCTTTTAAAATAATGAACAGCTGTGAATAAACTGAAATAAAGGCAGGTTAGCTAAGGTCAGTTAAAACTGCTGGTTATCAGTGACTGCTGAAAGCACTCTCATTATGTAAGGTTATTTTAATTCTATAATCTTTAGTAATAGAGGACCTAATATAACATTGTCAAGGGCAAATTTTGTGTTAGGTGACTGAGCTGCTGTTTGCTTTCAGCCAAGAGCAGGGCTGGTGCAGACCAGGCTGAGCTCCATGGGGCAGCTTGGACTTGCTCCTGGATCCACGGGCTGTAGCACTTGTAGTGTAGCTCTGACCTCTCTCCCTGTCTTCTGTGCCGGGCTAATTTGACTGCATGGCATTTTGTGTGGAATTTAACTACATCTGTCTGCTTCTGTAGCCAGTTCTGAGGGCTTGATAGAGGTTTGTGAATAGCAGGCACAATTTAAATGCCTTCTTAATTTCTCACCCTTTTTGGTTTGAATTAGGAATAATAAAAATGTGGCAGTTGCTTGTTGAAAAAGCAGAGACATGTGTTGCATAGATGCATTTAAATCCATATCACGTGTGTTTCTGTTGTAATGTATTGCCCAGAAGTGGTGGAGCTCAGCAGCACTTGGCAAATGGGAAGTGTTTGGAGTCAAGTGATGTAGACAGCATGATGAACTGAGGCAATGAGCTCTCAGACAGACACCTCTGACCTGGCTGTAGAGTGAAGGCATGTGTGAAAAACCATGAAGAGTGAGGCAGAAAGGCTCCTTTGTTCCCTGTTGCTGCTGTAACCTGATGTGCTGCCTTCACAGGCTGTCGTGTGACAGCCAGGGGAGGGAATGGGAGAGTGCTCAGCCCTTCACTGGGTATCACCAAATGGCTTCACCCTCCTTTGAATGTGACCGCATTGGAGGGGTACCCTTTGGCTACCTGGTGGAGACCACAACTTTATTACTCGTCTCCTAGTAGGCAGGTCTGGAGCAGGCATAAGTCATCCTCATGTCTGCTGACGCCAGGGAAGTTGCGCCACTTCAGAGCTGCTGTCTCCAATTCTATTATTACTTTTCTCCCAAGCTGGCTCCAAGACAATCTACTTGCTTCATTTTTGCCTTCAAACCTTTTTTTGTTTTTTAAAAGATGCTTCATTGCTGTGCAAAACAAACTGAATTTTGCGTCTTGTGGCCTAAGCTTGTCATAAGTGACAGATTTGGGTATCCATTTCAATGCATGTCATAGCTGATATTAAAAACAGAATATCACTGCAAATCTAATGATTTCTGCTATGTTCTGATAGCGAAGCATCACTCTGAATGTCTGAGTGCTCATGGCAGTGGCACTGGGGGTCCCTGGTAGCCTGTGAGTTTTGTGCTGTGAAGAAGTGTGTTCCTGCCTGGGGCTCGCCTTGCTGAAGCTCCCTCCTGCTCCCTGAACCCATTGGCCACATGATGGAGCACCAGGAATTGCTGAGCTACAGTTTACACATGCACAAAGAATGATTTAGGGTAAATTGGGATTAATTGGTGGATGAGGTCATAAGCACCTCAGTTTGTGAGTAGTTGAATGTCCTGCTGCATACAGCAGTATGTTCTACGGGTGCCATGACAATCCTAGTGTTTGCTGGTAGTTTATTGATTCACTGTTAGTCATCTTACAGCTGTCTCAGTTGTTTTGAGATCCACTGTGGGGAGCTGAGTATGTGTTAACCAGCATAGGTTGAAACAGATCTTGTCTTTCCATGGCTGCTGCACAACTGGGGACTTTCACCTCTAAGTCAAGTGTGAAAAGGCACGAAGGAAAAAGAAAACCCAAAGCAAACGCAGGTAGCTGGAGGCAGTAGAGGCTTTATTATGTGATATATTGGTTATATACCATAAAGAATAAAGTATTGCAGACTGCAGAGCAAGTACTTTCTGACTTGCAGCTGGTACATCAGAAGTGAATGGTTAAGTAGGAAGTGCTTCACACAGTAGACTACCTTGACTTTGAAAGTCAGGTCCTACATTTACTTCTCTTATTTCTGTTGGTTGCATATAGAACAAAGCGCAGAATTAAAAACCCGTTTCTTTAGAAAGTCTCCTCTGGAACAAAGCTAAAAGCAGAAAGAAAACTGTACTCTTAGCAATATTATCATGGAAGGACCTATTTTTTTTTGGTGCTGGGCTAGCTGAGGCCACTTTGACGATACAATGCCATCCATGTGAGTGATTATGCCCATGGTAAACTCACATATCCTTTACACTGGCAGCCATGGAAAAACTGTCTTCATGTGGTTAAGATCTGAGACCACTGTAGATGATAGGAGACTGTAGATAAGAAGCTATGAGTCCTTTAAATTTAATGCAGAGTATAATATGGAGAGGATTAAGTAAGGGCTGGTTTGTGAAGATGCTGTCTGCAAGCCCCAGAGATTGCAGCAGGAGAAGAGTCATGCTTCAGAAAGCTGTGTCTCTAAACTCAGCTATGGTGTCCATCTTGCTCTTCATTGCTTGGTTGCTCTGTGGGCACCTCCATGGATCTTATTGCTGCCCACAGTTGTACTGGTAACTGTTGGACCACTGGTATGAATAAGGACACGAGCTGTGCTGGTACAAGCGGGTTGGAGTGCATACCTGAGGGCATCTTGTAATGCCTGAGTGGCCACACTGTGACACGCAGAGGTTCTCTCCACCTTGCACGACGGACTGAGGAAATGCCATGGTGCACAGATCAGGAGACCTGGTGCTACAGGAGGAAGAGTGGCCTTCCATAACGTGTGTCTCAACACACCGTGATGAGCATGGTACGGAGCACCTGGGGATGCTCTGCACTGTCTTCCTCAGCCTGCACCCCTTGGGGACCTTGGAAGCACATGGTGCACATGACACGTACTTCACCGGGCAGGGGCTGTGGCACCGCGTGAACACTGGTGTGGTACACTTTGCTGCACCTGGAATATAGTACTGCTGCTTGTATTGGTACCCGTAATAAGACATTGTTCTGGGGTGGAAATGAACCTACAAAATGAAGTAGGGAAAAAAGGTAAATGAATTCCCTGGTATCTGACAAGCTGCCTTTCTGCTGTGGAGCTTGCTGCTGACTCCCAGCCCTCATCTCTAGCAGGAGCTGCACAGCATTGCATTGAACTAATGATCTCTCATAACTTCAGATGTTATGTGGAGCTGTTATCCCTAGAAGAAGGGGAATTTCAGCCATAGCTGCAAAGTGACCTGCGTGCTCCAGCTAATGATGCAATGGAGTATCTGGGATTAGTGCTGAGCTTCTCATCTTTTTGTGGCAAGGGCTATCATTTATTTTCTTTGCAGTCGCTTCAGTTTAAACTGGAACTGCTTTCTGCTGGCACAAGGTAAAGCAAAAGAAAGTGTTGCCCTTCTTTATGCTAATTCAAATTGCAAAACAGGATTGTTATCTGTGTAATTGGCAGGCAGAGCTCTGTTTTTAGAAGCCTAATGTTCTTTAAGGACAGAGTGATTTTTGAAAGTCTGGCTCAAGCTGCCAGTATCCCATATGAGAAGAAAAGGTAACTCTTTGTATCTCAGGATACAGCTGGGGCTACTCTGTACTCTGCTGCCTCTTGCTCTTTCTCTCTTAGTTTGCTCCACTAGAAGCTGGGGACCAAAGGGCTGCAAGAATCACAGGCGGAGTCTGCTCAGGTCTGCACCTGAATTAGCCTGTGGAGCACCCTGTACTGCCAGGGCTGAAGTGCTCCTGGCATGGAGATGAACCTTCCTACCTTCCTTGAAGGCAGGAGAGTGCAGGGTCTGTTCCATCTCTTAGGATGAGGCATTGCCTGGCTATGGGACATCAGAGCTGCCTATGCCATACCTGGAATGGATGAGGTGTCCATTCCAAAGATATGATTGAGCACGGAGAAGTGCTGAGACCTTGGATTTCCTAATTAAAATCTGCCTGTAAGTCAGCTTTCCTCAGCATTAGCAAATGGCACTTTGGTGTCTGCACTTCTCAATTTGGAGGCAGCTGCTTCTGCAGATATACCGGACTATAACAACAAGCTCACAAGGATCAGGTCCCAGCTACTGTAGATCAACATGATTTGTTTAGAAAGGTGATAAATAACTGCAGACACGACAGAAATACCAGGCAGTTTTGGATCTTGTTATGTTTTGAAAGGGGGGAGGTAATATTAGCTCTTGTAAAGAAGAATCCCCACCCCAAAAGTGTGTCTAAAAGGGGTCTCAAATATGCCAAAGCCAAAATTTCCTTCAGTTATTCAAGATAAAAAAGCCTCTGTGGCATTATAGAAGTAATCTTCATCAGTCTCTGATTAGGATGGTAAAGGTCAGAGTATTTACTGCCAACAGAAACAATTCCTTGAACTACTAAAAGAAGTGGTCTCTAATATATAAGAAATCTAGAATTTGAGGTTTTCTTCAAAGAAAATGAAAGCTACGGGTACCTAAATAGCCAGATCAAAGTGGAAACATCACATCCCAAATAGGGTGAGGTTCTGTAAGTCTCAGGCTCAACTTTAAAATCCTGTATCTGTCTCCGCCTGTAAAAAAATGGAATCAAAAAACCCAACAAACAACCTTTAAAAGAACCAACCCTCTTATTTCACAGTGTCAAATCATCTCTGTAAGATCTAGATTCAAGTTCAAAGCAGCAACAAAAGGATATCTTGCTAGTTAGAAAGAGAAATAGGGAAAAAACTTACCGAGCTCCCAGTGGAGAGTAAGAACTGGATTGAAAGCTTGGCAGTGTGTGTTTTTATATGGTCTTTTACAGTGCAAGGAAAACCTGAGCCACTGTGTATCAAATCCTAATTAGATACAGGAGAGAATTAATATGTTGTTATCCCTGAATGCCATGAAATACATCTCACACCCTCCGGCTTTTTTCCATTTTAAATCTCCCGTAGGGAGAATAAAACCTGCCTTTTATTCCATTGACGTCAATAATTATGTGAAGAAATCTATCCCTCTCCTCTTAAAGCTTCTTTGAGCAGACTGGCAAACTGGAAGCAACAAGTTGGAGTGGGCAATGATCATCCTTACTCAGTTTTCCCTTTTGGTCATTTAAATGCAGGTAGGCAGCTTGGGGGCATTGAGGAATGTGGCTTTGTCAAGGGAGAGATGTACCCAAAGCTTGGTGCTCATTGTATGGCTGATCAAATGCTCTTCAAACTTAAGAAGAGTCATTCCCTGCTTTTATTAGGCTTTGCATTTGGTAGGGTTTTATGGCTGGAAACGAGGGCAGTGGAAGGTATTCAGGCTAGCCCATGTTGCCTCTTGATGGGGTGAAATACTCTCAGGGCGGTGTCCAAGACTCGTTCTGTGGCAAATTGGAATCTCCTTAGAGGCTGGCATAGCTCACTTGCAAGGAATCATGATATCCAAAGGGTTTAAAAGATGGGGTTTTGTGCTTTCTACAGGCAGTTGTGGTCCTATAGGCACTCTGATTTGATTAGCAACTGTGTTGGTGACGTGCTTGAGGTCCTTTGGGGAGAAACAAAGGTTTACAAGGTTGGACTAGAATATCTGAAGGGAGCCTACAAAGATGCCGGAGAGGGACACTTCACCAGGGACTGCAGCAACAAGACAAGGACTAATGGGTTCAAACTTAACCAGGGGAAGTTCAGGTTGGATATAAGGAAGAAGTTCTTCCCTGTGAGGGTGGTGAGGCACTGAAAAAGTTGTCCAGAGAAGCTGTGGCTGTCCCATCCCTGGCAGTGTTCAAGGCCAAGATGATAGGGCTTGGGGCAACCTGCTCTAGTGAAAGGTGTCCCTGCCCATGGCAGGGTGTTGGAACTAGATGATCTTATGGCATCCCAGTGATAGCAAAGGGGGGAGTTTTTGTTTCTAATGACCCTGTTATCTTATCCTGTGACCATCTCAACAACTGCTGGCTTGCACCCAGACCTCAGCTGTGCCTGTGCAGATGCTGCCTGTACATGTGCCTTGTGCTTGTCAATCAGAAGGGAGGCTGCTCCCTACATGTGATGTAATTAGTAGCCTTTGACATCTTGAGACGCATTCTTTAAATTGGGTGTGTGCAGGCGTTCATCATAATGGAGTTCAGTTTGAAGAGTGTGGCTCATGTAAAACATTAATAGGCATTTGTCAGGAGTTTCAAAAGGTCCTGTTATGAAGATACTATTTAATATCTCTGTCAGTGCTATTGTGTTATATATGGGTAAACATAGGTCTGCACAAACATGGCACCTGTGAGGACCATCTTAATTTATCAGTAGAGCAAAGCTGAGGTATGGGGTGAGAATAGGCTATGATTCAGGTCATGCCATGAGGGATGACTGTGGTTTAACAAAGTTAGAATCACAGAATCATAGAATGGTTAGGGTTGGAAAGGACCTTAACAACATAGAGTTCCAACCCCCAAGTTTGATGTTCTTGTCTTTTTTCCTCTTTCCAGCTCAGAGTATCTCTTTAGAAAAAGGCTCACTGAAAATAGTGGTTTAGCTCCTGGATTTTACAAAACTAGTAAATATAATACAAGTGTGTCTATTATAAATGGGAATATAGTTATAACCATGAATACTGACTCTTGTTCTAATCCCTCTTTTTTGGGACCTAATGATGGATACAGGCAGAAAGCTCAATGCTTCATCTTGATATCACATGTTAAGCAATAGTCACTGCCATCTACTTCAAGGGAGAATATTGTTCCCAGTAGAATGCACTGTCCAATTAGTTAAGTTTAATTCGGAGGTAATGCTCAAAGGCAGGAGCTTTTTCATCCCTGCATTTACCTTGGTGTATTTGCTTGAGTGTGGCAGGCCGTTCCTCTTCACCTTTCCAATACATAGCTCATAATAAAACATGAGACCCTCAACTACTGGGTAATAATTCTTTGCAACGGAAAAAATGCGTATTTCTTCTCTGGTTCTCAACCTTCCTGGTGAGTTTGTGGCTGATGGCTTAACGCTGATGTATGAGCTATCACATAGAACAATGAGAAATATCAGGACCAGCTGATAAGATTGAGAGCCCCCTCTTTCTGTAGCTGTTCACATCTATAAAATTCAAAGCACCTAATGGAAGGCTAAATTATGTGAAAGTGTGTAATTCTCTGCAGAATAATGTAGTGATGCTGATGGTTTGAAGCTGAGTCAGTGGGAAATTATAGGTTTGGTTAAATGTATAGGGCAACAGTTTCAGAGCTCTTCTATGGAGAACAAGCACCAAGGCTGACCTTTGGATGTTTGCAACGTGCCTCCAAGCCTGTCCTGATATTTTGTAAGGTGGGCATCAAGCTGGAGCTGGTCGTTAAGAAGCAGAGTAGCTCTGGAAGTTACTCATGGGATATCTGAACCCTTGTTCATAAGAAAAAAAACATGCATCACAACAGTATAATGCAATCTTTTAATGCAAAAATCTGTTCCACACTCTCATAGTCACAAGTTCAACTCTCCTGCAGCTGCTGTCTCTTCACAGACTTTATGGTGTTTAAGATAACTTTAGGATTAAGTGGGAAAACCCTCAGTGGCTTCTCATGTCTGTTTTCTTTGTTAGGAAATGAAACGTGCTGAGCATCTCAAGGTTACAGTCTATTTAGCTGTAATATGGTAGTTATAAAGCTGATCACATATACCTGGTTTGGGAGGAGAATCCAAGAGACATAGATGAAGCTCTGAGCCTCACATTACTTTCATACAGTTTCCTAGTCAGCCTGGTGGAGAGAACACCTTTTTGGGCACAAAATCCTTATTAGCCAAAGACCATGTAATTGATGTAATTATTTCTAAGCTTTCTGCCTCACTTGCTGTGGTGTGAACACTAAGCCACACACTTTTTCAGTTTTAAACTTCATTATTTGTTGTGGTGTTTCAGTGAGCTCAGAGATGGATTGGTGTCTTGATATCTGCTTTTTTGGCCAATATAATCAAATGGATGTCTTCAGAGAGCTCCCTGCTTTTGTGGCAAGCTCTAGCTTGGTCCTTTAAGGTTTTATACAGCTTTCCTACATATCCTTACAGATAGAGGACTATTAAAGTCTTGAAGAATCTTAACATATCAGTTAAATACAGAATAAATGTGTCCTGTCAGCACTTCTGAGTGATTGAAGGTGTTGATGGCTCTGGTGTTCTTTCTATTTCGCCATGAATACAAAGATGGTGGGGTTTATGTTTAGTATCTTGAGTTTTTAAGGTGTTGGGGTTTGATGCTTGGGCTTGTTTTGACTAGTAAATTGAGTTGACATGTGCACTGTTCAGTTTCCTTATGGACGCACTCTTTAGGTACTGAGTTTTGGTTCACTGGTTGACTCATCACTTTTATTTCCTTGTCCTCTTTGGTAGTGAGCTGGCAGTTGTAATACTCTTGTTTAAAAAAATACATATGTCAACACCAGTTGTTTAGAACATTAATGAGCGTTTATGATGTGCTTTGAAATGCTTTCAGAAAGCTTTGACATGCCTGATGTCAGTGTTGTTAACCTTTATGTTCAGATAAATGGATCCTACAGTGAGATTAACCCCAAGCAGTCTGCAGCAGAGAAGTCAAGAAACCCCAGCAGTGTGGATTCTTCTCACATTGGGTTGAAGATATTGAATTTTCAAGACAGAATTATTAATATATTTCAAAAATAAGGCTTAATACTTAATTTTATCTTCTGCTGGCTAACTTCAAAATAGTAATCAGGTATTGAATTCCAATGTTTCTGAGGAATTACTGTAGGGGTAAGTTGCTACCCAGTCTAAGCTGAGATAAAGACATATGTTGCAATTCACATGATTATCTTCAATTATAGAAAAGGCAGAGCCAATTTTCCAGAGGGATTACAGATATCTTGTGTCATCCTCAAACATAGAGACACTATGAAGATAAATCTCAGTATGCAATTAAAGTAGGAAAGCATCCCAGTCATTTCCCACTGTTGAGATCTTGAGGTCTCTACTCAACAGCAGCATATAATGCTGTCCTTCAAATCAAATGAAATTTTGCTGCCAATCTGATAATATAGAAGATGTTTCCTTTGAGATTCCTTGGAAGGAGGCAACTAAAGTTCTGCAGTGTTACTACATACACTTCTAACTCTACAAAAGGAATGCTTTTCCTTGCAAGAACATGCTGCAGGGAGGAAGGGAAAAGGCTTTGTGAGATTTAATATAATAGAAGAGCCCAAGTCTTCTCTATTACTACCGAAGTAGAAAAATGTCTTTGTTTTGAAGTAAAATGAAGTGTAAATCAGAATGAACAAGTTGCTACCCCTTATGGTTGGGAAGGAGCGTCTGTATGCCACATGCCATTGCCATTCTTGGCATCTGTTGACTCTACAGTTGAGTGTCAGAAGTCTTCCTCCTCATTGTGGTGTTTAACACGGATGATAACCCTGCACTGGCAGTTGCAATTCATCAGCCATTGGGATTCCAAACAGCATCTTCCACTCATTGCTTTATATGTGCAACGTGCATTATTAGAATGGCTTTAGGTGCTTTTTTACTGAAGAAGCAACTCACTGGAAAAATTGCCTGACAAGGTCTTGCTTAAGTCACACCCTATTTATTGTCATTTTGCCATTCCTCTAATCAGGTCATGATTTATAGGTTCATAGTATGAGACACTTAACTTCATATAAATATAGCCTTAGCCTTTTTTCCCTTTTTTTGGGGGCTAAAGCTTGCATGTTGAAGGAAACTCATGCTTGGTGTCTAATTGGAAGAGCTTCACTGACTTACTTGGATATAGAACTTTATAAAAATCAGGATATCTGCAGGGTGCCAGAGCTTTGATCAGACTTTACATTAGCCTCATTTCATCACACGGACCTGTCTACCCCTAGGCCGAGGACATGGGCTATCCGTCACTTTTGCAACTCTTTCTGGGCTGAACCAAGTATGTTTTCTTCCAAGCAAATGGCTATTTGCCACCTGCCCAGAAAGAAGTTCATTCATCAAGCATAAGCCATATAAACATTTCATCTTTCTGCAAGGTGCAGGGCAGAGTATCCCCTCTATATAAAGTTTTGAAAGAGCAGAAACCAGATGGCAGTAAAGTACAGGTCATATGGGGTAGGACAGACTAATAATTACAAAGAGCGATTTATTTAACATTCATTAACAAAGTTGAGTCTGAAAGAAATGTGTTTAGTAATTGATTAGAATGTTATGCACGTAGGTGATTCATGCTTTGGGCAGTTTAAGGGCAAGTATAAAAGTGCTCAACAGCAGATCTTGTATAATCATTTCTCTTATTTCTCTTGTGAAGTAGGTAAGTTACACCTGAATTCCTCTTTCTAAAATAGCCTTTATTTGTAGTTATAAATTAAGATGAATACTGTGCAAATGTTTTGATATCAGCCTGAACTTTTCTTGATGTGAATCAATGCATTTCTGGCTGTTCAGCTATTGGCTTTGGTAATGCATATCTGGATGATGAGATCCGATTAGTTTTTCATGAGAACTCATTTCCAGGTCTTATTGTTTTCAAATACAAGATTTATAAGAATCTTTTAGGAACTGAGCTATGAAAATTCTGCCTTTCCCTCTTAGCCTGTTTTTAGTCTTTTACTATAATGTTTGATTGTGAAACTTCAAAGAACTTGTGCCTTCTTTTTATACTATTTCCTTGCTCTTAGATTAGCCACCCCTGAACAATGGTGCACTCTCTAAGCCCATGCACTGATGGCAGTGCTTCCCCATGTGGGGTGGCTGTGCCACAGCCTGTTGCTGATAGCTGCAATGAGCCCTGTGTCCGCCAGTGTCCTGACTCCAGGGTGGTGATCTATCCTCCACCGGTGGTTGTGACCTTCCCTGGACCCATCCTCAGCACCTTCCCTCAGCAGAGCGTCGTGGGATCTGCAGGAACCCCTGAAGTTGGAAGTGGCTTTAGTGCTGCCCGTACTCCTGGGGCCTCCCTTGTTTATGGTGGTGCCAGATGGGGACGGGGATACCCAATTGGAAACTGTAGACCATGCTAAACCTGCTGCTGCTGAAACAAGAATATCCAGGACATGTCAAACAGGATGTAGATAATGTGGCTGAGGTCCAGGGCACAGCATTTAGGAAGTGTTGAGACATTTGGATCTGCCATTAAATCCATCTGTACATGCTCAGATCTTCTGAAATATCCACTTACATCCTTCTTGGATTACTTCTGCTGTTTTTCTAATGCCTTCCTATTTTTCTAAGTAAGTGCTCTGTTCTTGATGCTATGGGACTACATTGCTAATTCCTTGGGGGCTTGTAGATATCATTGTGGCAACATAAAGGGATCTGGTATGACATTCATTTTAGGTCCCTTTTTTCTGTGGCAACTGATGCATAAAAGAGAGTCATGGAGTCAGCTAGCCTCTGTTTCTGTGCTATATGTGTCTTGCTCTGATCAGGGCTGAGTATCAACCCAGAGCTGCAATAGGGAAGCACCATCAGTTACTACATGAATCACCTTGCATCAAACCACAGGTTGCAGGCAATTTGTAATCTGTACTATGTAATCCTACCTCTGTATGATCTGCTTCTTTCATTAAACATGACATTGCAACATGTTACTGGCCTTGACGTGTGTGTGCGTGTCTGTGTTTGTTACGCTGTGCTCCTCCTAATTCAAGTGCCTTTGTCCTGCTTCACAAAACTGATGCCATCTGTCTGCTTCGGGACAGTGATACTGTTGAGAGATTTGACTGTGGGTTGTGTGTACAGCTCCTTCCCACAACAAGCTCCATGCTGTAGCTGTCCCTTCATGAAATTGCTGCCCACATCTTTGCTTTCATTGCTTCAGGTCTTCCTCAATGTTGGCTTTTCTGGAACAGTTCATGTTTCCTGGTGTCCTCAGGCTCAACCTCCCTTTCTAGGTGGTGACACAATGCATGAGAGCAGAGGTGTGTGGTATTACGAAGAATAATGTGAAACCACATATTACATAAAAGCAGCTGGTTTTGAGTGTATAAGTTAAATTTCTGGCTTTACTGCTCTGCTCAATGCTCTACAACAATGTAAGCTATGCATGTGAAAATGTATGGTGATGTTCATTCATGGAATTTCCAGTTTCTTCAGGAATACGTCAATAATAAACATTCCACAAGCTTCCCATGTGTCTGTATGTGTTTGAAATGTTGTGTAGCGTGTTAACACTTTGTTACAGTGTCATGGGTTCAGCAGTAGCAGTTATTTTTCTCCCTCTTGGAAGCTGGTGTAGTGCTGTGTTTCTGACTTTTGGCCTGGGAACAGCGCTGATAGCACCCATGTTTTTGGTTACTGCTTAGTAATGTTTTGGTCTGACCAAGGACTTTCTGAGCCTCATGCTCTGCCAGGGAGGAGGGGAAGCCGGGAGGAAGCAGAGACAGGACCTGACCCAAACTGATCAAAGAGGTATTCTGTACCACAGCATGTCATGCAGAGGATGTAAAAACGGAGGGCAGAGACCAGGAAGCGAGAGGGTGCACTGCTTGGTCAGGCTGGGTATCGGTGGTGAGCGGTTGTATTCTCTTCCCTTGTATTTCCCTTGCCATTATTATTATTGGTGGTAGCAGTAGTGATTTGTGTTATACCTCAGTTACTGAACTGTTCTTATCTCAACCTGTGGGAGTTGCATTCTTTCGATTCTCCTCTCCATTCCCCTGGGAGCTGGGGGGAAGAAAGAGGGGGGGGAGTGAGTGAGCGAACTGCGTGAGGGACTTGAACCACAACATACAGAAACTCTATAATTCAGTATCGCAAGGTGACACGAGAATGTGGGATTATTTCATAGTAGTCACTCTTTGGAGAATTATTATCCTTATGTGTAAGGAAAACAAAGTTGACTAGGGATTGTAATAATGTGTAATTGAGTGTTGGTGAGCTTTAGAAGAGGTGATTGAACCAGGTTCTCACCAACCACATAAATCCTTCCCTGCAAAAGTGAAATCCCCCAAACCTCAAAAGCCAGACAAAGGAATCTTCATTGTTATGTTAATGGCATATTTGGAAATGAACTCAAGGTTATTATTGAGGCCTCTCAGTTGCACTTTCCATGTAGTAAGTTGAGACTTGCAATTACCATGAAACAGCAAGTGCCAGTAAAATCAGGAAATTTTGCCAGTGGCTATCTATGGGACTATTTATAGTACACCTTTTATTCAGTTTGATATAATAGCTGCTCATATGAAATGCTTTGAGGCTTTCAGAGAACTGAAGATATCAATTGCCTTATTAAGAAGCTACCAACGTCTTTTTAAGATAAAAGCATTTGTTAATGGCTTTAAGGTTCATTATTGCATTATGGGAGAAGGGTATTAATCTAAATATGGTGAATTTTGAAATGCTTTTCATTTCTCTCATTGTAAGGTCAGTTTTCCTATACCAAGGTGCACTTTCCCTTCTCTTAAAAAGTTTGGTGTAATATTACACTCTTAAAAGCTTCCAGTCCAGTTTGTGCAAAAATCAGGAGCCTAATTTCTCATTTTGGGCTAAGTTTATTCTTTAAAAAGGATTCTCCCTCTTGCAGTGAGTCTTTGTGCTGGAGGCATGTTCTGCAGCATGCCTCATGTGTGGGTTGTTCACAAGGTGCATTTAACTCAGTAATTTCCCACATGCATGCAGTAAATACATCCTGTTCCAGACCAGCATTCAGAAATTGAAATGAAATTAAAGGAGGTACTTTTCTGTTAGCTAAATTAGCCATCCATCATCTATTATGATAATGTCAGGTGCAGAGTTCCTCTAATCATTCTCCTTTTCCTAAGCCTTAGGGCGTAAAAGCCTATGAAACAGGGAAGATGCTCTTCATACACCACTGAATAGGAATACAAGAAAAACTCAGAGCTTCTGAAGATGTTAGGTTGGGTACATGGAAAATGGGCATCAGTGCTGTTGATTGAGGGATGTGAGGGGCAGGGAATGGTGTGGACCCCAATTCTGCAACGATCTGGGACTCTTTGAGTCATCTTGTTGTTTGAATGAATAGGTAATAAAATGATCCTGTTTGGTAGCTGAAGGCCCCTGTGGCAGGGGCGCATAGGGTGAGAAGTTGGTTTCCCTCCCTGGCTGGTGGTTGGGCTCCAGTCTTTGCATAAGGCTGATCTGCAACAAGGCAGGAGATCCTGGCTGTGCCCTGGATCTTTGGAGTGAGGGGAGGGCTCAGGTTGCTTAGGTGGGAAGCAGCAGCAAGATGCATTGGGGCACCCCCAGTGCTGTGCAGGGAGGTGGAGAAACAACTAGAGCAGTGGTATCTTCAAAACAGAAAGGGAAGCGAGGAGATGGCAGGAGGCTCTGAAGCAGTGTGGTGGTGACTGGTGACAGGTCTGGGTAGGCTGGGCTTGGCAGGCTGGGCTTGGCAGTCAATTACAGCCCGTGGGCAATGTTCCCCAGGCACTGGGTGGTGATTGCACCTGCTGTCGGAAGTGGTAGTGCCTCTGGTAATGAACCAAGTGGGATGCGGTGAAAGGAAGAGACATCATAAATACAGCTATGTTGGCAAACATGGACAGGGATGTTAAGCTGCTGCCAAAGGACCCTGGGCAGGCTGAGAATTTCACCCAAATCCATGTTTTATTATCTTCTGTGCATGTCTGTGTAAGCCCTTTTGCACGGCATGTGCCGACGGGAAAAGCTTGGTGTGCTGGAGGGCATCCAAGGGAGATAAGCTGCATTTATTGTGCTGGGGGACTCTACCATTTCTTAATTTTTTCCCTGGGGAACCCAGCCCTTTTCGCTGCTGACAGCAGCTAGCAGAAGGATTACAGAAGATGTCTTAATAGCTTTGCCAGTTTCAAAGGGATGTACTGATTTACTGCCAATGTGCCCTGCTTAGGAGGCTCGGGTTGAGGTTGCTGCCCTCACCTTCTTCCTGGGGCATCCTGATTTGGCTCTGTCTTGCTCAAACTAGGCTCAAAGAGGTGAGCTCCAAGCAACAAGGCAGCAGACCAAGCCCATCTCTTGGCTGTGGCTGCTTCTTTCTGAGACAAGGAAATGGATCTGTGGGGCTCATCTGTGACAGTCCAGTTCAAGGTCAAAAGGTTTAAGTGAAAACAATGACATGGATATAAATAAATGGACTTTTTACTGAAGAAATAGCATTTACAGCTCACAGACTATCCTGCCTCCAGTTTTCTGCCTATGAAAGGGATTCTCTGATTTACTCTCAGTTTCTTGACCTCCACTTTGTCAGCTGAGGAATGCAGAAATGCTTGTGGAGGTGGCCACCATGGGAAGCAAAAGGGAAGTCACATAGTGTCTCTCTTGAAAATCAGCCTTAAGGTATCCCCTCACTACCACTTTTGCAACAAAAGTTTTGACTCCTGGTGATATCTTTGATATGTAATTGGGCTTGCGTGGGATCCATGCAGTTTTGTCTAGGCTACGCTTGTTGAACCACCTTGTTCCATGCCAGATTATAATCTTTAATATTAAAATTTTAGATCTAAATCAAGACTACTCTAAGGTGACATGGCAGAGGTTGACAGGAAATCCCTGAATAACCTGGCTGTTCAGTTTGCAAAGGGGATGATCCCTCCAGCAGATGGTCATGGCTGGGTTGCCTTTGGTCTTTTCTCTTAGATGTCTTTAACCTTGAGTGTCTTTGCTATCTTTCCTTGGCAGGCCATGAGGCTTCCACTCAATCTCTTGCTTTAGAAAGTTAGTTTTCAAGCACAAAGCGCAGCTTGCTCCAGGAGTGTATGTGTTTGGTAATACAGAGTCAGCTGATGCTCTTTTCTGGAGAAGTATTTGTGTAAACTCAGGGTCACAGGTTAGTTAAAATGAGGTAGAGCTTCATCCTACTCTGGGAAACAAGCTGGAGCTGGAGCATTTCAGAAGGAGATGTGGTTATACTCTCTAAAGTCTGGAGTCTTAACTTACCTTTTTTTTGGTTGGTTAGAATGGCATTGATGCTGGTCCCTGTAGTATGGCGTATGAGCACAGACAAAAGGAGAAGACTAGAAGTCTGATACTATTAAGCAGAGTAATTTTAATGAAAATGAAAAACACTGAGGAACTGAAAGAATAAGTTTGCAGTTTTACGGAAGTGTCTTCAGCAAGCAGAGTGAGTCTGATGTTGGAGGATGCTTTCTTCTTGTGGAAACAGTGGAGTTTGACAGTCAAGACATGTTTCTTGCTTTCGGGTTGCTTATAAATCATGCCAGATGAGGAACAGCATGGATATCTAACATAGCGTCTCTCCTAGGTGCCATCTTTGGTGAAGTTTATTGCTGAACAAAGTGGACTTGTTTGTGGTGGTTGCAGAAACTCCTATTACAATCGCAATACAAAGCGGCTGTGAATTAACTTAAAAAGCACTTTACTCACGCCTGAAAGTCATGCTTTACTCCATCAACATGCTGTAAAGATGGCTCAGTGCTTGCTGTAATTTAAGTTGCCCTTTAGAGTAATAGTTGAAGAAATGGAAAATATTAGAAAAGGTTTTATATGGAGTAGTCTTACACAGCTTGGCACCCACATGTCCCATTGAACTCAGCCAGAGGTGTGGGTGCTCAGCGTTTCTCAGCATCATAACCTTAGCCATGAATCCATGTCCTGCATTTCATTTCTTGATTGTTATTTCCATTGGTTCAGTATAGACAGCAGTTTCAATAGAAGCATCTGCTTCCAAAGCGAGAAGAGAAGGGGTAGCCGTACCCAAATCTGTACAGGTCCCCAAAGCCCCCATCGAAACCCCCATAACCAATCAAGCCTCTGCTCCCATACAGGCTCCCAAAGCTTCTGTAGCCATATGGGCTGCCGTAGCGGTAGTAGCTGTATGGACTCCCATATTGATAACCATTCAGGCCCCCAAAACCATAGAGGTCTTCATAGCCAAATCGTGAGTAGCACCCATCATCATAGAGGTCCCTGAAGAAAGTCATAGTTCGTCGACACACGTAAACCTGAAACACACACCCAGAAGCAAGGTGACCTTGTGGGCTGCTGACAGCAGGAGGGAGGGCTCAAAGCTTGGGCAGAGCTGATGAAATGCAACTCGCTCCCTCTTGTAGGTCTTTTTTACCCTCTTAACCATCTGTCTTTTTTTTCTTCTCATCTGAATCCCAAACAACACTTGCATGGCTGACTATCCACAGAAAATAGACTTTTTACCAACTGAGAATTGAACTTTTCCATCCCAGAAGTTAGGGAAATTTGAATGGATTCAAGAAAAATATACCAGTTCAGATCCTAATGCTTATTCAGATGAGATCAACAGCCTATCACATGCTCCCCTCTTTGCCTGTAAAGCTGCGTGCCACTCAACATGGGATAAACTTAAACAGTGTAATGGAGGAATTTCCTTCCTGGGTGTCTCCTTAAAGTAGTAAATGCTTCATAAAGTTTTTATCTAGGGATTTGAATTCCCAACACCTAATAAAAACAAGCTGGAACTAGAAGTTACTTCTGACTTCAGAAGTGTGGCAGTAAACTTCAGGTTTTCAGTGCTTTAAAGCCTGCTGTTAAATAAGCACAGGAAGTGCAAAAAAATTTCAGTGACGAAATTCTTCGATGTCACAGAGAATTCTGTGTTTGGGATTAGCTCCAAAATGACAAGAAATCGCTTAGAGTGTGGTACATATATATATATATGTTATATACATGTTACAGATATATGTACACACCAGTATCTTATTTTTATATATATGTTCACATGAGCATATACAATTATTTCTACTAACAAATAGGCATTTATACATACATATATACATGTATCAGAAAGAGTATTGACTTACCTGGTTCACCAAGGGGAGTAGTTCAAGAGAAGTGAATAGCATTTTGGAGTTGTAGGTCCCTATATATACCCTCTTCAACTTGGCTGTTAGTTCTGCTGCATAACTTCTTGCATGCATTATTCTTTCAATTGATGTAACTGGAGTTAGTGATTTTCATATTTTCAGAGTCTGATGCTATGACACATGTGTAATACCTGTAGAATTTCTTTCATCTTAAAACAAGAAGAAATTGGGCTCAGCATATTTCTAGTAAAATTGCATGAATTTCTTTGTAGTTGGAGGGATAGAAATAATTTGGGGAGATGTTTAGACCATATCCAGTTGTGCAATCTTCTTGTAGGTACTTCAGTCGCTTGGCTTTTACATCTATGGTGCAACATGGGGGGGAGAAAAGGATTAGGCTTTGGTGTGCAGAAGCATTGTATTAGAGCTTCTATTCAACAGCCTCATGACCCCTAGTACTACCCAGTGATACCGATGGGGATCTTCTGCCAATAGCTTTCTTTGGTTTTTGTCTCAGGTTCTACAACAGTGATTTGAAAGAACTCTTTGAAGTCCCTTGTGAATGTTCCCAAATTTTATTCTTATTTTAGATTTTTGTAATAGTTTCTGAGTTTCATGAAACATAAATGCATCACCTTATTAGGACTTCGACATAAGAGATCTTAATATGTCTTGTGAGTGACCATATTATTAAATCTGGTGTATCTTTTGGTGACAAACTATTAATATTTAAATACTGCAACACTTTGCAAATTGAGAACCTCAATGAGTATTTATGAAGTGCTTTGGCATGCAAAATTCTGAGGAAGCCTCAACATCCTGTTTGCTCATTATTGCCCTTATTTTATATTCAAATTAATGCCAGAAATTAGGTGAAGGTCATACAAGGATTTATGCAGTTTACTCCAGCATTCCTCACTGTTGTAGTGGGTTTGATACACATGGCTGATTCTTTGTGAAGAAAATATTCATATGGCTCCTTGGAAAACAGAATTAGTGCATCTCACAAAACCCTTATCATTTACTGTTCCCCAGCCCAAGTTCCTACTTGTATTCTCTACTTTGTTCTGCTGAACTTGCTGTCAAGCCCTCCAGTGGGCTAAACTTCAAGCAATGTGGTAGTTGCCTTTCTGTCAAAACCATGTTTTCTGCTCATGCAGCAGCATGACTTTTCTTCACCAGGAACACTTTGGAGGAACTCAATTAAGATTTATTTGCAGGTCATGCTGGTCCAGTTTCCTGAAGTTGCCTATTTAGTTTAATATAAAATACCTACATTTATGTTTTCACTTCCTTTAAATATGCACCCTGGGCTATGGTGCATAAGAGTTTCTAGTGAACAACAGAGATTTTCAAACATGCGAGAAGGTTTTCTTTCTTTACCAAAAATTGCTTTCTCTTTGGGAACTTAGAAATGCTTTTAAATGATACAAACTTCAGTTTTGACACTGAAGACTATAAAATGGTATCAGGAATGTAGTTGGCCCAGAAAATTTTAAGATGAAAGAAACCTGTAATACATGTGACATATGGGAGTCTGGGAACACGCTAATAATCCCAAACAATGGAGAAAATTATATTAATTGAAGATATGACGTGTACAGGCAAATTTGTTTTCCAGCCAATAAGACTACAAAACTTTTGAATACACAGGGCGTCTAAGATAAGCCAGGCAGGCAAAGAGACAATATAAAAAGGGCTCAGAGCTCTAGGCTCCTCATCAGCTCTCTTGCCTTCCTCCTCCTGGTGAACTCGGTAAGCCTTCTCTCCATTCATATTCTTCATAAGGATTAGAAATTTTGGGTTAATAATTTATGTTAGGATTGTGGCTTCTCTGGAATTTAAGATTTCTGAGTACCTGTGTCTGTCCATATGCATTGATGAGTTCAAGTTTTAATGATGGAGCTAAATCTTTCCTGATTGTGTTGGTAACTGGGTATCTGGCTCCATGATGAGAATTGCTGGTTCCTGGTCTGCAGAGGTAGAGAAGGGTTTATCCACCATAGCCCTCAGTGAGGTCTTCCATAAATCTTCTATTTTGTTTTAAGGGAGGTCTTCAGGTCTGTTTGGCAGGACAGCACATGTTCACATGTGTGCTAATGCTCCATGGTTTCTTGTATGTCCTGTAAACATTTCCAGATTCCAATCAAAATTGGTGTAAATTACTGAAATGGGACCTTCTACGTTCAACCCTGCAGCAATCATAGAATCACAGAATCAGATAGGTTGGAAAAGAACACCAAGACCAACCTTTACCCCAGGATTAAAGCAAAAGCTGAAGTGTGTTATGGCAAGCGCTAGGCACTTCAAGCTTTCTTGAAGACTTTCTTGAAGGATTTGGGAATGTAGAGCTCTATCCAAACCTGATATCCTGAAAGAAATTTAGGATTATTAACTCCTAACAGTACTCTCTAAGTAAAATCCTGAAACAGCAGCAAAGAAGTTTTGGTCTCTAACAGGCATATGCTGTAGCCAGTGTTTCACAAATCTCAGTGACAAAAGACATAAACCCCATTGTTCCAAAACAGTGGGAAAATGACAAAACAATAGAAATGGGATGTAATAAGGGGAATAAGAAGCTGAGGAATTTGGTGGTAATTTTGCTTCTGTCCTTGGTCTCACATGGCCAGTCTTTTGTCTCTGAGACTGCTCCTGCCACTGCAGTAATCATTATTTCTGCTTTCCTCCCTGTTGCTGCATTTCAGGTTTGCCTCCATCGCAGAAAGATGACTTTCTTCCAAAACCAGTGTGAGGATGACTGCTATTCTCCCTGCAATTATGGGAGCCTGTACAGCTACCGCAGCTATGACTACGGGAGTCCCTGTGGCTACCGGGGCTATGGTGGCCTCTATGGCTACCGGGGCCTCTATGGCTTTGGGGACCGGTATGGTTCTGGCGGTCTGTACGGTTACCGGGGCATTTATGGCTCTGGGGACTGCTATGGCTCTGGAGGTCTATATGGCGGCTATAGGGGCTACTATGGCTTTGGAGACTGCTACGGCTACCCAGGCTTCTATTCTGGCCGCTATGGCTACCCCTTTGGTTCACGATATGGCCTAAGGTTTGGCTACGGGAGCTGCTAAACCCAGCGGGAGCATCCCTGAAGTGAAGATCAACTCAGGCCCAGCAAGCACGGACTGATGGCGAATCTTGGCAGCAGTGGTCACTGGTGTGCAGAGCTCTGGTGACAGCAGCCAGCTGCCCTTCACGGGGGCTTTGTGTGCTCTGTGCTGCTGTTAAAGTGCTTGTGATAATTTATCTTCTACTCTGTGTCTGCTTGCTCTCTTGCCACCCAAACTCTCCTCTTGATCAAAAGCTTGCTTCTTCAGTTCTTTGTGAACTGCCTTTCATGTTTGTTGCCACAATGTATGCAAAACCTTAATGCTGATTGAATGGAATCAGCAGAATTAATATGTCTTCAGGAATGTGGCCTTTCAGTTCTGTATGCCTTTGAAAATCTATCTGCCTTTCACTCACATTAAAAATTATGCTGCATCAATACTGCATCTCTGGTTTTATTTTTCACCTGCATGCCTCAAATATCTTGAAATCACTAGCATCACACACATTGTGTGACAGTTATTAACTTTGTATACTGAGGGATTTGCTTGTAGGGACTTGCCCTCCTCAAGCTGGGAAACATGGACTTCTTAAGCTGCAAGAACTTTCAGCTGTACCTCTGGTTATACATGTTTCTACAACTCCAGGCTTTGGCTTGGTGTATTCCAAATAAGTGGTTCATTTAAATGTCATGTGGTTCAGACATGATCCATCACTGGCTGTGGTCTGCAAATATGTGGACTCATCAGGTTTTAAATTTTGAAATAAGTCTGTGTTTCATATAGTATCATAGAATCATTAAACAGCCTGGACTGGAAGGGACTTGGAAAGACCAGGGTTGAAAGATTAGGCACTCCCTGATGGAAAAAGGGGAGGAATTTACCCTTTGCAGTGTATACAGTTTGGTAGGAGCAATGGAAATCCTTTGGCCAGCACTTCTGAGGCATATTTTTGTCTGTCAGTTCAGGGAAGTGCACTCAGAGCCCACAGTTTGGAAGGAGGCAAGGTTACAACTGATTTTTACTGACTTTTTTCCTTTTTCCCACTGAATATTATGGGTATACTATATTATGAATATTATATTATGAATATATGGGAATAAACGCTACAGAACCTCTGGGTTCACAACTGAGGGTCTGCGGCTGCATTCGGAGGAAGATGACGGCACTTCCTCACTGCTTCTGTGGCTGGAGGCAGCTACAAATCACCCTGGAGACACTGAATACTGTTTCACTTGTTTTTAATTTTTTAAGAACTAGTTGCCTCTTTTTTTCCCCACTTTTCTTTCTTTTAGCTTTTAGTCCCCAGATTTAGTGAATTCTTATAACTGCACCTGTAGAACTGTTTTTTTTTCTACCTAGTGTCTGTGTGGAATGTGATAGGAAATTGTGACTCTGGAGCAAGAACATTAAAATTGCCAGGAATAGGACAATATTCTGCTCACTTGAACATCTTCATATACTCTCTATGGAGGCTTGTGACTAATTCTCTATTTTAAAACATTATTATAAAAACTATTGCAGTCTTATTATGCTGAAATATGTTAACCTTAAATCTGGTAATCGTTTCAATTAAGTAAAGGGAGAGATTGTAGCATTTCTTAAATTTCTGAGGGGTAAAAGGGAAGAAAAGGGTGCATTTACTGGGACCAACTGCTCTGGAGGTGGAGGGGTATGAAATGCTTTGCTGGCATTATGAACACAAAGGCCCTTCAGGATGCTGTGACCCTCAGTATATTCATGTATATTAGAGACAGGGGAAAGAAGACAACTGGACCTTCATTTTTTTTTTTTTTTTTCATGCAGAAAGAGTTTAATGCAATAAGAAAGGAGTTGGCACAGGTACAGAAAGATTATAGTTTTGGGATACTGGAAAGAGCTACGGAAGATGAGTCATTGCACTGTGCTACTCAGAACATTCCTTTTGTTGAAACTGTGTTGTTCATCCCTTAGGTACTTGTAAATCCAGATCAAAGAAGAGACAGCAGTAATACTTCTCCATTACACAGTCCTGCAGCACCTTAATGGAAGTAGTTATTGAAAATGCAGATGAGACAAATCTAATTTTGCAGAAGTCCTTTAACATCACTGCAGCAACTGTAAGAATCTTCAAGTGAGCTGCAGATTGTCATTCCCGTTGCTGAAGAGTGTAAATAGGGTATCTGCCAAAAAAGGGTTTAAATGTAGAATATCAAGAGAGAACTCCTAGTTGTGAAAGACAGGAAGAAGGAGACATAAAGAACAAAAATACAAATGCCAAAAAATGTTAGAGAGCAGCCAAGCTCCTCGTTCTCAGTAACTTCAGTTGCAGCCACAGGGGCTCAGCGCTTCTCTAAGCATTGCCTCTGACATTAGCTATTCTTCATTGCTTGCTGGGTCGGGGTTGATTCTTGTTGCAGGGTTGTTGCCACTGGGTTTAACAGCAGGGGTAGCAGCACCTGTAGCTGTAGTTGCAGCAGGAAGGGTAATAGTATCTGGTGGTGCATGTCCCGTAGCTGCAGCAGTCTCCACAGCTGTATCTGCGCAAGTAGCTGCACAAGGTCCTGTAGCTGCAGGGGTTGCAGCAGCTGTAGGTCCGAGAGCAGCGCACAGTCCTGTAGCAGGGGGAGTAGCACACGCTGTAGCACGGGTATGTGTAGCAGCAAGACATCTTGGTGTGGTGGAGGGGAGCAGGCAACCTGAAAGAGATAGGAAGGTAAGGGGTAGGCTCAGCTTGCAGGGAGCAGCAGAAGTAGTGACTTGGTGGCAAGAGTACCCAACCCCCTTTCTGTGCTCTCTCCTTGTTAGATCTGACTGTGAGGCACAGTTTCTTTAGTTTCTCCTCTTAAAAGTGAATATAATACCCTCTCTTTCTGGACTTTGGACACAGAAGGGTCAGCTTGCAGATGTACATCCAAATCTACGTGTTTTGGTGTCCAGGTTCCCAGCACAGGCTGCTGAGGTCAATCATGACAAGTTCGCTAAAGGCAGCCTCCTTGTCTGTTTTTAATTTTGTTATGTAAAATATTCCTTGGCTTTGTTAGTGCCAGTTCTAGGAAGGATACTGAAAATACTCTGCCAGGCAGTAAAGATTTAAAGTTTAAGTCCTCTATTGCCACAGATCACAGCTGCTCCAGTGACTTTAGAGAGACAAAAGCAATTCATGTGACTTGTTCGTATTCATTATCAGAACATCTTTCCATCCAAAAGCCATTTCCGCTTTGCATTATACACAATTCTGCCCATGAACCAAATTTCAGTTTAAAAAGCTAAAGCAATAGAGCTGCTGCTTTCTCTTACGTGAAGACAATACTTCTTACCAGGCTTCACATCTTATCAATGATATCTGAAAATTTATTCATCAATGTCCCCAGCTTCTTTTACTACACAGATTAAAAACATACAGGATAAAATACTTCACCACTGTTGCATATGAGAGAATGTTAGTAAAGGAGTCATTCCCAAGTTAAAGGAGTCTCTGTGAGAACAGGATCTGAACTTACCAAGTTCACTGAGGAGAGTAAACCAAGAGGAGCGATGGGAAGAGCGTGGGGTTGTAAGCACTTTTATACAGTTTCTCGGACCTGTGGAAGTCAGTGCAATTCCTTGTGTGCTTCCACTACCTGTTAGTCATAAAATACATTTCGGAAATACATCACCACGGCAATTGCTATAATTGTTTTCCTCCACATTTAGGTCAATTTTCAAATTCCTCTGGTAGCACATTGTGATTATGCCTTGGGAGGTTCTTTCATCTTAAAACTTTCCAGGAGAAATGGATTTCTAGGAATTCACCTGAAGGACAACTGTGAATGAAACTGGAATACATGGAAGTGGAATACATGGAACACTTCCAGCCACACTGTCTGCCTATCTGGGGAGTCAATAGACTTTTTCTTCATTATGCCCCTACAAAAGACGTGGATACAGCACATTTTGGGGTTGTGTAAAATACCTGGCCAGGAAAGAGGCATTACACTATGTGCTTAGGGCTTTTCCCAACCATTTTGATTCATTTCCGTCACAATTAATAACAGGCGTTCCATTGATTCCTTTAGGTTCTGCTATTGTCTATAATTTGACATACACACTATGAGAAGTCTAGGCCAAGGCACAGGATCAATTACATGAACATCTGAGCAATGTGCGTGAGACTTGCTGTTTGGTTTATTTTGTCCTTTGTTTTTCTCTTTTCTGGATGAAATAATTAGAAAATATTTTTTGAATTAGTATCTTGTAATATCACACACACATTTATTATTTTATATATATTATATATTTATTATATAAATCATATGTATTTATTGTAGACCTCATAGACTTTCAATATCTGAATGGGACCTACAACGGTGCTGGAGATGGACTCTTCATCAGGGGCTGAAGCAATAAGACAAGGGTTAATGGATTAAAGCTGAAATAGGGGGAATTCAGGTTAGATAAAAGGAAAAAGTTCTTCCTTGTGAGGATGCTGAGGTTCTGGCACAGGGTGCCCAGAGAAGCTGCAGCTGCCCCATCCCTGTCAGTATTCAAAGCCAGGTAGGATGGGGCTTGGAGCAACCTGGTCTAGTGGGAGGTGTCCCTTGCCTACGGCAGGGAGCTGGAAAAAGATGAGCTTTAAGGTCCTTTCCAACTCAAACCATTCTACGATTCTATGATTTATATGGTGTATATATCTATATGAGATACATAAATGCAGATATTATACTGGGGCAGTATCACTGCAGGTTCTGGTGGTGCAGAAAAATCTGGGTTTTCTTTTGGTCTACCCCAGGGACTGCAGTAGGAAAAAAGAGAACAGTCTTCTAAGACTTCTAGGAAGGCTGTGGAAGGTTTCCAGTAGGGTGGAGGCCATGTGTTCCTCACTGATGGGAAGCATTTGTTGGGGAGGGAGGATGGAGACACTCTAGCAGTGAAGGGTCTTATGAAGTCTCATGCTTTGCAATGGGCTTTAGTATAATAAAGAGGTTTATGAAGTGCTCTAAGTTGCACACTGCTGATTTTTGTGGTGGTGTTATCCAGTCAATTGCTGTGAGGGTGGTGAAGACCTTCTGCAGGATGCCCAGAGAAGCTGTGGCTGCCCCATCCCTGGCAGTGTTCAAGGCCAAGTTGCACAGGGCTTGAAGCAACCTTATCTAGTGTGAGGTGTCCCTACCCATGGCAGGGGGTTGGAACTGGATGTGCTCTAAGGCCCCTTCAATGCAAAGCAGTCTGTGAAGTTACAAGATACGGCTGTATCTGCCTACCCCAAGTGAGGATGATGACTGTAATGCCTTAGTTTTAATAAAAAGAAACAGTGCTTAGCCTAGGGGTTCCCTTGTTGTTTATTGTCCAACATCAAGGCACTTTTCAGCAACAATCTATTAATATTTAAATAATACAAGCATTTCTAAAGTAAATTTTAATGACTGTTTTGGAAAAACATTGATACCAGAAATTGTGATGAGGCTCAGCACTTCTTGAATGTCTGTTATTATCCTCATTTAGTATGCAAATGGCGAATGGCTCACTGCAGTGAAGGTCATACAAGGAGGTATTTATTGAGTTAAAATAAAAGGCTCTTGACTTTACATTTTGTGCTGTGCTTCCTTTGGGAAGCTGGTGTTTGATGAGGTGGAAAACCAGCATCAGTAAGATTTGTTGTGAAAGAATATGTGTCATTTTAACTTCTCAATATTCTGATAACATCAGTGTCACATAATTTAATTTACATTTGCTTCGGTGATATCCTGAAAGAGTTTTATTATGGTATGAGCAGATACAATGACAAGGTATAGACTCCGTGATTAATTCTTCCTCCTTCCTATTTATGTATGTTTGAAATTGTTACCCAAATGAACACTAAACTTCTGTAAGTTCCCTGTGTTTTTATAGTGAACCAGACTGAAAGAAAATACTAAAAGTATAAAACAAAAAGTATTTCAGGAGAAGAGGAGAAAATAGCTGGGTTTTTTTTCAAATACAGACCTCAGTTGAGAGGTATAAGTAAGAGGCAAAGCGGCATGAAATGCTTTTACATCCTCTATTACTCTAGGATTAGGATTTTTCATTCTGTGAGGAAGAGGGGTGCACTGGGGTTTATTTTTAAATGTATATTAGGTAGATGTAAATGTATGGAACTTTTCCCTCTAGGAAATACTGACATATATTAGATAGATGTAAATGTATGGAACTTTTTCTTCTAGGAAATGTTGACATAATTTGGGTTACATACATGTGTAATACATTAAAAAGACCCCAAATATATGGATTTTGATTCTTAGCCATCTCTAGCCTGAGGATCTCCTGAGGATCTCTCATTCTCTTGTCCATTTTTGCATCTTGATTTGATAATTAAAAGTGAGGATTACCCCAAAAGTTTTTAAGATGAAACAAGCCCATAACTTTTGCATTGTCAAAATGAGAAATAATAATCCCTGACATTGAAGAAACCAATTATATTAACTCAAGTTGTGACGCGTACGGAAAAATTTAGTGTTGTTGCTATTTGCACAGGTCAGGAGATCATAATTTTGGAGTGACCAAGCAACCTGTTGTGTTGTGGCTGAGGTCAGGTCCCTCGCAAACACCTGAGGAACACTGGAATGGCCATTAATTGTCATGGAATATTTAAACACGTATATGAAGTTTTCCAAAGTTATCCAAATGTTCAAAATTCATGGAATATTTTGATGTCCCTAATATAGAAAATCAGAAATTGAGCTTGGGAAGCATCAGTTCAATAGTGCCTGAACTTCTGTACCTACATATCAAAGTAATATAGAGAAGTGCCCTAAACAGACTTCAAGACATGCAGCAGTGTTCAATCAGTAACTGGAAATACAATTCATAAAAAATCTTGGTAATTGTAGAAAGATGGAGTCAAATTCACAGAGGAAAACAAATTAAGACATTCAGTGAAGGGCCGTGATTCACAAGAACATTACAGGTTTGTGTCTTAATCCCCATAAGATTTCAATTCCCTTTTGCCCTTTTCATTTGCCAAATGATTTCTCCTATGTTATGCTTTTGTTTGATGCATTTTTTCAGCTGGACTGTGGTAGATTTTGCACCAGAACTAACATAAATATTTTAAAGATGGTATTAAAAAAAACTTCTGAAAAAGTTAATGAACAATGTTGGCATTTTCTTTCAAGATTTCTGTTTCTCTTTTTTCTTTAACTCTTATTTTACCAAATGCATATTTATTTCATCTCCTATCATGTCAGTAATAAGCTAATCTAGAAATAATATTATGTAATTATATAGCAATAAGATGTAATTCTAAATACATGCAAATAGGTTGTATTTGTGGGTGTATTGAAAACCCCATAATTTCTTGAGTTGTGATCCACTTTTCCCCATTTGTTCTGACAATGTGCTGTGACCTCCAATATTATTTAAAAAAGCGTAGTAATTCAATTTTTTTAAAAATAATGAATGGCATTTCACAGAAATTCACATTTTTTTTGCATTATGAATAAAACTTAAATCTGAACATTTTGAATAAATTAAGAATAGAATTGAGAAGCAATTACCAATTGCTTTGTTACTCTGAAATAGAAAAGGCTATGATATAATGCACCAACTGATAACTTCTCTTTAACTTTTAAAACAAATTTATGCATAAGCCGCAGTAACTTTTAAATAAAAAAAACCAACAAAACCCTTCAGATGCTGAATTTGTACTTCATGACCAGTTGAGGTAAACCTTGATTTGCATTTTTAGATTGTTAGATGAAAATATATTCAGTAAAAGGAAATTAATGTAACAGTTGAGCACAGTGAATATAAAAAGCCTTTGTTTTAGCAGGTAATTTGTCCAAAATAAGTTTCCAGAAGTACCAGCTACTGTAGACCAGAATGGTGAAGTTTCAAAGCATGATTTGATGCATTTTTCTGGCAGCTCACCCAGGACTTGTGGGTTTGTTTTCTTCAGGTTTCTCTTATACAGCCTCCTCTCCAACCTCTTGAATAATCTGTTAAATAAGTGTTTAGGTTCTGCTTCATTTCTATGCTTTGTTTTTACATGGATGCAAATTCACATGAACCTCACTCCTGCTGGGAATTGGTGGCAACTGGCACTTATAACCAGAGAAAGTCAGCTTCACAGTCCGTAATTGTGCCTCCTACATGCAGATCAGTGTTAGCTGGAGAACTGAAGCTCCTGTAGACCAGGAGAAGGCGAATTTCCTGTTGGAAATCACTTACAAAACTCAATATTCTTGTGGCTCCAGATGACTCCTCCCTGGGAACAGTCCTGGTAGGTTCACCCCTTTGTCATCAAGCCGGTAGCCACTTTCGCTTTAAGCAACTATTCCTCCTCCCTATCACATGTCCTCTTGGTAATTACGGGGAAGAAGAGGCTTCCCCTCCAAGCCTCTCCTTATCTGGAATCTGCATGCTTCTGCTCTTCCTTTGTAGAACAGTTTTTGCTGATGGTGAAGGCTGGCAGATGATTACAGGATGTATGCCAGAAAGCCAGCCCAGCCAGGGCAGTGCCAGGAAGGACTAAGCTCACAGCTCATTCACAGGACATCATACAGTCATATAATTCTAGAATGGTTTGCGTTAGAAGGGACTTTAAAGCTCTGTGTCCTTCTTATGCTGATACCCCCAGAGGTGGATGTAGAACTGCAGGCGCATGTGCGTGTGTGTGTCTCACCAGAGTGGAGTAGAGGAGGAGAATCTGCTCCCTCAACCAGCTGGGGACGCAGCCTGACTGTGCAAAGTAATCTCTGGTGAAGAAATAGCAATACTGAAACCGCGATTCACATTGGGAAGAGATGAATGTGAGTTCCTGTGTGTTCTCATCTTAGGTACCTACTTCAGAGCTGCAGAAAGTTGAGGTAGTCCAGCATTCTGGGTCTCAGCGCATTTTGGATCCTCAAATGTAATATAACTTGGGCTGGAATGTAGTCAGTAAGCACCGATTTAGTTTTCTTAAATCTTTTTATTTCTAAGGTAGTATTTTGGAAATAAACAGTGTTTTGGTGTGTTTGGTGAAGAGCGGCAGAGTTAGGACATGGCAGATGTGAGTTTTCAGGACTGTCCTGGAGGAGACAGAAATTGAAGTGTTCAGTATGTCCTCTCACTTCAGATTCTACAGGATGCTTAAAACTGCAGATGTGAGAAGCTTATGCCTCCTTTTTTTGCCATGTTTCAGGTAAATAATTAGTAAAGTCAAATATAAAAGAAAACTATATAACAAAAAGCAGTATTGTGATGCAAGATCTTTTAATGAGAGTAAGAAGTAGTTACAGCTTGTAGTAGTAGAGAAGAGAAGCATTCAGGGATTCACACATCCTTTAAACAGAGTTACAAGATTGCACAGTAGATGCTTTTGGGACCATGGTGGTGTTTGGTGAGGAACAGAGCTGTCAGCTCATTATATGGCAAGACGAGGTGTCTGCTCCTCTCTGCATCTTCTGTTGTAAAGCTACACATCAAACTACACAGTACATCCAAAGGTTATGAAGGAAGAGTTCACCCTAATAGCAAGTTACTCAAAGTAGCTGCAGACATTGAACAGAGGTGTTAAGCACACAGGACCATTCCTGACTGCAGTTGCTGTCACGGGAGCTTAGCACAGGTAAAATTCGTACATTACTGTTTTGCCTTTAATTTCCTGTCTGCTTGTTCTACAGCTGGGTTTAGCAGGGGTAGCAGCCTCCACAGTTGTATCTACGGATGTAGTAAGAGTAGGGGTAGCAGTAGCGGGAGCTGTAGGAGGGGTAGCAGTAGCGGGAGCTGTAGGAGGGGTAGCAGTCGCGGTAACCGCACAGGCTCCTGTAGCTCCGGTAGCCGCAGGGGCTCCCACAGTCATAGGTCTGGTAGCTGCAGGGGCTTCCACAGTCGTAGCTCCTGTAGGTCCCGTAGTCGCAGGGCGAGTAGCAGGAATCCTCACACTGGGTCTGGTAGCAGAAAGTCATCTTGGTGTGATGGAGGTGGAGGCAATTCTGAAACACAGAAGAAGAGAAGAAAAGGTCTGCCCCAGAGACCAAGCTGACGCTTGCTGCTTCTAGAAAAACCTGTGTGAGTATAGGAAAGAGGGAGGAAAGAAGTGCGAACATGGGAACCAGTCCAACACCTCCACTCAAAGCTGTACCCTGACTCCTTGCCCAGCTCACTCTTGTCTGATTTTCCCACTTGTTTTTGCCATAAAAATATTTTATGCTTCTTGTTACCATTGCTTAGATTTGGCAGTTTGTTTTCAATAGTACTTGAGATAGGATCTTGTTAGGATTAGGTTGTATCAGTGTCTGATGCTTCTCTAAAAGCCATCAGTGAACAGACACTAGATCAGGAATGAATTCTGTCAGTTCTTGCCATTGAGACAAGACACTACAGAAGAAATCCTCCTCTTGTACAATGCTCTGCTGAAAAAAGCAGCTTGTTTGTTTGAACCCGTGTCCATGCCTCAGTTGCCAGTTGAATATACTTGCTTTTTGCACAAAATAATGAAAAAATATGTAATACATTTTCTGCTTCATAATAAAGAAGCCTCAAAGGCTTCAGCATAGCATAAATAAAGATAACTTCTCACAGTGCATTGCTAGATGACAGAATCTTCTAAACTTATATAGACATATATCCCATTTTAAACAAAATGAATTGTGCTTGCTGTGAAATCACAGCCTTTTCTGGAAAAAGCCTTTGCTTTTAAAGTATAACTGCTGTCTGTATAGCAATATAGTAAAAACACAGCATCTACACAGAAATAAAGACATTGTAATAAGTCCGACTTACCACGTTCAGTGCGAACTAAGTCCGGAGATGCGAGTAGAGAGTGTTGAATTTCTTTCCCTTTTATATATTTTTCTGACCAAGCCTACTGTGCTTTAAACTCCTATTCATCACAAAACAAATTTACTTCTGCACGTCATTCCTTCAGTTGATGCAATTATTTTCCTTGGTTTGTGATCATTAGTCAGTTCTTGGCTTCCAAAAGTATGACATTGCATTACAGTTTTCTTTCATGTTCAGACTTCCTGGGTGAATTATATTTGTAGAATTAGTGTGGTGAAATCTGAGCTATAACAGGAAAGGGAAGGAAGGATATTGAGAGCAGAATTGATTGATGAATGTATGTGTGTATGAAGCCTGCAATGACTCTGAATTGGTTTGAGGAAGGAGGAATTTTAGGGTTTTTCTTTTCAGAAATAATAATCCCTAGAAAGCATTTTTGTTTGTTTGCTCTTTTTTTTTTTTAATTTCAAGATTGCATTTTTAGGTCAGAATACCATCAGTATTTGTATTTATAGTATCATTTGTGTTATATCCAACCCCAAAGCAGAAGTACAAGAAAGGTAGTTGAGTTAGAGGACAAGTCTGGTCTGTACCCTGCTGCAATCAAATATGCACAGATATGTTAACTGCATACTGTGACCTTCACAGGAAAGTCATGTAGATTTACTTGCTAGAAATGCTCTATCAATTATGTTCACCAAACTCCAATAGCCAGCTCTTTTGTCTACATAGAAGGAAACCAGGGTCCTTTTTGGTGTAAGAATGGTGGAAATAGGTCTGAATAAATTAAAGTCACTGACAAGACTTTATGAGAACCCTAAAGCAGGTAGCAATAAGTAATCAATCTAAAGGATATTTGAAATTCTAAATTGCATAATATATTAAATAAACTGACAAATTCAGGCTCCTGGAGAGTCAATGCAAGCTAGGCAAATTTAATGGATCCAAAAATATCTTCTTAGAGATTGTTTATGCTTAAATCAGAAATGATTCACTCACGGGTTCACTACAAAAGAACAAGATAGGCCAAACAGGAACATATACGTGTAATAACTGCAGTTTTCCTGAGGAGTCCCCCAGCTGCTAAATACGGTTTAGCATGACATTTTCTTAATGTTGTTGAGGTGTTTAACTTAATGCTGTTAATGATAGTGAATAATTTTGAGCCCTGTGAATGTGACCTGGTAAAGCAGCAACATCCCGGTCTTCCCTGGTGACCTTCACCTCAAAACATTGCTGTTTACTTGCATCTAAGGGACGGATAATAACAGACATGTCAGACATTCTCAAAATTTTGAATATCAAAGCCTTCATTAATACTTATTAAAGATTCACATGTACAAAGAGATTTATTATTTAAATATTAATATTACGTTAGTGGAAAACGCCCCAGCATTATGTAACACAGTTTCTAAAAACGTGCATCATGTCATCCTGTTTCTAGGCTTTATTAAGAATGTAATTTATAGCTGGAGAATTGAGTCTTGGAAAGGTTTTTCCTCAGAAAATACGTCATATACATGCCTTTTTAATGCTTCTACACCAATTTTCTAGCTGAATCAATCAGCACAGCAATATCATATTCCATGACTGCATCAATGCAAAGGTCTTAACTGCTTTGCTAGTCACGGGAAATGTTGGAAGGTATTGGTAGGAATGTGCTGTTTCATGCATCATTAAAGTTATGAAATACATGAAAATGAGAAGCTCCCCCTTTCACAAGTATTTCAGGAAAAAAACCTGTACCAAAAAGCACATGGGTCAACGTGCACAGTGAGGCTGGTCCTCCAAAAATGATGTTTGGCAATTCATGCATCTTTGCATATGCTGCTGGACTGAAGAAGTGAATTCAGCACATTGATACCAAGGCTTATTTGCCCTGGTAGTTTTGAGATGAAAGAAACCTAGAGGGTGTAACCTGTATGTCACAGTTCTGGACCAATAATCAGAAACCCTGGGGAGAACCGGTATAACAATGAGAAGGAGTCATGAGGGAAGCAAAATGTGTTTGGCAATTGGACCCTTTCATGCATGGGGCGGGACTAGGAGCTCTATAAAAACCCCAAACCACCGAGGATAATGCATTCGCTTCTCCTGCCTTATCCTCATTACAGAGTGGGTAAGTTGGAATAGATTACGGAAACCTAGTGAATAATGATACAGTTTTCCCTCTCTTCCTCCCTTCCAGTTATTAATATATGAGTGTTGTGGATTAATTCACTGGGAATTAGGGCTGTGTTTTGATGAGAATTATTTATATGTAAGATATTCTTTCCTGCCTGGATTTTCATTGGTATTTCAGAGTTTGAAACTGTGACAATTCTACAGATATCCTTCTTTTCCCTTTAAGTCTTCATCTCACTACAGCTATGAAGGATTTTCCAGCTCATTTCCTGACAGCTTCCTTTTGACACAGGCGTCACTGTTCACAATCCCATCTCCCATCATGATCAATGTGCAGCCAGTGGGGATGAGCAGGAAAGCTCAGAAAGGCTGGTCAGGACAGAGGATTAAGGGGAAGACCCAGCACTAAAAACAAGGATAGAACAATAGTGTCAGGCAGCATGCTTGGGTTTGCTGGCTCTTTTTTCCCTGCATGCTTGTAGCATTTATTTGAGTTTTACTTGCTGTTGGGAGCATCGTCTTACAGGCTTTTCCTTCTCTGTGGTGTTTTAGGCTTGCCTCCCTGCATCACATCAAGATGACTTTCTGCTACCAGACCCAGTGTGAGGATTCTTGCTACTCACCATGCAACTACGGGACCGTGTGCACCTACAGGACCTACGACTGTGGAAGCCCCTGCAACTACCAGACCTACGACTGTGGGAGCCCCTGTGGCTACCGGAGCTATAGGAGTCTGTGCGGTTACCGTGACTGCTACCCCGCCTACAGCTTCCGCTACTGCTACCCCTACTCCTCTTACTACACCCGCAAATACAGCTATGGGAGCTGCTACCCCTGTTAAATCAAGAAGGATATAATGGAAAACTACGAGTGAGAATTAAATACTGAATTCATGGCTGCTCTTAGAGGGGAGGGTTTGCAGAAGCTCTGAGGCCAGCACTATAACTGAAAGCTGTAGTATTTTGGAGAGATCAGTGCTTCTGTGAAACTTCTGCAGTGTTCTTCTAAAATGTCTTCCTTCTTTCCTATAGACTTGTTAACCTTCCATGAGTTTTGTGGTGTAAAGGAAGCTGGTCTTAACATGCATGAACAACTTCTTAACTGACTTAGATCTCTTTCCCAGCTAAAGTTAATGGAATCTAGAGTGTACCTGCACTAGCCTTCCTATGGATATGTTTTTGACTTAACTGCTTTTGAAGCTGTACCAAAGAAACAGTAAAACATCTGATCTTATTTGTTTCACTGGACTGAAAGCTAGCACATAAGGTTGAAAATGGAAATTAATAGTCCAATGCTACAGCTGTAGCAGCAAAAATAGTATCAACGAAATCAGATTTTCTGCAGATAAAATCTCTGTATGCATTCTTCTTCTTCTGCTTCTTGTATTATTTTAGATTGTGACTGTTAGCTCTATTCTTATTAAAAATGTTATAGCATCATTACATGTCCCTGTTTCTGTTATTCTCATTTGGATGTACACAGATTTTTGTCCCCTCTTTGATATGTTTTGTGATGACATACTGCACTCTGTAGCTCTTATGGATATCAGCTGAACCTGAGCATACATTTTGCAAACTAAAACTCAGTAATGTCTCAGAAAATGAAGTCATCCATTCTGGAATTCCTAGGAAGGATTTGGAAATACTAACTTCAGCATCACTGTGTGTGTGCATACATTGGATGTAACAGCACCACATCTTAGTGATTTGCAAATCAACTTTTGAATGGCTGCAGAAAAACCCAATTTAACTGAGGAATAAGCCATGAAGTTGGGAGAAAATCACTATTTCTCAAGAGCTTTGGTGCTGTCAGTGTCTGGCTTCTGGGTTTAGTGACCTGATTCTGTTATAGAGTAGAAAACTGCACTCTTTCCATTCACCTGATTGTTCGTAAGTGTTACTGCAAGGCTTCATTTGAATGACAATGAAACGGCCTGAAGTTCCCAGGCTGCACAATCATACTGTTGTTATTAGGGTGAGATGAATTGCCCAAGTCTGCAGTGACTCTATTATTCGTGACTGAAGGATCTAACTGGCAGCAGGAGTAACCTCTTATTAGTACGATGCTGTAATGAAGCCTGGGCATGAAATAGCCGGTGAAGTGCTTTGGAATCTCTATTAAACCGTAGAACCCCTATTGTGAATGTAATTACTGTCCTTTGAACACACAGCTGCCCTATGAGGTCAGTCTCACAAGAGGAACAGAGCTCAATTGTGCTATAATACAAAATCCAAGTACAAAATTACTTGAAAACCTTTGCAAGTAAAGCACTGTGTTACACCACCAGCGCTTTTTGGGATGGAGCTTTCACATTCTTTCTGAGGAGCTGTGTTCATAGGGAAGCGCTCACCCGCTTTGATGACTGACACCTTCCCTGCAGAAGCACAGTGCAAGTTGCTGGTCAACCTGTGTCTTGGCATTTAGGTGGAATTCAGCTGGAAGTGGTCATAATTTCAATTTTTTATGAGCTAAGTCTAAAATATAAAATATGGAAAGCTATGAACAAGTAACTAAGTAAAAATTGGAAAGTATTATATCTCTCAGAATGCACAAGTAAGAAACAATATCAGCTTAAAATAACTCCTAGTATCTCAGTAGTTCTACAGACTGCTTATGGACTTGGCTGCTTTAACATGGGGCCTAGTTAAAAGAAAGAGTTAGAAATCCATGGAATGCCTCACAGATGTATGTTTCTTTCACTCCAGGAAATCATCTTCAGATAAGACCAGAAAGAAATCAAAATTTCTGGGATTAGAAGGCAGAGTAACTAATTGGAGGATCTACTAGAGTTGTATGTCTCAACTTGTACATTTGGAGTGTCTATTATTCCATAAAGAAAAGCCTGACAAAAGTTTTAATAGATTAATAACACACTATAAACATAGTTATGAGCATGTGAGTTCTTTGAAATGCCCAGACTATCAAGTGTGTTAAAAAGTGATGACATTGTATGTTTCTGTTTGAAAGGACCACAAAGTAATAAATAAATTCACTCATATTTTTTTCCTTCAAAAGCTATCCTTTACAATAGGCCTGCTTTCTGTGCTACAACGAGGGAGACTATCAGAGGTCCCGGTGCTCCCCAAGTAACTTCTCATTGTGCGATCCCATCACTGCACATTGGTCTTGCACACAGATGGTTCCTGTCACAGCCATCAGCAAGGGCAATGTGGCAGCAAGTTGGTCATTGCTGGAGAGACCAGGATAAAAGGAGTCATCTGTCCTATATCTACCCAGGTTTCCCTGCACTTTTTCTTAGCCACCTTCTATGTGGTGGCTTACGTGGTGTTCCCTGTGTACCCATTTAGGGCACTGTGGTGGAAGGGCATTTGGGTGACCCTGTCTCTGCTGCCATATCTGGGTGTTTCAGGAGGCATGTGGCAGCGTGGGATACATTATGAGCTGGTGTGTGAGGAAGGGCAGGAAAAGGCCGGCAAAGTCTGTTCCAGAGCAGGGGGCTGCGGGAAGCTCTGTCATTACTGGGCAGAGCCCTGCCTGCAGACTGAGGGATGGGTGACATAGGGAATTACAAGGAAGAGCTCCTGTTGCAGCAGAAGGGGCACATGAGGCTAAAAGTACTCCAAGGAGCATTAGGAGATGGAGATAAAACTGGGGTTGAACATGGTGCAGGGATGCAGGAATGTGGAGGCAATGGAGGGAAGGCATATGAGGAGGTGCTTGTTGGGACTTGAAAGGCAAGTCCTGCAGATGACCCTGACAAGGCGTCATGTGGGCCTTTGCAAGGTGGCCCAGAGAGGAAAGGAACCTACTTGGGGTGATGCCTGTGGCGAAAAGAAGAGATGAAACCAAGGGCAGACCCTGCGATGCAACACAGCTTTTATTGCAGTTTAAAGGGGGAAGGAGTGGGGAGCAGAGCAGGAGCCTGGCAAAGGGTTTCCTCTCTCTCCTCGCTGTGGGCATATTCAGAATGAACATAGCTGTGCGGCAGGAGCAGGCGTGCAGCATGGGGCTGCGCTGTCAGGGGACAGCAAGGCCCGAAGTGAAACTCAAGCAGGGTAGGAGGAAGGCAGAGCTGGGCTTCAAGCAGACCAGAGACTTCCAAGCTCTGGATCCCAGTAGTGCCAAAGGAACGTTCCTCCACAGAGCGTCATATTGGGATTTGCCAGGGTATCTTCTGGAGCTCTCCCAGTTCTGTGGCTGTACCTTGAATGTGCTTAGCAGGTCCCACAGCTGCCACTGAGGTATGAGCGGCCTCGGCGCCAGCCGCCATATCCACAGCCCCCAAAGCCTCCGTAGCCACCGAAGCCTCCGTAGCCTCCACAGCTACCGTAGCCTCCATAGCCCCCATAGCCACCATAGCCTCCATAGCCACCATAGCCACCAAGGCCTCCATAACCACCATGGCCTCCATAGCTGCCACCATAACCCCCGGCAATGGCAGGGACTCCTGCTGAGCCCACAGCACTGTGCTGCGGGAAGGAGCTGAGGATGGGTCCAGGGAAGGTGACCACCGTGGCTGGGGGCTGGATCACCACCGTGGAGCTCTGGCACTGACGCACACAGGGCTCGTTGGTGGTGTCAGCCAGTGGGCATGGGGCAGCCACCCCACAGGAAGGGACACACAGGCTGGAGCAGGACATCTTTCAGGCAGGCACGGAGTCCTGGAAAATGCACCATGGATTAGGCAAGGGTGACGGCAAGAATCTCTATTAAGGGAGGCAGGGAGAGCTCTGCAAGAGGCTTCCAAGAGCTGCACTTACCCGTTTGATTAGGAGAGTCAAGAGCAGGAATCTGGATAGAGGCTGTGAAGCCTTCAGCTCTTTTATACCTGTCTCAGACTGCCTGGGGCATCGATCAGGCGTGGGGGCAGGAACTCCAGTAAATCACAAAATCCAGTGGAAAAGCTTCATGACACAGAAAATGATGCGAGACAATTATATCCCTCTTCACTGGGGACACTGGCGTGCAAATGTCCCTGAGTGTATAAGGTTGCTGGGAGGGAGATACACACCTTTACATGAAACACAAGGTGCCGCTGCAGCTGTGTTAGCAGCCCCAATAAACCCTGCTCTGTCCCTAATCCCTCTCTTTGGTCTGTAGGAGAGTCCTGAGTATCTTACAGAAGTGCTTTACAATCCTGGGCACAGCCATGACGCCTCTCATTACCTCTCTTTTACAGGCTGGTAAACAGAGGCACCAGCAGGTTGGGTAAGTGGAGAAGCTTTTCAACACATTTGAGGTGACTTTGACACCCCCTCCATCTCCCAAAGCAGCAAGATCTGTGCATGTCATAGTCTGTGGGTCCACAGGCATGTCTATGAATTGCCCAGTTCTTATGGGTCTGGAGGACACTGGGATTTTTAGGTCATGGACACATGGACAGTGGGATTGAGTGCGCCCTCAGCAAGTTTGCTGATGACACCAAGCTGTGTGGTTCGGTTGATACGCTGGAGGGAAGGAATGCCATCCAGAGGGACCTTGACACGCTTGTGAGGTGGGCTGATGCCAACCTGATGAAGTTTAACCATGACAAGTGCAAGGTCCTACACCGGGGGGGGAGCAATCCCAGGCACAGCTCCAGTTTGGGCAGAGAAGAGATTCAGAGCAGCCCTGCAGAGAAGGACTTGGGGGTGTTGGTAGATGAGAAAATGAACATGAGCCAGCAGTGTGCACTTGCAGCCCAGAAAGCCAACCGTATCCTGGGCTGCATCACAAGGAGTGTGACCAGCAGGTAGAGGGAGGTGATCCTGCCTCTCTACTCTGTTCTTGTGACACCTCCCTTGGAGCATTGTGTGCAGTTCTGGTGTCCTCACCATAAAAAGGACACGGAACTGCTGGAACAAGTCCAGAGGAGGGCCACGAGGATGATCAGGGGACTGGAGCACCTCCCGTATGGAGATAGGCTGAGAAAGTTGGGGCTGTTCAGCCTGGAGAACAGAAGGCTGCGTGGAGACCTCATAGCAGCCTTCCAGTATCTGAAGGGGGCCTATAGGGATGCTGGGGAGGGACTCTTCTTTAGGGACTGTAGTGATAGGACAAGGGGTAATGGGTTCAAACTGAAACAGGGGAAGTTTAGATTGGATATGAGGAAGAAGTTCTTTACTGTAAGGGTGGTGAGGGACTGGAGTGGGTTGCCCAGGGAAGCTGGGAATGCTTCATCCCTGGAGGTGTTCAAGGCTGGGTTGGACAGAGCCTTGGGTGGCATGGTTTAGTGTGAGGTGTTCCTGCCCATGGCAGGGGGGATTGAACTAGATGATCTTAAGGTCCTTTCCAACCCTAACTATTCTATGATTCTATGGTTTCACTAGGTGGCCATGCAAAGGGTAGAGGAGATGTGTCCATGCATTGCAGAATTGGAAATGCTGGGGGCTGGAAGAGATGCAATGGGCAGGCAGTGGGCTAGAGCATGGGAGACCTCTGATGGGGAAACACACACACACATATATGGAGGAGCAGAAGTGCAGCACTGGGGCCAGGTCACTGTCATTTGGTTCAGCCTCATGTCTGTGAGTGTGGTCTTCTCCAAGGTTCGATATGGCCACATTGCCTAGAGTTATAGGCATGCTGGGCACTGCTTGTTCTAGGAGTGTGGCTGGATGGCTGCTGAGCGTGGTGTGGCTGGGCACAGTTATATTCTGCAAGATGCTATTGATGGTTCTTGGCAGGCAAAGTGGGACACATTGACACACACCACCAAAAAGACAAAGCACAGCTGCTGCTGTGGTATCTTTCATTTAATCATAGAATCATAGAATAATTAGGGTTGGAATGAACCTTAAGATCGTTTATTTCTATCTTCCTTGCCATGGGCAGGGGCATCTCACAGTAGACCGTGTCACCCAAGCTCTGTCCAACCTGGCCTTGAACACTGCCAGGGATGGAGCATGACATGGTTAGTGCCTCCCATCACCTCCATTCTGTCAAGGGCACATTTGCATGCCAATGTCGACAAAGAAAAGGAATATAATTGTATCACATCACTATCTGTGTCATGACTCTTGTTAGGTTGATTTTCAAGAAGACATTTGGGATCTGCCTGGCTTCCACCTGCTTTCCTTCAGGAATCACATCTTGCTATGTGAGGTTTATGCAGAGTAGGGACTATGTTCATCTCCATTGACCAAAGCTTTTCCCTCTTTGCCCTCCCTGTCTTCTCCCCTCCTTATGCTCTGTCACTGTGTAGCCCAAGAAGAAGTGTTAGGACCAGCAGCAAATTTACTGCCCGCACAAGCCATTTGCTTGGGCTGCCTGCATCCCCACGCCTCCCAAATTGGGACTCCAATGGAACCACCCAAACAGCAAAGGTCCAGCTCAAAGTCACTTGGGAGGCCATGAGACAAAGAAGGAGAATGTCACCAATGCCCAGCACCCCCACAGATGCCTTCCCTCAAAAGCCTGTTCCACCACAGTGCCCCTCACATGAGCCAGAGCCTTGTCTATGGCCAAGAGCCATTGCAGGGGAGTCTGGCCAGATGTGAGGATAGGCAGAGATGGAAACAGCCTGTGTCAGGATCAATAGATAATGGTCCATGGTGAAACACACAAAGATAGAAAAGTACTGTTTGTCTGCTTTGGCTCCTCCACGGAAGGTCCTGCTTTGACTCCTCCCTGGAAAGTTCTGCTTTAGAACTCTCCCAAAAAGTCCCAACCCTTGGAGACCTTTCTAGATATTGCGGGCCAGTTCTTCTGACATAGGCTGGCCCCCTGTATCAGACTGAGTGTGCGTTTTTGTTAGTATAAAAGCCGGAGCCTCATGTGATGTGGGGAGGCAGAACTTCATACCACCCAGGTCAACATTGCCTCTGCAGGGACACCTGCTAAGGTTGAGCCTGCCACCTCACACCGTGATGATGTTTCTCGAAGCTGGTTTCCTGATTGTCATTACATGGTCCTTGGGGTTGGTAAGATTACCAAACATCAGAGATAATTTTTGCTGTATCTTTTTATACTTCTATATTTTCCCTGTATTCATAAACTAGTTATGATTCTTTATTGTGTTGCATTTCTCTCAACTCGGAATCCTCAGACTCTGGAACACAGCCTCAAGGAGAAGAAAGACATGCAGACTTCACTTCTTGCAGTGGAAAAAGAAAATATCTGCTGTTGCCATAATGCTGCCATTTTTCCAAATCTTTGTGTTCACATTGCAAATGAGGGATTATTTCTGAGCTGTCCAGCAGTGATCAAAGAGCTGCCATTCTACACTTCCTGGTGGCTCTGGCTGGAACTGTTTCTGTGCAGAAACAGTGTTCAGTGCCAAAATAACCAGATCAGAAGTTACCGGAGGAAGGGAGGGACCTCGGAAGAGTCAGCAGTGCAAACTCCCATTCAAAAAGCTTTATGCTTCATGTGACTTGGATACCCGTGGAGAAACCATGGCTCTGAGAGGAAACTTGTGAAGATTTGGCTGTGTCACATCACTTCCCACTGGTCTGCAGCTCTAGCTCAGCAAGGGGACATGGCCAGCATATGACAGAAGCATGGGTTTAATCTCCATTTCCCTTGACCTCCAAATGCGACCAATAAGAAGCCAACAAAATGAGGCAATGGCAGCATGCTGGTTTTGTAGAGGATTTGGAAGAGCTACTCCAAGAGGATATAGTGATTTCATATCATCCAAGTGGGCTTTGACATACATTGTGTTTATTGCAGGAGGGAGACCAGAGGAAGCTCACCGGGATGTGCTCTACAAGACTAATATGGGACAGTCATCATTAGTTAGAATACAGTGAATATACTGCCTAAATGATCAAAGGGCACAAGGATGGGGCATTCAAGCAGCCAAGACCAAGAAGCCCAGAGATTTAGGGCATGTGGGAAAGAAGAAAAAAACCAGGAAAAAGAAAGGGACAACACTGCGATGCAACACAGCTTTTATTGAAGTTAGAGGTGGGGAAGTAATTTGGGATAAAGAAGGGCCACAACCAAGGCCATCCAACATCTCCAGGCCATGGGCAGAACTACACCAAGCATCAGCCCTGTCACTTGAGCAGGCACCTTGTGTGAGTCTCTGTCTTCAGAGGGATATGAGTCTTAATGGGATGCTCAAGCAGGGAATGAGGAAAGAGTTGGGCTCAGGCAGTCAGGAGGCTTCCAAGCTTTGAAAACCAGACGTGCTGAAGGGATGGTCGTCCTTTGGGCATCATCATGTTGGGGTGTGCCGGAGGCTTTCCTGGAGTTCTCTGTTGTTTCAGGGTAGACCTGGGTGGGGCTTAGCAGCTTCCACAGCTGGCACCAAAGGACACAAGGCCTCGGCCCCAGCCGCCATATCCACAGCCCCCAAAGCCTCCATAGCCACCAAAGCCTCCATAGCCTCCACAGCTACCATAGCCTCCATAGCCCCCATAGCCACCATAGCCTCCATAGCCACTGTAGCCACCGGAGCCACCATAACCACCATGGCCTCCATAACTGCCGCCATAGCCCCCAGCAATAGCAGGGACTCCCGCTGAGCCCACAATGCTATGCTGTGGGAAGGAGCTGAGGATGGGTCCAGGAAAGGTGACCACCGTGGCCGGGGGCTGGATCACCACCGTGGAGCTCTGGCACTGACGCACACAGGGCTCGTTGGTGGTGTCAGCCAGTGGGCATGGGGCGGCCACCCCACAGGAAGGGGCACACAGGCTGGAGCAGGACATCTTTCAGGCAGGCACGGAGTCCTGGAAAATGCACCATGGATTGGGCAAGGGTGACGGCAAGAATCTCTATCGAGGGAGGCAGGGAGAGATCCGCAAGAGGCTCCCAAGAGCTGCACTTACCCGTTTGATCAGGAGAGTCAAGAGCAGGTACCTGGATAGAGGCTGTGAAGCCTTCAGCTCTTTTATACATGTCCCAGACTTCCAGGGGCATCAGCCATTGGGTGTGATCAGTCTCCAAGGACTCATGGAAGCCAGTGGATAAACTTCATGACACAACCAATAAGACTAGAAACTTTTGTCCATTTGTACTGGGGTCAGTGGTATGTGAAGGTGCCCTGGAGTGCATATGGGTGATGGGATATGGCACTGCACATTCCATAATAGAATTTTCTTTTTGCTGCAGCTGACCTTGCAGCACCAATAAACACAGATCTGTCATTAATCCCCCTCTTTGTCAACCTGCTGCTGAGTGAGTCAGCAGTGCCCAGTGTGCCTGTGCCTGCAAGGAAAATGGCCACGTGCAGCCTGGCTTTCTGTGGGTGCTCATGAGCGTCTCCTGTCACAGCCCACAATGACCAGCTGAGGAATCTAGTCGCTCAAGAGAGGGCTTGATGCGGATCACACTCACAGACATGTGACCAAGGAAGCTGGAGGAGTCCTGGTTCCCTTCCTGCCTTCCTGCCCCTCCGTGCATGTCTCCCTATTACACATGACCCTGCTGTCGGATATCACTGCTCCCCTACCATGTCAGCACTGAGCTCCCAGCCTGTGGTTCACCCCACAAACAGCAAATGCAGCTCCCATTCTTTGCATGGATTTTGGCCAGTAAGGCCCAGTCACACCCTGATAAGCAAGGTCATAGAGATGACCAAGGTTTAGGGATGCATCAGAACAGTTGCCCCAAAAGGGTACTGGAATGCACTGGGCCTTTAGAATGTGGAATGTCCTCTCCCTTTGCTTAACCTCCCTGTCTCTCTGTTTACCTCCTTCTAAAAGAGAGGTAATGCCAGGTCTGATGGCTGTGCCCAGGATTCCAAAGCACTTCTGCAAGGTGCCCAAGTCTCCAGAAGATGAGCAGAGTAGGAGGATTACGGACCGATCGGGATTTATTGGTGTCATGAGGTGAGCTACAGCATTGCCTTCTATTTCATGTCATGGTGTGTCAAGATCTGTTCCTCTCATACTGTTTTTGCTCTCCAGGCCACATTTGTTTGCTACTCTCCTCAGTGAGGATGGACTTACTTTGTTTCATGAGGCTTCACCACTTGATTTCATCATTAGCTGGGGCTTCTGTCGCTGGTGCTGGCCAGTGCCCCAGGCAGCGTGGGACATGAATAAAAGAGCTGAGGCTTCACAGCTCCCTATCCAGCTTCTTCCTCTTGACTCTCTGGGTCATCCAGGTAAGTCCAAGCCTCAAGTCCTTCTTTTCTTCTTCAGCTGTGTATCCTTTTTAACATCTCTTTGCTGTCTTCTCCATCACCTTTCAAAAGGATAGATAGGATGTGATGGCGCTCTTTTAGAGACAGGGAAATGCTTGAATTCTAATCTTTAGGTCAGATCTATGAGTATACCAATGCACTCAAGTCCCTTTTGAAGTCACTGATTTTTTATCTATGTTTGATGGGGGACATTTCTTTATTCCTATGTGGCAGTGAGGCTGAGGAATCATGGGCAAGAGCAAGGGGTTTACAGCAGCATGACAACTGTGGGAAGAGTTTATGCTCCGACTGCCTAAGGTGATCAGAGCATGTCCTGCAGCAGAGGTTCCAAGTGGAAGAGAGTGAGGAGAGGTTTGGTGTCAGGCCTTGTACTGCACTGTGACTCTGTATTGCCTTGCAGCTTGACCTCCTGAAGAGAAGAATGTCCTGCTCCAGCCTGTGTCCCTTCCTGTGGGGTGGCTGCCCCATGCCTACTGGCTGACACCACCAACGAGCCCTGCGTGCATCAGTGCCAGAGCTCCATGGTGGTGATCCAGCCCCCGGCCTCTATGGTCACCTTCCCCAGACCCATCCTCAGCTCCTTCCCACAGCACAGTGCTGTGGGCTCAGCTGGAGTCCCAGCTGTTGCTGGGGGCCATGGCGGCAGTTTTGGACGCCATGGTGGTTATGGAGGCTATGGTGGCTACAGGGGTTATGGAGGCCTTGGTGGCTATGGGGGCTATGGAGGCTATGGTAGCTGTGGAGGCTATAAAGGCTTTCGGGACTATGGAGGCTTTGGTGGCTATGGAGGCTTTGGGGGCTGTGGATATGGCGGCTGGGGCCGAGGACTCAGGTCCTTCGGTGGTTGGTGTGGGAGCTGGTAAGCCACATCTGGGACCCGTCTCAGACAACAGAGAGCTCCAGGAAAGGCTCTGGCACATCCCCAAATGATGATGCCCTAAAGAAGAACGTCCTTTCAGCACCGCTGGTATTCAGGGGTTGGAAGCCTCTTGCCTGTTGGAGCCCAGCTCTCTTCCTCCTGCCTTGCTTGAGCATCTCTTCAAGACTCGTTGCCGCCTGATGACAGAAACCCACACTAGCTGCCTGCTGCTGCAGCGTGGTTGATGCCATTTGTGGCTCTGCCCACTTCCAGCACTGGTGGACTGACCTTGCTTGGGCCTCTGCTCTTGTCCCAACTCCTTTCCCCCCTTAAACTGCAATAAAAGCTGTGTTGCATCTCAGCGCTGACCTTTGCTTTTATTTGATTCTTCCTCCATACTCAATATCCCATGTGGCATTACAGTTTCCTAGGAGTGTCCTAGACAGTTCCCACCCATAGTCAAAAGAAGAGTGTCATCAACTGCCAGCAGCTTCCCAAACGCCTTGCCTCCCTTCCCTTCACATTCCTGCAACGTGACAGCATGTTGACATGCAGTATTTTCTTCATCTTCTAATGCTCCTCGGAGCACTTTTGGCCCCATCTGCCCCTCACTGCTGCTCCAGAATCTCTTCCCAGCCATGTCACCAACCTCATGCTGCAGACCCAGCACTTTCCAGGAACAACAGGACGGCTTCCTAAAGCCGGTGCTCCGAAAAGGACTTTGCTGGCCTTTTCCTGCCCTTCCTCACACACCAGCTCACAATGTAGCCCATGCTACCAAATGTCTGCAAAAGCACCCAGATATGGCAGCAGAGATGGGATCACCCAAACGCCCTTCCACCACGGTGCGCCCAGCAGACACGCAGGGGACACCACTTGAGCCACCACGTAGAAGGTGTTTGAGAGAAAGTGCAGGTAAACCCAGGCAGATATGGCACAGAGGACATGTGGTTACCTGGGATCCCCAGCAATGACCAAAGTACTGCCAAATCGCCCTTCCTGATGGCTTTGTCTTGAACTGTCTGTGTGCAAGACCAATGTGCAGTGCTGGGATCACAAGATGGGAAGTTACCTGGGGAAGGGAGGTATCTCGGCAGTGCTGGCATTTCAACCTCCCTCTCAAACAGCTTTATGCTTTGTTTGACTTGGATCGCCGTATAAAATCCTGGCTCAGAGACAACACTTGGGAAGAATTGGCTGTGTCTATCACACACTTTCTGAGTAGTACCCATATCTGGCTGGGCACGGGGACAGGTCCAGCATGTGGCTGGAGCAGTGTACAAGTAGAGTTTTTCTCTCCATTTCCCTGGACCACCCAACGTGACTCATACAAAAGCAACAAAAAGAGGCAATGGCACCATGCCACTTTGGCAGAGGACTTTGAAGACCGTCCACAAGACACCTATGGTGCTTTCACATACTCCAAGAGAGCACTGGATAGGTATTGTGTTTATTGCAGAAGGGAGACCAGGGGAAGATCACAGAGACATCCTGTAGAAGACCCAGTTGGGACACTCATCATCTCTCGAATCACACTGAGCAAGCTGCCCAAATGCCCCAAAAGCACTACTGTGGGTTATTCAAGTAGCCCAGCCCAAGAAGCCCAGAGGTTTGGGGCAAGTGAGAAAAGAAGAAGAAAGGATCAGAAAAACCAAAGGGTCGACACTGCGATACAACACAACTTTTATTGAAGATTGAGGCGGGGAAAGAAACGGGAGAAATGAAGCAACACATCCAAGGATATCCAAGGTCTCCAGTCCTTGGGCAGAACTATAAAGAGCATCAGCCCTGCCACTGGAGTAGGCACTTGGTGCGTGTTTCTTTTATAAGTGGGCGATGTGTGTGGAAAGGATGCTCAAGCAGAGGAGAAGGGAGGCAGAGTTGCGCTCCAACAGGCAAGAGGCATCCAACATCTGGACGCCAGCAGTGCTGAAGGGATGTTCTTCCTTTGGGCATCTTCATGTGGGGATGTGCCAGAGGCTTTCCTGCAGATCTCTGTTGTCTGAGACGGGTCCCAGGTGGGGCTTAGCAGCTCCCACACCAACCACCGAAGGACCTGAGTCCTCGGCCCCAGCCGCCATATCCACAGCCCCCAAAGCCTCCGTAGCCTCCAAAGCCTCCGTAACCCCCAAAGCCTCCATAGCCTCCACAGCTACCATAGCCTCCATAGCCCCCATAGCCACCAAGGCCTCCGTAGCCCCCATAGCCTCCATAGCCCCCAAAGCCTCCATAACCACCATAGCCTCCATAACTGCCGCCGTATCCTCCAGCAATAGCCGGGACCCCAGCTGAGCCCACAACGCTGTGCTGTGGGAAGGAGCTGAGGATGGGTCCGGGGAAGGTGACCACGGAAGCTGGGGGCTGGATCACCACCGTGGAGCTCTGGCACTGACGCACGCAGGGCTCGTTGGTGGTGTCAGCCAGTGGGCATGGGGCGGCCACCCCACAGGAAGGGGCACACAGGCTGGAGCAGGACATCTTTCAGGCAGGCACGGAGTCCTGGAAATGCACCATGGATTAGGCAAGGGTGACGGCAAGAATCTCGATCGAGGGAGGCAGGGAGAGCTCTGCAAGAGGCTCCCAAGAGCTGCACTTACCCGTTTGATCAGGAGAGTCAAGAGCAGGAATCTGGATAGAGGCTGTGAAGCCTTCAGCTCTTTTATACATATCCCAGACTGCCTGGGGCATCAGCCATTGGGTGTGATCAGAGTCTCCAAGGACTCATGGAAGCCAGTGGACAAACCCCATGACATGCTTCATTAGATAAGTAGCTCTTGTCCTTCTTTACAGGGGTCAGTGGTATGTGAAGGTGCCCTGGAGTGCATATGGGTGATGGGATATGGTGCGGCACATTCCATGATAAGCAAGGTGCTGCTGTAGCTGACTTTGCATCACCAATAAACACAGGTCTGTCATTAATCCCCTACTTTGCCTACCCATTGCTGAGGGATTCAGCAGTGCCCAGCAGGCCTAAGCCTGTGGGAAGCATGACCACGTGCATCCTGGCTCTCTGTGGGCGCTCATCGATCTCTCCTGTAGCAGCCGTCAATGTCCAGTTGAAGATGCGAGTCCCTCCAGAGGGGGCTCGAGGATGTTCTAAGCCTAACTATTCTATGATTCCATGATTCTATGTTCATGCTCACAGACACGTGGCCGTGGAAGCTGGGGGAGTCCTGGTTCCCTTCCTGCCTTCCTGCCTCTCCGTGCATGTCTCCTTCTCACACATGACCCTGCTGCTGCATCTCATTGCTCCCCTATCACGTAAATGTTAAGCTTCAAGCCTTTAGCTCTCCTTTCCCACACATCAAATGCAGCTCCTACTCTTTGCATGGCTCTTGGTCGGTGAGCCTCAGTCACTCCCTGAAAAGCAAGGTCATGGAGATGGCCAAGGCTTAGGGACGCTGCTGAACTGTTCCCCCAAAAGGACTCTGGAAGGTCCGGGGCCTTCAGAAGTCATTTCAAGCATGTGGAATGGTTTCTCTCTTTGCCCAATCTCCCCGTGCGTCTGTTTACCTCCTTGTAAAAGAGGTAATGACAGGCGTGATGGCTGTGCGGAGGATTGCAAAGCACTTCTGCAAGGTGCCCAAGACTCCAGCGCATGAGCAAAGTGGGAGGATTAGGGACCGATTGGGGTTTATTGGTGCCATGAGGTCAGCTACAGCATCGCCTTCTATTTCATGTCATGGCGTGTCGTGATCTGCCCCTCCCATTCCCCGCTTGCTCTCCAGGGCACGTTTGTTAGGCTTCCCAATGAGGATGCGTACTTTGTTTCATGAGGCTTTACTGATTGATTTCCTCTTTAGCTGGGGCTTCTGTCGCTGACGCTGGCCAGTGCCTCAGGCAGTGTGGGACATGTATAAAAGAGCTGGAGGCTTCACAGCTCCCTACACAGCATCTTCCATTTGACTCTCCTGATCACTGTGGTAAGTCCCAGATTTATGCTCTTGTTTTCTTCTTCAGCTGTGTATCTTTGTCAACATCTCTTTGCTGTCTTCTCCATCACCTTTCATAAGAATAGAAAGGATGTGAGGGTGCTCTTTTAGACCCAGGGTAAGGTTGAACTTTAATCTTTCGGTAAAATCTAGAAGTATAATAGTGCATTCAGGTACCGTGTGAGGTCAATGATCTCTTATATGCGTTTCTTGTGGAGTCTTTTTTCCTATGTCAGTCAGGGGCATTCATGCTCATAGAGCATGGAGGAGTGCAAGGGGTTTACAGCAGCCATAAACAGTGAAAAAGGTTTCTGCTCTGTCTCTGAATGACTGACAGGATACAGAAATGTCCTGGAGCAGAGGTTCCAAGTGGTTGAGAGTGAGGAGAGGTTTGGTGTCAGGCCTTGTACTGCACTGTGACTCTGTATTGCCTTGCAGCTTGACCTCCTGTAGAGAAGAATGTCCTGCTCCAGCCTGTGTGTCCCTTCCTGTGGGGTGGCCGCCCCATGCCCACTGGCTGACACCACCAACGAGCCCTGCGTGCGTCAGTGCCAGAGCTCCACGGTGGTGATCCAGCCCCCGGCCTCTGTGGTCACCTTCCCCGGGCCCATCCTCAGCTCCTTCCCACAGCACAGCGTTGTGGGCTCAGCTGGAGTCCCGGCTGTTGCTGGGGGTTATGGTGGCAGCTATGGTGGCTATGGGGGCTACGGGGGCTTTGGTGGCTACGGGGGCTATGGAGGCCTTGGTGGCTATGGGGGCTATGGAGGCTATGGTAGCTGTGGAGGCTATGGAGGCTTTGGGGGCTACAGAGGCTTTGGTGGCTATGGAGGCTTTGGGGGCTACGGAGGCTTTGGGGGCTGTGGATATGGCGGCTGGGGCCGAGGTCTCAGGTCCTTCGGTGGTTGGTGTGGGAGCTGGTAAGCCACATCTGGGACCCGTCTCAGACAACAGAGAGCTCCAGGAAAGGCTCTGGCACATCCCCAAATGATGATGCCCTAAAGAAGAACGTCCTTTCAGCACCGCTGGTATTCAGGGGTTGGAAGCCTCTTGCCTGTTGGAGCCCAGCTCTCTTCCTCCTGCTCTGCTTGAGCAACTCTTCAAGACTCGTTGCCGCCTGATGACAGAAACCCACACTAGCTGCCTGCTGCTGCAGCGTGGTTGATGCCATTTGTGGCTCTGCCCACTTCCAGCACTGGTGGACTGACCTTGCTTGGGCCTCTGCTCTTGTCCCAACTCCTTTCCCCCCTTAAACTGCAATAAAAGCTGTGTTGCATCTCAGCGCTGACCTTTGCTTTTATTTGATTCTTCCTCCATACTCAATATCCCATGTGGCATTACAGTTTCCTAGGAGTGTCCTAGACAGTTCCCACCCATAGTCAAAAGAAGAGTGTCATCAACTGCCAGCAGCTTCCCAAACGCCTTGCCTCCCTTCCCTTCACATTCCTGCAACGTGACAGCATGCTGACATGCACTATTTTCTTCATCTTCTAATGCTCCTCGGAGCACTTTTGGCCCCATCTGCCCCTCACTGCTGCTCCAGAATCTCTTCCCAGCCATGTCACCAACCTCATGCTGCAGACCCAGCACTTTCCAGGAACAACAGGACGGCTTCCTAAAGCCGGTGCTCCGAAAAGGACTTTGCTGGCCTTTTCCTGCCCTTCCTCACACAACAGCTCACAATGTAGCCCATGCTACCAAATGTCTGCAAAAGCACCCAGATATGGCAGCAGAGATGGGATCACCCAAACGCCCTTCCACCACGGTGCGCCCAGCAGACACGCAGGGGACACCACTTGAGCCACCACGTAGAAGGTGTGTGAGAGAAAGTGCAGGTAAACCCAGGCAGATATGGCACAGAGGACATGTGGTTACCTGGGATCCCCAGCAATGACCAAAGTACTGCCAAATCGCCCTTCCTGATGGCTTTGTCTTGAACTGTCTGTGTGCAAGACCAATGTGCAGTGCTGGGATCACAAGATGGGAAGTTACCTGGGGAAGGGAAGTATCTCGGCAGTGCTGGCATTTCAACCTCCCTCTCAAACAGCTTTATGCTTTGTTTGACTTGGATCGCCATATAAAATCCTGGCTCAGAGACAACACTTGGGAAGAATTGGCTGTGTCTATCACACACTTTCTGAGTAGTACCCATATCTGGCTGGGCACGGGGACAGGTCCAGCATGTGGCTGGAGCAGTGTACAAGTAGAGTTTTTCTCTCCATTTCCCTGGACCATCCAACGTGACTCATACAAAAGCAACAAAAAGAGGCAATGGCATCATGCCACTTTGGCAGAGGACTTTGGAGACCGTCCACAAGACACCTATGGTGCTTTCACATACTCCAAGAGAGCACTGGATAGGTATTGTGTTTATTGCAGAAGGGAGACCAGGGGAAGATCACAGAGACATCCTGTAGAAGACCCAGTTGGGACACTCATCATCTCTCGAATCACACTGAGCAAGCTGCCCAAATGCCCCAAAAGCACTACTGTGGGTTATTCAAGTAGCCCAGCCCAAGAAGCCCAGAGGTTTGGGGCAAGTGAGAAAAGAAGAAGAAAGGATCAGAAAAACCAAAGGGTCGACACTGCGATACAACACAGCTTTTATTGAAGATTGAGGCGGGGAAAGAAACGGGAGAAATGAAGCAACACATCCAAGGATATCCAAGGTCTCCAGTCCTTGGGCAGAACTATAAAGAGCATCAGCCCTGCCACTGGAGTAGGCACTTGGTGCATGTTTCTTTTATAAGTGGGCGATGTGTGTGGAAAGGATGCTCAAGCAGAGGAGAAGGGAGGCAGAGTTGCGCTCCAACAGGCAAGAGGCATCCAACATCTGGACGCCAGCAGTGCTGAAGGGATGTTCTTCCTTTGGGCATCTTTATGTGGGGATGTGCCAGAGGCTTTCCTGCAGATCTCTGTTGTCTGAGACGGGTCCCAGGTGGGGCTTAGCAGCTCCCACACCAACCACCGAAGGACCTGAGTCCTCGGCCCCAGCCGCCATATCCACAGCCCCCAAAGCCTCCGTAGCCCCCAAAGCCTCCATAGCCTCCAAAGCCTCTGTAACCCCCAAAGCCTCCATAGCCTCCACAGCTACCATAGCCCCCATAGCCTCCATAGCCACCAAGGCCTCCGTAGCCCCCATAGCCTCCATAGACCCCAAAGCCTCCATAACCACCATAGCCTCCATAACTGCCGCCGTATCCTCCAGCAACAGCCGGGACCCCAGCTGAACCCACAACGCTGTGCTGTGGGAAGGAGCTGAGGATGGGTCCGGGGAAGGTGACCACGGAAGCTGGGGGCTGGATCACCACCGTGGAGCTCTGGCACTGACGCACGCAGGGCTCGTTGGTGGTGTCAGCCAGTGGGCATGGGGCGGCCACCCCACAGGAAGGGGCACACAGGCTGGAGCAGGACATCTTTCAGGCAGGCACGGAGTCCTGGAAATGCACCATGGATTAGGCAAGGGTGACGGCAAGAATCTCGATCGAGGGAGGCAGGGAGAGCTCTGCAAGAGGCTCCCAAGAGCTGCACTTACCCGTTTGATCAGGAGAGTCAAGAGCAGGAATCTGGATAGAGGCTGTGAAGCCTTCAGCTCTTTTATACATATCCCAGACTGCCTGGGGCATCAGCCATTGGGTGTGATCAGAGTCTCCAAGGACTCATGGAAGCCAGTGGACAAACCCCATGACATGCTTCATTAGATAAGTAGCTCTTGTCCTTCTTTACAGGGGTCAGTGGTATGTGAAGGTGCCCTGGAGTGCATATGGGTGATGGGATATGGTGCGGCACATTCCATGATAAGCAAGGTGCTGCTGTAGCTGACTTTGCATCACCAATAAACACAGGTCTGTCATTAATCCCCTACTTTGCCTACCCGTTGCTGAGGGATTCAGCAGTGCCCAGCAGGCCTAAGCCTGTGGGAAGCATGACCACGTGCATCCTGGCTCTCTGTGGGCGCTCATCGATCTCTCCTGTAGCAGCCGTCAATGTCCAGTTGAAGATGCGAGTCCCTCCAGAGGGGGCTCGAGGATGTTCTAAGCCTAACTATTCTATGATTCCATGATTCTATGTTCATGCTCACAGACACGTGGCCGTGGAAGCTGGGGGAGTCCTGGTTCCCTTCCTGCCTTCCTGCCTCTCCGTGCATGTCTCCTTCTCACACATGACCCTGCTGCTGCATCTCATTGCTCCCCTATCATGTAAATGTTAAGCTTCAAGCCTTTAGCTCTCCTTTCCCACACATCAAATGCAGCTCCTACTCTTTGCATGGCTCTTGGTCGGTGAGCCTCAGTCACTCCCTGAAAAGCAAGGTCATGGAGATGGCCAAGGCTTAGGGACGCTGCTGAACTGTTCCCCCAAAAGGACTCTGGAAGGTCCGGGGCCTTCAGAAGTCATTTCAAGCATGTGGAATGGTTTCTCTCTTTGCCCAATCTCCCCGTGCGTCTGTTTACCTCCTTGTAAAAGAGGTAATGACAGGCGTGATGGCTGTGCGGAGGATTGCAAAGCACTTCTGCAAGGTGCCCAAGACTCCAGCGCATGAGCAAAGTGGGAGGATTAGGGACCGATTGGGGTTTATTGATGCCATGAGGTCAGCTACAGCATCGCCTTCTATTTCATGTCATGGTGTGTCGTGATCTGCCCCTCCCATTCCCCGCTTGCTCTCCAGGGCACGTTTGTTACGCTTCCCAATGAGGATGCGTACTTTGTTTCATGAGGCTTTACTGATTGATTTCCTCTTTAGCTGGGGCTTCTGTCGCTGACGCTGGCCAGTGCCTCAGGCAGTGTGGGACATGTATAAAAGAGCTGGAGGCTTCACAGCTCCCTACACAGCATCTTCCATTTGACTCTCCTGATCACTGTGGTAAGTCCCAGATTTATGCTCTTGTTTTCTTCTTCAGCTGTGTATCTTTGTCAACATCTCTTTGCTGTCTTCTCCATCACCTTTCATAAGAATAGAAAGGATGTGAGGGTGCTCTTTTAGACCCAGGGTAAGGTTGAACTTTAATCTTTCGGTAAAATCTAGAAGTATAATAGTGCATTCAGGTACCGTGTGAGGTCAATGATCTCTTATATGCGTTTCTTGTGGAGTCTTTTTTCCTATGTCAGTCAGGGGCATTCATGCTCATAGAGCATGGAGGAGTGCAAGGGGTTTACAGCAGCCATAAACAGTGAAAAAGGTTTCTGCTCTGTCTCTGAATGACTGACAGGATACAGAAATGTCCTGGAGCAGAGGTTCCAAGTGGTTGAGAGTGAGGAGAGGTTTGGTGTCAGGCCTTGTACTGCACTGTGACTCTGTATTGCCTTGCAGCTTGACCTCCTGTAGAGAAGAATGTCCTGCTCCAGCCTGTGTGTCCCTTCCTGTGGGGTGGCCGCCCCATGCCCACTGGCTGACACCACCAACGAGCCCTGCGTGCGTCAGTGCCAGAGCTCCACGGTGGTGATCCAGCCCCCGGCCTCTGTGGTCACCTTCCCCGGGCCCATCCTCAGCTCCTTCCCACAGCACAGCGTTGTGGGCTCAGCTGGAGTCCCGGCTGTTGCTGGGGGTTATGGTGGCAGCTATGGTGGCTATGGGGGCTACGGGGGCTTTGGTGGCTACGGGGGCTATGGAGGCCTTGGTGGCTATGGGGGCTATGGAGGCTATGGTAGCTGTGGAGGCTATGGAGGCTTTGGGGGCTACGGAGGCTTTGGTGGCTATGGAGGCTTTGGGGGCTACGGAGGCTTTGGGGGCTGTGGATACGGCGGCTGGGGCCGAGGTCTCAGGTCCTTCGGTGGTTGGTGTGGGAGCTGGTAAGCCACATCTGGGACCCGTCTCAGACAACAGAGAGCTCCAGGAAAGGCTCTGGCACATCCCCAAATGATGATGCCCTAAAGAAGAACGTCCTTTCAGCACCGCTGGTATTCAGGGGTTGGAAGCCTCTTGCCTGTTGGAGCCCAGCTCTCTTCCTCCTGCTCTGCTTGAGCATCTCTTCAAGACTCATTGCCGCCTGATGACAGAAACCCACACTAGCTGCCTGCTGCTGCAGTGTGGTTGATGCCATTTGTGGCTCTGCCCACTTCCAGCACTGGTGGACTGACCTTGCTTGGGCCTCTGCTCTTGTCCCAACTCCTTTCCCCCCTTAAACTGCAATAAAAGCTGTGTTGCATCTCAGCGCTGACCTTTGCTTTTATTTGATTCTTCCTCCATACTCAATATCCCATGTGGCATTACAGTTTCCTAGGAGTGTCCTAGACAGTTCCCACCCATAGTCAAAAGAAGAGTGTCATCAACTGCCAGCAGCTTCCCAAACGCCTTGCCTCCCTTCCCTTCACATTCCTGCAACGTGACAGCATGCTGACATGCACTATTTTCTTCATCTTCTAATGCTCCTCGGAGCACTTTTGGCCCCATCTGCCCCTCACTGCTGCTCCAGAATCTCTTCCCAGCCATGTCACCAACCTCATGCTGCAGACCCAGCACTTTCCAGGAACAACAGGACGGCTTCCTAAAGCCGGTGCTCCGAAAAGGACTTTGCTGGCCTTTTCCTGCCCTTCCTCACACACCAGCTCACAATGTAGCCCATGCTACCAAATGTCTGCAAAAGCACGCAGATATGGCAGCAGAGATGGGATCACCCAAACGCCCTTCCACCACGGTGCGCCCAGCAGACACGCAGGGGACACCACTTGAGCCACCACGTAGAAGGTGTTTGAGAGAAAGTGCAGGTAAACCCAGGCAGATATGGCACAGAGGACATGTGGTTACCTGGGATCCCCAGCAATGACCAAAGTACTGCCAAATCGCCCTTCCTGATGGCTTTGTCTTGAACTGTCTGTGTGCAAGACCAATGTGCAGTGCTGGGATCACAAGATGGGAAGTTACCTGGGGAAGGGAAGTATCTCGGCAGTGCTGGCATTTCAACCTCCCTCTCAAACAGCTTTATGCTTTGTTTGACTTGGATCGCCATATAAAATCCTAGCTCAGAGACAACACTTGGGAAGAATTGGCTGTGTCTATCACACACTTTCTGAGTAGTACCCATATCTGGCTGGGCACGGGGACAGGTCCAGCATGTGGCTGGAGCAGTGTACAAGTAGAGTTTTTCTCTCCATTTCCCTGGACCATCCAACGTGACTCATACAAAAGCAACAAAAAGAGGCAATGGCATCATGCCACTTTGGCAGAGGACTTTGGAGACCGTCCACAAGACACCTATGGTGCTTTCACATACTCCAAGAGAGCACTGGATAGGTATTGTGTTTATTGCAGAAGGGAGACCAGGGGAAGATCACAGAGACATCCTGTAGAAGACCCAGTTGGGACACTCATCATCTCTCGAATCACACTGAGCAAGCTGCCCAAATGCCCCAAAAGCACTACTGTGGGTTATTCAAGTAGCCCAGCCCAAGAAGCCCAGAGGTTTGGGGCAAGTGAGAAAAGAAGAAGAAAGGATCAGAAAAACCAAAGGGTCGACACTGCGATACAACACAGCTTTTATTGAAGATTGAGGCGGGGAAAGAAACGGGAGAAATGAAGCAACACATCCAAGGATATCCAAGGTCTCCAGTCCTTGGGCAGAACTATAAAGAGCATCAGCCCTGCCACTGGAGTAGGCACTTGGTGCATGTTTCTTTTATAAGTGGGCGATGTGTGTGGAAAGGATGCTCAAGCAGAGGAGAAGGGAGGCAGAGTTGCGCTCCAACAGGCAAGAGGCATCCAACATCTGGACGCCAGCAGTGCTGAAGGGATGTTCTTCCTTTGGGCATCTTTATGTGGGGATGTGCCAGAGGCTTTCCTGCAGATCTCTGTTGTCTGAGACGGGTCCCAGGTGGGGCTTAGCAGCTCCCACACCAACCACCGAAGGACCTGAGTCCTCGGCCCCAGCCGCCATATCCACAGCCCCCAAAGCCTCCGTAGCCCCCAAAGCCTCCATAGCCTCCAAAGCCTCTGTAACCCCCAAAGCCTCCATAGCCTCCACAGCTACCATAGCCCCCATAGCCTCCATAGCCACCAAGGCCTCCGTAGCCCCCATAGCCTCCATAGACCCCAAAGCCTCCATAACCACCATAGCCTCCATAACTGCCGCCGTATCCTCCAGCAACAGCCGGGACCCCAGCTGAGCCCACAACGCTGTGCTGTGGGAAGGAGCTGAGGATGGGTCCGGGGAAGGTGACCACGGAAGCTGGGGGCTGGATCACCACCGTGGAGCTCTGGCACTGACGCACGCAGGGCTCGTTGGTGGTGTCAGCCAGTGGGCATGGGGCGGCCACCCCACAGGAAGGGGCACACAGGCTGGAGCAGGACATCTTTCAGGCAGGCACGGAGTCCTGGAAATGCACCATGGATTAGGCAAGGGTGACGGCAAGAATCTCGATCGAGGGAGGCAGGGAGAGCTCTGCAAGAGGCTCCCAAGAGCTGCACTTACCCGTTTGATCAGGAGAGTCAAGAGCAGGAATCTGGATAGAGGCTGTGAAGCCTTCAGCTCTTTTATACATATCCCAGACTGCCTGGGGCATCAGCCATTGGGTGTGATCAGAGTCTCCAAGGACTCATGGAAGCCAGTGGACAAACCCCATGACATGCTTCATTAGATAAGTAGCTCTTGTCCTTCTTTACAGGGGTCAGTGGTATGTGAAGGTGCCCTGGAGTGCATATGGGTGATGGGATATGGTGCGGCACATTCCATGATAAGCAAGGTGCTGCTGTAGCTGACTTTGCATCACCAATAAACACAGGTCTGTCATTAATCCCCTACTTTGCCTACCCATTGCTGAGGGATTCAGCAGTGCCCAGCAGGCCTAAGCCTGTGGGAAGCATGACCACGTGCATCCTGGCTCTCTGTGGGTGCTCATCGATCTCTCCTGTAGCAGCCGTCAATGTCCAGCTGAAGATGCGAGTCCCTCCAGAGGGGGCTCGAGGATGTTCTAAGCCTAACTATTCTATGATTCCATGATTCTATGTTCATGCTCACAGACACGTGGCCGTGGAAGCTGGGGGAGTCCTGGTTCCCTTCCTGCCTTCCTGCCTCTCCGTGCATGTCTCCTTCTCACACATGACCCTGCTGCTGCATCTCATTGCTCCCCTATCATGTAAATGTTAAGCTTCAAGCCTTTAGCTCTCCTTTCCCACACATCAAATGCAGCTCCTACTCTTTGCATGGCTCTTGGTCGGTGAGCCTCAGTCACTCCCTGAAAAGCAAGGTCATGGAGATGGCCAAGGCTTAGGGACGCTGCTGAACTGTTCCCCCAAAAGGACTCTGGAAGGTCCGGGGCCTTCAGAAGTCATTTCAAGCATGTGGAATGGTTTCTCTCTTTGCCCAATCTCCCCGTGCGTCTGTTTACCTCCTTGTAAAAGAGGTAATGACAGGCGTGATGGCTGTGCGGAGGATTGCAAAGCACTTCTGCAAGGTGCCCAAGACTCCAGCGCATGAGCAAAGTGGGAGGATTAGGGACCGATTGGGGTTTATTGGTGCCATGAGGTCAGCTACAGCATCGCCTTCTATTTCATGTCATGGTGTGTCGTGATCTGCCCCTCCCATTCCCCGCTTGCTCTCCAGGGCACGTTTGTTACGCTTCCCAATGAGGATGCGTACTTTGTTTCATGAGGCTTTACTGACTGATTTCCTCTTTAGCTGGGGCTTCTGTCGCTGACGCTGGCCAGTGCCTCAGGCAGTGTGGGACATGTATAAAAGAGCTGGAGGCTTCACAGCTCCCTACACAGCATCTTCCATTTGACTCTCCTGATCACTGTGGTAAGTCCCAGATTTATGCTCTTGTTTTCTTCTTCAGCTGTGTATCTTTGTCAACATCTCTTTGCTGTCTTCTCCATCACCTTTCATAAGAATAGAAAGGATGTGAGGGTGCTCTTTTAGACCCAGGGTAAGGTTGAACTTTAATCTTTCGGTAAAATCTAGAAGTATAATAGTGCATTCAGGTACCGTGTGAGGTCAATGATCTCTTATATGCGTTTCTTGTGGAGTCTTTTTTCCTATGTCAGTCAGGGGCATTCATGCTCATAGAGCATGGAGGAGTGCAAGGGGTTTACAGCAGCCATAAACAGTGAAAAAGGTTTCTGCTCTGTCTCTGAATGACTGACAGGATACAGAAATGTCCTGGAGCAGAGGTTCCAAGTGGTTGAGAGTGAGGAGAGGTTTGGTGTCAGGCCTTGTACTGCACTGTGACTCTGTATTGCCTTGCAGCTTGACCTCCTGTAGAGAAGAATGTCCTGCTCCAGCCTGTGTGTCCCTTCCTGTGGGGTGGCCGCCCCATGCCCACTGGCTGACACCACCAACGAGCCCTGCGTGCGTCAGTGCCAGAGCTCCACGGTGGTGATCCAGCCCCCGGCCTCTGTGGTCACCTTCCCCGGGCCCATCCTCAGCTCCTTCCCACAGCACAGCGTTGTGGGCTCAGCTGGAGTCCCGGCTGTTGCTGGGGTTTATGGTGGCAGCTATGGTGGCTATGGGGGCTACGGGGGCTTTGGTGGCTACGGGGGCTATGGAGGCCTTGGTGGCTATGGGGGCTATGGAGGCTATGGTAGCTGTGGAGGCTATGGAGGCTTTGGGGGCTACGGAGGCTTTGGTGGCTATGGAGGCTTTGGGGGCTACGGAGGCTTTGGGGGCTGTGGATACGGCGGCTGGGGCCGAGGTCTCAGGTCCTTCGGTGGTTGGTGTGGGAGCTGGTAAGCCACATCTGGGACCCGTCTCAGACAACAGAGAGCTCCAGGAAAGGCTCTGGCACATCCCCAAATGATGATGCCCTAAAGAAGAACGTCCTTTCAGCACCGCTGGTATTCAGGGGTTGGAAGCCTCTTGCCTGTTGGAGCCCAGCTCTCTTCCTCCTGCTCTGCTTGAGCATCTCTTCAAGACTCGTTGCCGCCTGATGACAGAAACCCACACTAGCTGCCTGCTGCTGCAGTGTGGTTGATGCCATTTGTGGCTCTGCCCACTTCCAGCACTGGTGGACTGACCTTGCTTGGGCCTCTGCTCTTGTCCCAACTCCTTTCCCCCCTTAAACTGCAATAAAAGCTGTGTTGCATCTCAGCGCTGACCTTTGCTTTTATTTGATTCTTCCTCCATACTCAATATCCCATGTGGCATTACAGTTTCCTAGGAGTGTCCTAGACAGTTCCCACCCATAGTCAAAAGAAGAGTGTCATCAACTGCCAGCAGCTTCCCAAACGCCTTGCCTCCCTTCCCTTCACATTCCTGCAACGTGACAGCATGCTGACATGCACTATTTTCTTCATCTTCTAATGCTCCTCGGAGCACTTTTGGCCCCATCTGCCCCTCACTGCTGCTCCAGAATCTCTTCCCAGCCATGTCACCAACCTCATGCTGCAGACCCAGCACTTTCCAGGAACAACAGGACGGCTTCCTAAAGCCGGTGCTCCGAAAAGGACTTTGCTGGCCTTTTCCTGCCCTTCCTCACACAACAGCTCACAATGTAGCCCATGCTACCAAATGTCTGCAAAAGCACCCAGATATGGCAGCAGAGATGGGATCACCCAAACGCCCTTCCACCACGGTGCGCCCAGCAGACACGCAGGGGACACCACTTGAGCCACCACGTAGAAGGTGTGTGAGAGAAAGTGCAGGTAAACCCAGGCAGATATGGCACAGAGGACATGTGGTTACCTGGGATCCCCAGCAATGACCAAAGTACTGCCAAATCGCCCTTCCTGATGGCTTTGTCTTGAACTGTCTGTGTGCAAGACCAATGTGCAGTGCTGGGATCACAAGATGGGAAGTTACCTGGGGAAGGGAAGTATCTCGGCAGTGCTGGCATTTCAACCTCCCTCTCAAACAGCTTTATGCTTTGTTTGACTTGGATCGCCATATAAAATCCTGGCTCAGAGACAACACTTGGGAAGAATTGGCTGTGTCTATCACACACTTTCTGAGTAGTACCCATATCTGGCTGGGCACGGGGACAGGTCCAGCATGTGGCTGGAGCAGTGTACAAGTAGAGTTTTTCTCTCCATTTCCCTGGACCATCCAACGTGACTCATACAAAAGCAACAAAAAGAGGCAATGGCATCATGCCACTTTGGCAGAGGACTTTGGAGACCGTCCACAAGACACCTATGGTGCTTTCACATACTCCAAGAGAGCACTGGATAGGTATTGTGTTTATTGCAGAAGGGAGACCAGGGGAAGATCACAGAGACATCCTGTAGAAGACCCAGTTGGGACACTCATCATCTCTCGAATCACACTGAGCAAGCTGCCCAAATGCCCCAAAAGCACTACTGTGGGTTATTCAAGTAGCCCAGCCCAAGAAGCCCAGAGGTTTGGGGCAAGTGAGAAAAGAAGAAGAAAGGATCAGAAAAACCAAAGGGTCGACACTGCGATACAACACAGCTTTTATTGAAGATTGAGGCGGGGAAAGAAACGGGAGAAATGAAGCAACACATCCAAGGATATCCAAGGTCTCCAGTCCTTGGGCAGAACTATAAAGAGCATCAGCCCTGCCACTGGAGTAGGCACTTGGTGCATGTTTCTTTTATAAGTGGGCGATGTGTGTGGAAAGGATGCTCAAGCAGAGGAGAAGGGAGGCAGAGTTGCGCTCCAACAGGCAAGAGGCATCCAACATCTGGACGCCAGCAGTGCTGAAGGGATGTTCTTCCTTTGGGCATCTTTATGTGGGGATGTGCCAGAGGCTTTCCTGCAGATCTCTGTTGTCTGAGACGGGTCCCAGGTGGGGCTTAGCAGCTCCCACACCAACCACCGAAGGACCTGAGTCCTCGGCCCCAGCCGCCATATCCACAGCCCCCAAAGCCTCCGTAGCCCCCAAAGCCTCCATAGCCTCCAAAGCCTCTGTAACCCCCAAAGCCTCCATAGCCTCCACAGCTACCATAGCCCCCATAGCCTCCATAGCCACCAAGGCCTCCGTAGCCCCCATAGCCTCCATAGACCCCAAAGCCTCCATAACCACCATAGCCTCCATAACTGCCGCCGTATCCTCCAGCAACAGCCGGGACCCCAGCTGAACCCACAACGCTGTGCTGTGGGAAGGAGCTGAGGATGGGTCCGGGGAAGGTGACCACGGAAGCTGGGGGCTGGATCACCACCGTGGAGCTCTGGCACTGACGCACGCAGGGCTCGTTGGTGGTGTCAGCCAGTGGGCATGGGGCGGCCACCCCACAGGAAGGGGCACACAGGCTGGAGCAGGACATCTTTCAGGCAGGCACGGAGTCCTGGAAATGCACCATGGATTAGGCAAGGGTGACGGCAAGAATCTCGATCGAGGGAGGCAGGGAGAGCTCTGCAAGAGGCTCCCAAGAGCTGCACTTACCCGTTTGATCAGGAGAGTCAAGAGCAGGAATCTGGATAGAGGCTGTGAAGCCTTCAGCTCTTTTATACATATCCCAGACTGCCTGGGGCATCAGCCATTGGGTGTGATCAGAGTCTCCAAGGACTCATGGAAGCCAGTGGACAAACCCCATGACATGCTTCATTAGATAAGTAGCTCTTGTCCTTCTTTACAGGGGTCAGTGGTATGTGAAGGTGCCCTGGAGTGCATATGGGTGATGGGATATGGTGCGGCACATTCCATGATAAGCAAGGTGCTGCTGTAGCTGACTTTGCATCACCAATAAACACAGGTCTGTCATTAATCCCCTACTTTGCCTACCCGTTGCTGAGGGATTCAGCAGTGCCCAGCAGGCCTAAGCCTGTGGGAAGCATGACCACGTGCATCCTGGCTCTCTGTGGGCGCTCATCGATCTCTCCTGTAGCAGCCGTCAATGTCCAGTTGAAGATGCGAGTCCCTCCAGAGGGGGCTCGAGGATGTTCTAAGCCTAACTATTCTATGATTCCATGATTCTATGTTCATGCTCACAGACACGTGGCCGTGGAAGCTGGGGGAGTCCTGGTTCCCTTCCTGCCTTCCTGCCTCTCCGTGCATGTCTCCTTCTCACACATGACCCTGCTGCTGCATCTCATTGCTCCCCTATCATGTAAATGTTAAGCTTCAAGCCTTTAGCTCTCCTTTCCCACACATCAAATGCAGCTCCTACTCTTTGCATGGCTCTTGGTCGGTGAGCCTCAGTCACTCCCTGAAAAGCAAGGTCATGGAGATGGCCAAGGCTTAGGGACGCTGCTGAACTGTTCCCCCAAAAGGACTCTGGAAGGTCCGGGGCCTTCAGAAGTCATTTCAAGCATGTGGAATGGTTTCTCTCTTTGCCCAATCTCCCCGTGCGTCTGTTTACCTCCTTGTAAAAGAGGTAATGACAGGCGTGATGGCTGTGCGGAGGATTGCAAAGCACTTCTGCAAGGTGCCCAAGACTCCAGCGCATGAGCAAAGTGGGAGGATTAGGGACCGATTGGGGTTTATTGATGCCATGAGGTCAGCTACAGCATCGCCTTCTATTTCATGTCATGGTGTGTCGTGATCTGCCCCTCCCATTCCCCGCTTGCTCTCCAGGGCACGTTTGTTACGCTTCCCAATGAGGATGCGTACTTTGTTTCATGAGGCTTTACTGATTGATTTCCTCTTTAGCTGGGGCTTCTGTCGCTGACGCTGGCCAGTGCCTCAGGCAGTGTGGGACATGTATAAAAGAGCTGGAGGCTTCACAGCTCCCTACACAGCATCTTCCATTTGACTCTCCTGATCACTGTGGTAAGTCCCAGATTTATGCTCTTGTTTTCTTCTTCAGCTGTGTATCTTTGTCAACATCTCTTTGCTGTCTTCTCCATCACCTTTCATAAGAATAGAAAGGATGTGAGGGTGCTCTTTTAGACCCAGGGTAAGGTTGAACTTTAATCTTTCGGTAAAATCTAGAAGTATAATAGTGCATTCAGGTACCGTGTGAGGTCAATGATCTCTTATATGCGTTTCTTGTGGAGTCTTTTTTCCTATGTCAGTCAGGGGCATTCATGCTCATAGAGCATGGAGGAGTGCAAGGGGTTTACAGCAGCCATAAACAGTGAAAAAGGTTTCTGCTCTGTCTCTGAATGACTGACAGGATACAGAAATGTCCTGGAGCAGAGGTTCCAAGTGGTTGAGAGTGAGGAGAGGTTTGGTGTCAGGCCTTGTACTGCACTGTGACTCTGTATTGCCTTGCAGCTTGACCTCCTGTAGAGAAGAATGTCCTGCTCCAGCCTGTGTGCCCCTTCCTGTGGGGTGGCCGCCCCATGCCCACTGGCTGACACCACCAACGAGCCCTGCGTGCGTCAGTGCCAGAGCTCCACGGTGGTGATCCAGCCCCCGGCCTCTGTGGTCACCTTCCCCGGGCCCATCCTCAGCTCCTTCCCACAGCACAGCGTTGTGGGCTCAGCTGGAGTCCCGGCTGTTGCTGGGGGTTATGGTGGCAGCTATGGTGGCTATGGGGGCTACGGGGGCTTTGGTGGCTACGGGGGCTATGGAGGCCTTGGTGGCTATGGGGGCTATGGAGGCTATGGTAGCTGTGGAGGCTATGGAGGCTTTGGGGGCTACGGAGGCTTTGGTGGCTATGGAGGCTTTGGGGGCTACGGAGGCTTTGGGGGCTGTGGATACGGCGGCTGGGGCCGAGGTCTCAGGTCCTTCGGTGGTTGGTGTGGGAGCTGGTAAGCCACATCTGGGACCCGTCTCAGACAACAGAGAGCTCCAGGAAAGGCTCTGGCACATCCCCAAATGATGATGCCCTAAAGAAGAACGTCCTTTCAGCACCGCTGGTATTCAGGGGTTGGAAGCCTCTTGCCTGTTGGAGCCCAGCTCTCTTCCTCCTGCTCTGCTTGAGCATCTCTTCAAGACTCATTGCCGCCTGATGACAGAAACCCACACTAGCTGCCTGCTGCTGCAGTGTGGTTGATGCCATTTGTGGCTCTGCCCACTTCCAGCACTGGTGGACTGACCTTGCTTGGGCCTCTGCTCTTGTCCCAACTCCTTTCCCCCCTTAAACTGCAATAAAAGCTGTGTTGCATCTCAGCGCTGACCTTTGCTTTTATTTGATTCTTCCTCCATACTCAATATCCCATGTGGCATTACAGTTTCCTAGGAGTGTCCTAGACAGTTCCCACCCATAGTCAAAAGAAGAGTGTCATCAACTGCCAGCAGCTTCCCAAACGCCTTGCCTCCCTTCCCTTCACATTCCTGCAACGTGACAGCATGCTGACATGCACTATTTTCTTCATCTTCTAATGCTCCTCGGAGCACTTTTGGCCCCATCTGCCCCTCACTGCTGCTCCAGAATCTCTTCCCAGCCATGTCACCAACCTCATGCTGCAGACCCAGCACTTTCCAGGAACAACAGGACGGCTTCCTAAAGCCGGTGCTCCGAAAAGGACTTTGCTGGCCTTTTCCTGCCCTTCCTCACACACCAGCTCACAATGTAGCCCATGCTACCAAATGTCTGCAAAAGCACGCAGATATGGCAGCAGAGATGGGATCACCCAAACGCCCTTCCACCACGGTGCGCCCAGCAGACACGCAGGGGACACCACTTGAGCCACCACGTAGAAGGTGTTTGAGAGAAAGTGCAGGTAAACCCAGGCAGATATGGCACAGAGGACATGTGGTTACCTGGGATCCCCAGCAATGACCAAAGTACTGCCAAATCGCCCTTCCTGATGGCTTTGTCTTGAACTGTCTGTGTGCAAGACCAATGTGCAGTGCTGGGATCACAAGATGGGAAGTTACCTGGGGAAGGGAAGTATCTCGGCAGTGCTGGCATTTCAACCTCCCTCTCAAACAGCTTTATGCTTTGTTTGACTTGGATCGCCATATAAAATCCTAGCTCAGAGACAACACTTGGGAAGAATTGGCTGTGTCTATCACACACTTTCTGAGTAGTACCCATATCTGGCTGGGCACGGGGACAGGTCCAGCATGTGGCTGGAGCAGTGTACAAGTAGAGTTTTTCTCTCCATTTCCCTGGACCATCCAACGTGACTCATACAAAAGCAACAAAAAGAGGCAATGGCATCATGCCACTTTGGCAGAGGACTTTGGAGACCGTCCACAAGACACCTATGGTGCTTTCACATACTCCAAGAGAGCACTGGATAGGTATTGTGTTTATTGCAGAAGGGAGACCAGGGGAAGATCACAGAGACATCCTGTAGAAGACCCAGTTGGGACACTCATCATCTCTCGAATCACACTGAGCAAGCTGCCCAAATGCCCCAAAAGCACTACTGTGGGTTATTCAAGTAGCCCAGCCCAAGAAGCCCAGAGGTTTGGGGCAAGTGAGAAAAGAAGAAGAAAGGATCAGAAAAACCAAAGGGTCGACACTGCGATACAACACAGCTTTTATTGAAGATTGAGGCGGGGAAAGAAACGGGAGAAATGAAGCAACACATCCAAGGATATCCAAGGTCTCCAGTCCTTGGGCAGAACTATAAAGAGCATCAGCCCTGCCACTGGAGTAGGCACTTGGTGCATGTTTCTTTTATAAGTGGGCGATGTGTGTGGAAAGGATGCTCAAGCAGAGGAGAAGGGAGGCAGAGTTGCGCTCCAACAGGCAAGAGGCATCCAACATCTGGACGCCAGCAGTGCTGAAGGGATGTTCTTCCTTTGGGCATCTTTATGTGGGGATGTGCCAGAGGCTTTCCTGCAGATCTCTGTTGTCTGAGACGGGTCCCAGGTGGGGCTTAGCAGCTCCCACACCAACCACCGAAGGACCTGAGTCCTCGGCCCCAGCCGCCATATCCACAGCCCCCAAAGCCTCCGTAGCCCCCAAAGCCTCCATAGCCTCCAAAGCCTCTGTAACCCCCAAAGCCTCCATAGCCTCCACAGCTACCATAGCCCCCATAGCCTCCATAGCCACCAAGGCCTCCGTAGCCCCCATAGCCTCCATAGACCCCAAAGCCTCCATAACCACCATAGCCTCCATAACTGCCGCCGTATCCTCCAGCAACAGCCGGGACCCCAGCTGAGCCCACAACGCTGTGCTGTGGGAAGGAGCTGAGGATGGGTCCGGGGAAGGTGACCACGGAAGCTGGGGGCTGGATCACCACCGTGGAGCTCTGGCACTGACGCACGCAGGGCTCGTTGGTGGTGTCAGCCAGTGGGCATGGGGCGGCCACCCCACAGGAAGGGGCACACAGGCTGGAGCAGGACATCTTTCAGGCAGGCACGGAGTCCTGGAAATGCACCATGGATTAGGCAAGGGTGACGGCAAGAATCTCGATCGAGGGAGGCAGGGAGAGCTCTGCAAGAGGCTCCCAAGAGCTGCACTTACCCGTTTGATCAGGAGAGTCAAGAGCAGGAATCTGGATAGAGGCTGTGAAGCCTTCAGCTCTTTTATACATATCCCAGACTGCCTGGGGCATCAGCCATTGGGTGTGATCAGAGTCTCCAAGGACTCATGGAAGCCAGTGGACAAACCCCATGACATGCTTCATTAGATAAGTAGCTCTTGTCCTTCTTTACAGGGGTCAGTGGTATGTGAAGGTGCCCTGGAGTGCATATGGGTGATGGGATATGGTGCGGCACATTCCATGATAAGCAAGGTGCTGCTGTAGCTGACTTTGCATCACCAATAAACACAGGTCTGTCATTAATCCCCTACTTTGCCTACCCATTGCTGAGGGATTCAGCAGTGCCCAGCAGGCCTAAGCCTGTGGGAAGCATGACCACGTGCATCCTGGCTCTCTGTGGGTGCTCATCGATCTCTCCTGTAGCAGCCGTCAATGTCCAGCTGAAGATGCGAGTCCCTCCAGAGGGGGCTCGAGGATGTTCTAAGCCTAACTATTCTATGATTCCATGATTCTATGTTCATGCTCACAGACACGTGGCCGTGGAAGCTGGGGGAGTCCTGGTTCCCTTCCTGCCTTCCTGCCTCTCCGTGCATGTCTCCTTCTCACACATGACCCTGCTGCTGCATCTCATTGCTCCCCTATCATGTAAATGTTAAGCTTCAAGCCTTTAGCTCTCCTTTCCCACACATCAAATGCAGCTCCTACTCTTTGCATGGCTCTTGGTCGGTGAGCCTCAGTCACTCCCTGAAAAGCAAGGTCATGGAGATGGCCAAGGCTTAGGGACGCTGCTGAACTGTTCCCCCAAAAGGACTCTGGAAGGTCCGGGGCCTTCAGAAGTCATTTCAAGCATGTGGAATGGTTTCTCTCTTTGCCCAATCTCCCCGTGCGTCTGTTTACCTCCTTGTAAAAGAGGTAATGACAGGCGTGATGGCTGTGCGGAGGATTGCAAAGCACTTCTGCAAGGTGCCCAAGACTCCAGCGCATGAGCAAAGTGGGAGGATTAGGGACCGATTGGGGTTTATTGGTGCCATGAGGTCAGCTACAGCATCGCCTTCTATTTCATGTCATGGTGTGTCGTGATCTGCCCCTCCCATTCCCCGCTTGCTCTCCAGGGCACGTTTGTTACGCTTCCCAATGAGGATGCGTACTTTGTTTCATGAGGCTTTACTGACTGATTTCCTCTTTAGCTGGGGCTTCTGTCGCTGACGCTGGCCAGTGCCTCAGGCAGTGTGGGACATGTATAAAAGAGCTGGAGGCTTCACAGCTCCCTACACAGCATCTTCCATTTGACTCTCCTGATCACTGTGGTAAGTCCCAGATTTATGCTCTTGTTTTCTTCTTCAGCTGTGTATCTTTGTCAACATCTCTTTGCTGTCTTCTCCATCACCTTTCATAAGAATAGAAAGGATGTGAGGGTGCTCTTTTAGACCCAGGGTAAGGTTGAACTTTAATCTTTCGGTAAAATCTAGAAGTATAATAGTGCATTCAGGTACCGTGTGAGGTCAATGATCTCTTATATGCGTTTCTTGTGGAGTCTTTTTTCCTATGTCAGTCAGGGGCATTCATGCTCATAGAGCATGGAGGAGTGCAAGGGGTTTACAGCAGCCATAAACAGTGAAAAAGGTTTCTGCTCTGTCTCTGAATGACTGACAGGATACAGAAATGTCCTGGAGCAGAGGTTCCAAGTGGTTGAGAGTGAGGAGAGGTTTGGTGTCAGGCCTTGTACTGCACTGTGACTCTGTATTGCCTTGCAGCTTGACCTCCTGTAGAGAAGAATGTCCTGCTCCAGCCTGTGTGTCCCTTCCTGTGGGGTGGCCGCCCCATGCCCACTGGCTGACACCACCAACGAGCCCTGCGTGCGTCAGTGCCAGAGCTCCACGGTGGTGATCCAGCCCCCGGCCTCTGTGGTCACCTTCCCCGGGCCCATCCTCAGCTCCTTCCCACAGCACAGCGTTGTGGGCTCAGCTGGAGTCCCGGCTGTTGCTGGGGTTTATGGTGGCAGCTATGGTGGCTATGGGGGCTACGGGGGCTTTGGTGGCTACGGGGGCTATGGAGGCCTTGGTGGCTATGGGGGCTATGGAGGCTATGGTAGCTGTGGAGGCTATGGAGGCTTTGGGGGCTACGGAGGCTTTGGTGGCTATGGAGGCTTTGGGGGCTACGGAGGCTTTGGGGGCTGTGGATACGGCGGCTGGGGCCGAGGTCTCAGGTCCTTCGGTGGTTGGTGTGGGAGCTGGTAAGCCACATCTGGGACCCGTCTCAGACAACAGAGAGCTCCAGGAAAGGCTCTGGCACATCCCCAAATGATGATGCCCTAAAGAAGAACGTCCTTTCAGCACCGCTGGTATTCAGGGGTTGGAAGCCTCTTGCCTGTTGGAGCCCAGCTCTCTTCCTCCTGCTCTGCTTGAGCATCTCTTCAAGACTCATTGCCGCCTGATGACAGAAACCCACACTAGCTGCCTGCTGCTGCAGTGTGGTTGATGCCATTTGTGGCTCTGCCCACTTCCAGCACTGGTGGACTGACCTTGCTTGGGCCTCTGCTCTTGTCCCAACTCCTTTCCCCCCTTAAACTGCAATAAAAGCTGTGTTGCATCTCAGCGCTGACCTTTGCTTTTATTTGATTCTTCCTCCATACTCAATATCCCATGTGGCATTACAGTTTCCTAGGAGTGTCCTAGACAGTTCCCACCCATAGTCAAAAGAAGAGTGTCATCAACTGCCAGCAGCTTCCCAAACGCCTTGCCTCCCTTCCCTTCACATTCCTGCAACGTGACAGCATGCTGACATGCACTATTTTCTTCATCTTCTAATGCTCCTCGGAGCACTTTTGGCCCCATCTGCCCCTCACTGCTGCTCCAGAATCTCTTCCCAGCCATGTCACCAACCTCATGCTGCAGACCCAGCACTTTCCAGGAACAACAGGACGGCTTCCTAAAGCCGGTGCTCCGAAAAGGACTTTGCTGGCCTTTTCCTGCCCTTCCTCACACACCAGCTCACAATGTAGCCCATGCTACCAAATGTCTGCAAAAGCACCCAGATATGGCAGCAGAGATGGGATCACCCAAACGCCCTTCCACCACGGTGCGCCCAGCAGACACGCAGGGGACACCACTTGAGCCACCACGTAGAAGGTGTTTGAGAGAAAGTGCAGGTAAACCCAGGCAGATATGGCACAGAGGACATGTGGTTACCTGGGATCCCCAGCAATGACCAAAGTACTGCCAAATCGCCCTTCCTGATGGCTTTGTCTTGAACTGTCTGTGTGCAAGACCAATGTGCAGTGCTGGGATCACAAGATGGGAAGTTACCTGGGGAAGGGAGGTATCTCGGCAGTGCTGGCATTTCAACCTCCCTCTCAAACAGCTTTATGCTTTGTTTGACTTGGATCGCCGTATAAAATCCTGGCTCAGAGACAACACTTGGGAAGAATTGGCTGTGTCTATCACACACTTTCTGAGTAGTACCCATATCTGGCTGGGCACGGGGACAGGTCCAGCATGTGGCTGGAGCAGTGTACAAGTAGAGTTTTTCTCTCCATTTCCCTGGACCACCCAACGTGACTCATACAAAAGCAACAAAAAGAGGCAATGGCACCATGCCACTTTGGCAGAGGACTTTGAAGACCGTCCACAAGACACCTATGGTGCTTTCACATACTCCAAGAGAGCACTGGATAGGTATTGTGTTTATTGCAGAAGGGAGACCAGGGGAAGATCACAGAGACATCCTGTAGAAGACCCAGTTGGGACACTCATCATCTCTCAAATCACACTGAGCAAGCTGCCCAAATGCCCCAAAAGCACTACTGTGGGTTATTCAAGTAGCCCAGCCCAAGAAGCCCAGAGGTTTGGGGCAAGTGAGAAAAGAAGAAGAAAAGATCAGAAAAACCAAAGGGTCGACACTGCGATACAACACAGCTTTTATTGAAGATTGAGGCGGGGAAAGAAACGGGAGAAATGAAGCAACACATCCAAGGATATCCAAGGTCTCCAGTCCTTGGGCAGAACTATAAAGAGCATCAGCCCTGCCACTGGAGTAGGCACTTGGTGCATGTTTCTTTTATAAGTGGGCGATGTGTGTGGAAAGGATGCTCAAGCAGAGGAGAAGGGAGGCAGAGTTGCGCTCCAACAGGCAAGAGGCATCCAACATCTGGACGCCAGCAGTGCTGAAGGGATGTTCTTCCTTTGGGCATCTTCATGTGGGGATGTGCCAGAGGCTTTCCTGCAGATCTCTGTTGTCTGAGACGGGTCCCAGGTGGGGCTTAGCAGCTCCCACACCAACCACCGAAGGACCTGAGTCCTCGGCCCCAGCCGCCATATCCACAGCCCCCAAAGCCTCCGTAGCCTCCAAAGCCTCCGTAACCCCCAAAGCCTCCATAGCCTCCACAGCTACCATAGCCTCCATAGCCCCCATAGCCACCAAGGCCTCCGTAGCCCCCATAGCCTCCATAGCCCCCAAAGCCTCCATAACCACCATAGCCTCCATAACTGCCGCCGTATCCTCCAGCAACAGCCGGGACCCCAGCTGAGCCCACAACGCTGTGCTGTGGGAAGGAGCTGAGGATGGGTCCGGGGAAGGTGACCACGGAAGCTGGGGGCTGGATCACCACCGTGGAGCTCTGGCACTGACGCACGCAGGGCTCGTTGGTGGTGTCAGCCAGTGGGCATGGGGCGGCCACCCCACAGGAAGGGGCACACAGGCTGGAGCAGGACATCTTTCAGGCAGGCACGGAGTCCTGGAAATGCACCATGGATTAGGCAAGGGTGACGGCAAGAATCTCGATCGAGGGAGGCAGGGAGAGCTCTGCAAGAGGCTCCCAAGAGCTGCACTTACCCGTTTGATCAGGAGAGTCAAGAGCAGGAATCTGGATAGAGGCTGTGAAGCCTTCAGCTCTTTTATACATATCCCAGACTGCCTGGGGCATCAGCCATTGGGTGTGATCAGAGTCTCCAAGGACTCATGGAAGCCAGTGGACAAACCCCATGACATGCTTCATTAGATAAGTAGCTCTTGTCCTTCTTTACAGGGGTCAGTGGTATGTGAAGGTGCCCTGGAGTGCATATGGGTGATGGGGTATGGTGCGGCACATTCCATGATAAGCAAGGTGTTGCTGTAGCTGACTTTGCATCACCAATAAACACAGGTCTGTCATTAATCCCCTACTTTGCCTACCCATTGCTGAGGGATTCAGCAGTGCCCAGCAGGCCTAAGCCTGTGGGAAGCATGACCACGTGCATCCTGGCTCTCTGTGGGCGCTCATCGATCTCTCCTGTAGCAGCCGTCAATGTCCAGCTGAAGATGCGAGTCCCTCCAGAGGGGGCTCGAGGATGTTCTAAGCCTAACTATTCTATGATTCCATGATTCTATGTTCATGCTCACAGACACGTGGCCGTGGAAGCTGGGGGAGTCCTGGTTCCCTTCCTGCCTTCCTGCCTCTCCGTGCATGTCTCCTTCTCACACATGACCCTGCTGCTGCATCTCATTGCTCCCCTATCACGTAAATGTTAAGCTTCAAGCCTTTAGCTCTCCTTTCCCACACATCAAATGCAGCTCCTACTCTTTGCATGGCTCTTGGTCGGTGAGCCTCAGTCACTCCCTGAAAAGCAAGGTCATGGAGATGGCCAAGGCTTAGGGACGCTGCTGAACTGTTCCCCCAAAAGGACTCTGGAAGGTCCGGGGCCTTCAGAAGTCATTTCAAGCATGTGGAATGGCTTCTCTCTTTGCCCAATCTCCCCGTGCGTCTGTTTACCTCCTTGTAAAAGAGGTAATGACAGGCGTGAAGGCTGTGCGGAGGATTGCAAAGCACTTCTGCAAGGTGCCCAAGACTCCAGCGCATGAGCAAAGTGGGAGGATTAGGGACCGATTGGGGTTTATTGGTGCCATGAGGTCAGCTACAGCATCGCCTTCTATTTCATGTCATGGTGTGTCGTGATCTGCCCCTCCCATTCCCCGCTTGCTCTCCAGGGCACGTTTGTTACGCTTCCCAATGAGGATGCGTACTTTGTTTCATGAGGCTTTACTGACTGATTTCCTCTTTAGCTGGGGCTTCTGTCGCTGACGCTGGCCAGTGCCTCAGGCAGTGTGGGACATGTATAAAAGAGCTGGAGGCTTCACAGCTCCCTACACAGCATCTTCCATTTGACTCTCCTGATCACTGTGGTAAGTCCCAGATTTATGCTCTTGTTTTCTTCTTCAGCTGTGTATCTTTGTCAACATCTCTTTGCTGTCTTCTCCATCACCTTTCATAAGAATAGAAAGGATGTGAGGGTGCTCTTTTAGACCCAGGGTAAGGTTGAACTTTAATCTTTCGGTAAAATCTAGAAGTATAATAGTGCATTCAGGTACCGTGTGAGGTCAATGATCTCTTATATGCGTTTCTTGTGGAGTCTTTTTTCCTATGTCAGTCAGGGGCATTCATGCTCATAGAGCATGGAGGAGTGCAAGGGGTTTACAGCAGCCATAAACAGTGAAAAAGGTTTCTGCTCTGTCTCTGAATGACTGACAGGATACAGAAATGTCCTGGAGCAGAGGTTCCAAGTGGTTGAGAGTGAGGAGAGGTTTGGTGTCAGGCCTTGTACTGCACTGTGACTCTGTATTGCCTTGCAGCTTGACCTCCTGTAGAGAAGAATGTCCTGCTCCAGCCTGTGTGTCCCTTCCTGTGGGGTGGCCGCCCCATGCCCACTGGCTGACACCACCAACGAGCCCTGCGTGCGTCAGTGCCAGAGCTCCACGGTGGTGATCCAGCCCCCGGCCTCTGTGGTCACCTTCCCCGGGCCCATCCTCAGCTCCTTCCCACAGCACAGCGTTGTGGGCTCAGCTGGAGTCCCGGCTGTTGCTGGGGGTTATGGTGGCAGCTATGGTGGCTATGGGGGCTACGGGGGCTTTGGTGGCTACGGGGGCTATGGAGGCCTTGGTGGCTATGGGGGCTATGGAGGCTATGGTAGCTGTGGAGGCTATGGAGGCTTTGGGGGCTACGGAGGCTTTGGTGGCTATGGAGGCTTTGGGGGCTACGGAGGCTTTGGGGGCTGTGGATACGGCGGCTGGGGCCGAGGTCTCAGGTCCTTCGGTGGTTGGTGTGGGAGCTGGTAAGCCACATCTGGGACCCGTCTCAGACAACAGAGAGCTCCAGGAAAGGCTCTGGCACATCCCCAAATGATGATGCCCTAAAGAAGAACGTCCTTTCAGCACCGCTGGTATTCAGGGGTTGGAAGCCTCTTGCCTGTTGGAGCCCAGCTCTCTTCCTCCTGCTCTGCTTGAGCATCTCTTCAAGACTCATTGCCGCCTGATGACAGAAACCCACACTAGCTGCCTGCTGCTGCAGTGTGGTTGATGCCATTTGTGGCTCTGCCCACTTCCAGCACTGGTGGACTGACCTTGCTTGGGCCTCTGCTCTTGTCCCAACTCCTTTCCCCCCTTAAACTGCAATAAAAGCTGTGTTGCATCTCAGCGCTGACCTTTGCTTTTATTTGATTCTTCCTCCATACTCAATATCCCATGTGGCATTACAGTTTCCTAGGAGTGTCCTAGACAGTTCCCACCCATAGTCAAAAGAAGAGTGTCATCAACTGCCAGCAGCTTCCCAAACGCCTTGCCTCCCTTCCCTTCACATTCCTGCAACGTGACAGCATGCTGACATGCACTATTTTCTTCATCTTCTAATGCTCCTCGGAGCACTTTTGGCCCCATCTGCCCCTCACTGCTGCTCCAGAATCTCTTCCCAGCCATGTCACCAACCTCATGCTGCAGACCCAGCACTTTCCAGGAACAACAGGACGGCTTCCTAAAGCCGGTGCTCCGAAAAGGACTTTGCTGGCCTTTTCCTGCCCTTCCTCACACACCAGCTCACAATGTAGCCCATGCTACCAAATGTCTGCAAAAGCACCCAGATATGGCAGCAGAGATGGGATCACCCAAACGCCCTTCCACCACGGTGCGCCCAGCAGACACGCAGGGGACACCACTTGAGCCACCACGTAGAAGGTGTTTGAGAGAAAGTGCAGGTAAACCCAGGCAGATATGGCACAGAGGACATGTGGTTACCTGGGATCCCCAGCAATGACCAAAGTACTGCCAAATCGCCCTTCCTGATGGCTTTGTCTTGAACTGTCTGTGTGCAAGACCAATGTGCAGTGCTGGGATCACAAGATGGGAAGTTACCTGGGGAAGGGAGGTATCTCGGCAGTGCTGGCATTTCAACCTCCCTCTCAAACAGCTTTATGCTTTGTTTGACTTGGATCGCCGTATAAAATCCTGGCTCAGAGACAACACTTGGGAAGAATTGGCTGTGTCTATCACACACTTTCTGAGTAGTACCCATATCTGGCTGGGCACGGGGACAGGTCCAGCATGTGGCTGGAGCAGTGTACAAGTAGAGTTTTTCTCTCCATTTCCCTGGACCACCCAACGTGACTCATACAAAAGCAACAAAAAGAGGCAATGGCACCATGCCACTTTGGCAGAGGACTTTGAAGACCGTCCACAAGACACCTATGGTGCTTTCACATACTCCAAGAGAGCACTGGATAGGTATTGTGTTTATTGCAGAAGGGAGACCAGGGGAAGATCACAGAGACATCCTGTAGAAGACCCAGTTGGGACACTCATCATCTCTCAAATCACACTGAGCAAGCTGCCCAAATGCCCCAAAAGCACTACTGTGGGTTATTCAAGTAGCCCAGCCCAAGAAGCCCAGAGGTTTGGGGCAAGTGAGAAAAGAAGAAGAAAAGATCAGAAAAACCAAAGGGTCGACACTGCGATACAACACAGCTTTTATTGAAGATTGAGGCGGGGAAAGAAACGGGAGAAATGAAGCAACACATCCAAGGATATCCAAGGTCTCCAGTCCTTGGGCAGAACTATAAAGAGCATCAGCCCTGCCACTGGAGTAGGCACTTGGTGCATGTTTCTTTTATAAGTGGGCGATGTGTGTGGAAAGGATGCTCAAGCAGAGGAGAAGGGAGGCAGAGTTGCGCTCCAACAGGCAAGAGGCATCCAACATCTGGACGCCAGCAGTGCTGAAGGGATGTTCTTCCTTTGGGCATCTTCATGTGGGGATGTGCCAGAGGCTTTCCTGCAGATCTCTGTTGTCTGAGACGGGTCCCAGGTGGGGCTTAGCAGCTCCCACACCAACCACCGAAGGACCTGAGTCCTCGGCCCCAGCCGCCATATCCACAGCCCCCAAAGCCTCCGTAGCCTCCAAAGCCTCCGTAACCCCCAAAGCCTCCATAGCCTCCACAGCTACCATAGCCTCCATAGCCCCCATAGCCACCAAGGCCTCCGTAGCCCCCATAGCCTCCATAGCCCCCAAAGCCTCCATAACCACCATAGCCTCCATAACTGCCGCCGTATCCTCCAGCAACAGCCGGGACCCCAGCTGAGCCCACAACGCTGTGCTGTGGGAAGGAGCTGAGGATGGGTCCGGGGAAGGTGACCACGGAAGCTGGGGGCTGGATCACCACCGTGGAGCTCTGGCACTGACGCACGCAGGGCTCGTTGGTGGTGTCAGCCAGTGGGCATGGGGCGGCCACCCCACAGGAAGGGGCACACAGGCTGGAGCAGGACATCTTTCAGGCAGGCACGGAGTCCTGGAAATGCACCATGGATTAGGCAAGGGTGACGGCAAGAATCTCGATCGAGGGAGGCAGGGAGAGCTCTGCAAGAGGCTCCCAAGAGCTGCACTTACCCGTTTGATCAGGAGAGTCAAGAGCAGGAATCTGGATAGAGGCTGTGAAGCCTTCAGCTCTTTTATACATATCCCAGACTGCCTGGGGCATCAGCCATTGGGTGTGATCAGAGTCTCCAAGGACTCATGGAAGCCAGTGGACAAACCCCATGACATGCTTCATTAGATAAGTAGCTCTTGTCCTTCTTTACAGGGGTCAGTGGTATGTGAAGGTGCCCTGGAGTGCATATGGGTGATGGGGTATGGTGCGGCACATTCCATGATAAGCAAGGTGTTGCTGTAGCTGACTTTGCATCACCAATAAACACAGGTCTGTCATTAATCCCCTACTTTGCCTACCCATTGCTGAGGGATTCAGCAGTGCCCAGCAGGCCTAAGCCTGTGGGAAGCATGACCACGTGCATCCTGGCTCTCTGTGGGCGCTCATCGATCTCTCCTGTAGCAGCCGTCAATGTCCAGCTGAAGATGCGAGTCCCTCCAGAGGGGGCTCGAGGATGTTCTAAGCCTAACTATTCTATGATTCCATGATTCTATGTTCATGCTCACAGACACGTGGCCGTGGAAGCTGGGGGAGTCCTGGTTCCCTTCCTGCCTTCCTGCCTCTCCGTGCATGTCTCCTTCTCACACATGACCCTGCTGCTGCATCTCATTGCTCCCCTATCACGTAAATGTTAAGCTTCAAGCCTTTAGCTCTCCTTTCCCACACATCAAATGCAGCTCCTACTCTTTGCATGGCTCTTGGTCGGTGAGCCTCAGTCACTCCCTGAAAAGCAAGGTCATGGAGATGGCCAAGGCTTAGGGACGCTGCTGAACTGTTCCCCCAAAAGGACTCTGGAAGGTCCGGGGCCTTCAGAAGTCATTTCAAGCATGTGGAATGGCTTCTCTCTTTGCCCAATCTCCCCGTGCGTCTGTTTACCTCCTTGTAAAAGAGGTAATGACAGGCGTGAAGGCTGTGCGGAGGATTGCAAAGCACTTCTGCAAGGTGCCCAAGACTCCAGCGCATGAGCAAAGTGGGAGGATTAGGGACCGATTGGGGTTTATTGGTGCCATGAGGTCAGCTACAGCATCGCCTTCTATTTCATGTCATGGTGTGTCGTGATCTGCCCCTCCCATTCCCCGCTTGCTCTCCAGGGCACGTTTGTTACGCTTCCCAATGAGGATGCGTACTTTGTTTCATGAGGCTTTACTGACTGATTTCCTCTTTAGCTGGGGCTTCTGTCGCTGACGCTGGCCAGTGCCTCAGGCAGTGTGGGACATGTATAAAAGAGCTGGAGGCTTCACAGCTCCCTACACAGCATCTTCCATTTGACTCTCCTGATCACTGTGGTAAGTCCCAGATTTATGCTCTTGTTTTCTTCTTCAGCTGTGTATCTTTGTCAACATCTCTTTGCTGTCTTCTCCATCACCTTTCATAAGAATAGAAAGGATGTGAGGGTGCTCTTTTAGACCCAGGGTAAGGTTGAACTTTAATCTTTCGGTAAAATCTAGAAGTATAATAGTGCATTCAGGTACCGTGTGAGGTCAATGATCTCTTATATGCGTTTCTTGTGGAGTCTTTTTTCCTATGTCAGTCAGGGGCATTCATGCTCATAGAGCATGGAGGAGTGCAAGGGGTTTACAGCAGCCATAAACAGTGAAAAAGGTTTCTGCTCTGTCTCTGAATGACTGACAGGATACAGAAATGTCCTGGAGCAGAGGTTCCAAGTGGTTGAGAGTGAGGAGAGGTTTGGTGTCAGGCCTTGTACTGCACTGTGACTCTGTATTGCCTTGCAGCTTGACCTCCTGTAGAGAAGAATGTCCTGCTCCAGCCTGTGTGTCCCTTCCTGTGGGGTGGCCGCCCCATGCCCACTGGCTGACACCACCAACGAGCCCTGCGTGCGTCAGTGCCAGAGCTCCACGGTGGTGATCCAGCCCCCGGCCTCTGTGGTCACCTTCCCCGGGCCCATCCTCAGCTCCTTCCCACAGCACAGCGTTGTGGGCTCAGCTGGAGTCCCGGCTGTTGCTGGGGGTTATGGTGGCAGCTATGGTGGCTATGGGGGCTACGGGGGCTTTGGTGGCTACGGGGGCTATGGAGGCCTTGGTGGCTATGGGGGCTATGGAGGCTATGGTAGCTGTGGAGGCTATGGAGGCTTTGGGGGCTACGGAGGCTTTGGTGGCTATGGAGGCTTTGGGGGCTACGGAGGCTTTGGGGGCTGTGGATACGGCGGCTGGGGCCGAGGTCTCAGGTCCTTCGGTGGTTGGTGTGGGAGCTGGTAAGCCACATCTGGGACCCGTCTCAGACAACAGAGAGCTCCAGGAAAGGCTCTGGCACATCCCCAAATGATGATGCCCTAAAGAAGAACGTCCTTTCAGCACCGCTGGTATTCAGGGGTTGGAAGCCTCTTGCCTGTTGGAGCCCAGCTCTCTTCCTCCTGCTCTGCTTGAGCATCTCTTCAAGACTCATTGCCGCCTGATGACAGAAACCCACACTAGCTGCCTGCTGCTGCAGTGTGGTTGATGCCATTTGTGGCTCTGCCCACTTCCAGCACTGGTGGACTGACCTTGCTTGGGCCTCTGCTCTTGTCCCAACTCCTTTCCCCCCTTAAACTGCAATAAAAGCTGTGTTGCATCTCAGCGCTGACCTTTGCTTTTATTTGATTCTTCCTCCATACTCAATATCCCATGTGGCATTACAGTTTCCTAGGAGTGTCCTAGACAGTTCCCACCCATAGTCAAAAGAAGAGTGTCATCAACTGCCAGCAGCTTCCCAAACGCCTTGCCTCCCTTCCCTTCACATTCCTGCAACGTGACAGCATGCTGACATGCACTATTTTCTTCATCTTCTAATGCTCCTCGGAGCACTTTTGGCCCCATCTGCCCCTCACTGCTGCTCCAGAATCTCTTCCCAGCCATGTCACCAACCTCATGCTGCAGACCCAGCACTTTCCAGGAACAACAGGACGGCTTCCTAAAGCCGGTGCTCCGAAAAGGACTTTGCTGGCCTTTTCCTGCCCTTCCTCACACACCAGCTCACAATGTAGCCCATGCTACCAAATGTCTGCAAAAGCACCCAGATATGGCAGCAGAGATGGGATCACCCAAACGCCCTTCCACCACGGTGCGCCCAGCAGACACGCAGGGGACACCACTTGAGCCACCACGTAGAAGGTGTTTGAGAGAAAGTGCAGGTAAACCCAGGCAGATATGGCACAGAGGACATGTGGTTACCTGGGATCCCCAGCAATGACCAAAGTACTGCCAAATCGCCCTTCCTGATGGCTTTGTCTTGAACTGTCTGTGTGCAAGACCAATGTGCAGTGCTGGGATCACAAGATGGGAAGTTACCTGGGGAAGGGAGGTATCTCGGCAGTGCTGGCATTTCAACCTCCCTCTCAAACAGCTTTATGCTTTGTTTGACTTGGATCGCCGTATAAAATCCTGGCTCAGAGACAACACTTGGGAAGAATTGGCTGTGTCTATCACACACTTTCTGAGTAGTACCCATATCTGGCTGGGCACGGGGACAGGTCCAGCATGTGGCTGGAGCAGTGTACAAGTAGAGTTTTTCTCTCCATTTCCCTGGACCACCCAACGTGACTCATACAAAAGCAACAAAAAGAGGCAATGGCACCATGCCACTTTGGCAGAGGACTTTGAAGACCGTCCACAAGACACCTATGGTGCTTTCACATACTCCAAGAGAGCACTGGATAGGTATTGTGTTTATTGCAGAAGGGAGACCAGGGGAAGATCACAGAGACATCCTGTAGAAGACCCAGTTGGGACACTCATCATCTCTCAAATCACACTGAGCAAGCTGCCCAAATGCCCCAAAAGCACTACTGTGGGTTATTCAAGTAGCCCAGCCCAAGAAGCCCAGAGGTTTGGGGCAAGTGAGAAAAGAAGAAGAAAAGATCAGAAAAACCAAAGGGTCGACACTGCGATACAACACAGCTTTTATTGAAGATTGAGGCGGGGAAAGAAATGGGAGAAATGAAGCAACACATCCAAGGATATCCAAGGTCTCCAGTCCTTGGGCAGAACTATAAAGAGCATCAGCCCTGCCACTGGAGTAGGCACTTGGTGCATGTTTCTTTTATAAGTGGGCGATGTGTGTGGAAAGGATGCTCAAGCAGAGGAGAAGGGAGGCAGAGTTGCGCTCCAACAGGCAAGAGGCATCCAACATCTGGACGCCAGCAGTGCTGAAGGGATGTTCTTCCTTTGGGCATCTTCATGTGGGGATGTGCCAGAGGCTTTCCTGCAGATCTCTGTTGTCTGAGACGGGTCCCAGGTGGGGCTTAGCAGCTCCCACACCAACCACCGAAGGACCTGAGTCCTCGGCCCCAGCCGCCATATCCACAGCCCCCAAAGCCTCCGTAGCCTCCAAAGCCTCCGTAACCCCCAAAGCCTCCATAGCCTCCACAGCTACCATAGCCTCCATAGCCCCCATAGCCACCAAGGCCTCCGTAGCCCCCATAGCCTCCATAGCCCCCAAAGCCTCCATAACCACCATAGCCTCCATAACTGCCGCCGTATCCTCCAGCAACAGCCGGGACCCCAGCTGAGCCCACAACGCTGTGCTGTGGGAAGGAGCTGAGGATGGGTCCGGGGAAGGTGACCACGGAAGCTGGGGGCTGGATCACCACCGTGGAGCTCTGGCACTGACGCACGCAGGGCTCGTTGGTGGTGTCAGCCAGTGGGCATGGGGCGGCCACCCCACAGGAAGGGGCACACAGGCTGGAGCAGGACATCTTTCAGGCAGGCACGGAGTCCTGGAAATGCACCATGGATTAGGCAAGGGTGACGGCAAGAATCTCGATCGAGGGAGGCAGGGAGAGCTCTGCAAGAGGCTCCCAAGAGCTGCACTTACCCGTTTGATCAGGAGAGTCAAGAGCAGGAATCTGGATAGAGGCTGTGAAGCCTTCAGCTCTTTTATACATATCCCAGACTGCCTGGGGCATCAGCCATTGGGTGTGATCAGAGTCTCCAAGGACTCATGGAAGCCAGTGGACAAACCCCATGACATGCTTCATTAGATAAGTAGCTCTTGTCCTTCTTTACAGGGGTCAGTGGTATGTGAAGGTGCCCTGGAGTGCATATGGGTGATGGGGTATGGTGCGGCACATTCCATGATAAGCAAGGTGCTGCTGTAGCTGACTTTGCATCACCAATAAACACAGGTCTGTCATTAATCCCCTACTTTGCCTACCCATTGCTGAGGGATTCAGCAGTGCCCAGCAGGCCTAAGCCTGTGGGAAGCATGACCACATGCATCCTGGCTCTCTGTGGGCGCTCATCGATCTCTCCTGTAGCAGCCGTCAATGTCCAGCTGAAGATGCGAGTCCCTCCAGAGGGGGCTCGAGGATGTTCTAAGCCTAACTATTCTATGATTCCATGATTCTATGTTCATGCTCACAGACACGTGGCCGTGGAAGCTGGGGGAGTCCTGGTTCCCTTCCTGCCTTCCTGCCTCTCCGTGCATGTCTCCTTCTCACACATGACCCTGCTGCTGCATCTCATTGCTCCCCTATCACGTAAATGTTAAGCTTCAAGCCTTTAGCTCTCCTTTCCCACACATCAAATGCAGCTCCTACTCTTTGCATGGCTCTTGGTCGGTGAGCCTCAGTCACTCCCTGAAAAGCAAGGTCATGGAGATGGCCAAGGCTTAGGGACGCTGCTGAACTGTTCCCCCAAAAGGACTCTGGAAGGTCCGGGGCCTTCAGAAGTCATTTCAAGCATGTGGAATGGCTTCTCTCTTTGCCCAATCTCCCCGTGCGTCTGTTTACCTCCTTGTAAAAGAGGTAATGACAGGCGTGAAGGCTGTGCGGAGGATTGCAAAGCACTTCTGCAAGGTGCCCAAGACTCCAGCGCATGAGCAAAGTGGGAGGATTAGGGACCGATTGGGGTTTATTGGTGCCATGAGGTCAGCTACAGCATCGCCTTCTATTTCATGTCATGGCGTGTCGTGATCTGCCCCTCCCATTCCCCGCTTGCTCTCCAGGGCACGTTTGTTACGCTTCCCAATGAGGATGCGTACTTTGTTTCATGAGGCTTTACTGATTGATTTCCTCTTTAGCTGGGGCTTCTGTCGCTGACGCTGGCCAGTGCCTCAGGCAGTGTGGGACATGTATAAAAGAGCTGGAGGCTTCACAGCTCCCTACACAGCATCTTCCATTTGACTCTCCTGATCACTGTGGTAAGTCCCAGATTTATGCTCTTGTTTTCTTCTTCAGCTGTGTATCTTTGTCAACATCTCTTTGCTGTCTTCTCCATCACCTTTCATAAGAATAGAAAGGATGTGAGGGTGCTCTTTTAGACCCAGGGTAAGGTTGAACTTTAATCTTTCGGTAAAATCTAGAAGTATAATAGTGCATTCAGGTACCGTGTGAGGTCAATGATCTCTTATATGCGTTTCTTGTGGAGTCTTTTTTCCTATGTCAGTCAGGGGCATTCATGCTCATAGAGCATGGAGGAGTGCAAGGGGTTTACAGCAGCCATAAGCAGTGAAAAAGGTTTCTGCTCTGTCTCTGAATGACTGACAGGATACAGAAATGTCCTGGAGCAGAGGTTCCAAGTGGTTGAGAGTGAGGAGAGGTTTGGTGTCAGGCCTTGTACTACACTGTGACTCTGTATTGCCTTGCAGCTTGACCTCCTGTAGAGAAGAATGTCCTGCTCCAGCCTGTGTGTCCCTTCCTGTGGGGTGGCCGCCCCATGCCCACTGGCTGACACCACCAACGAGCCCTGCGTGCGTCAGTGCCAGAGCTCCACGGTGGTGATCCAGCCCCCGGCCTCTGTGGTCACCTTCCCCGGACCCATCCTCAGCTCCTTCCCACAGCACAGCGCTGTGGGCTCAGCTGGAGTCCCGGCTGTTGCTGGGGGTTATGGTGGCAGCTATGGTGGCTATGGGGGCTATGGGGGCTTTGGTGGCTACGGGGGCTATGGAGGCCTTGGTGGCTATGGGGGCTATGGAGGCTATGGTAGCTGTGGAGGCTATGGAGGCTTTGGGGGCTACGGAGGCTTTGGTAGCTATGGAGGCTTTGGGGGCTACGGAGGCTTTGGGGGCTATGGAGGCTTTGGGGGCTGTGGATACGGCGGCTGGGGCCGAGGTCTCAGGTCCTTTGGTGGTTGGTGTGGGAGCTGGTAAGCCACATCTGGGACCCGTCTCAGACAACAGAGAGCTCCAGGAAAGGCTCTGGCACATCCCCAAATGATGATGCCCTAAAGAAGAACGTCCTTTCAGCACCGCTGGTATTCAGGGGTTGGAAGCCTCTTGCCTGTTGGAGCCCAGCTCTCTTCCTCCTGCTCTGCTTGAGCAACTCTTCAAGACTCGTTGCCGCCTGATGACAGAAACCCACACTAGCTGCCTGCTGCTGCAGCGTGGTTGATGCCATTTGTGGCTCTGCCCACTTCCAGCACTGGTGGACTGACCTTGCTTGGGCCTCTGCTCTTGTCCCAACTCCTTTCCCCCCTTAAACTGCAATAAAAGCTGTGTTGCATCTCAGCACTGACGTTTGCTTTTATTTGATTCTTCCTCCATACTCAATATCCCATGTGGCATTGCAGTTTCCTAGGAGTGTCCTAGGCAGTTCCCTCCCATGGCCTTTTGAAGGAGACCTTTGGGTGGTGCCTGGCTTCCTCCTGCTTTCACTCAGAAATCACATGTTGCTATGGGAGGGTTGGCAGAACAGGGAGCATGCTCATGTTCATGGACCACAGCTAGTCTTTCATTCCCCCCCTGTCTTCTGCCCTCCTTAAGCTCCTGCACTGTGCAGCTCAAGATGAACTGTTTGGTCCAGCAGTGAGTTTGCTGCCCACTCTGGCCATTCCAATGAGCTGCCTGCAGCTCCAGGTCTCATGGGATTGGCGTGCCAATGGAGCCATCTCGATGGCAAAGTTCCACCTCAGTGTCACTTGTGAGAATACAGGTCAAAAGAATAGTGTCACCTATTGCCAGATCCTTCTCAAATGCCTTAACTCCATTGCCTTCACATTTCTGCAACCTGTCACCGTGTTCACATGCAGCATTTTCTCCATCTTCTAATGCTCTTTGGAACAGTTTTGACCCCATCTGCCCCTCACTGCTTCTTCTGAATCTCTTCCTGGCCATTTCCTGTGTCACCCACCATTAGTCTGCAGTCCCGCCTGTGCCCAAAACCAACAGGACAGATTCCTACTCCCAGTGCCCCGAAAAAGATTTGATGACCTTTTCTCGCCCTTCTTCACACACCAGCTCACAGTGTAGCCTGTGCTGCTAAACGTCTGCAAAAGCAAACAGATATGGCAGCAGAGATGGGATCACCCAAACGCCCTTCCACCACAGTGCCCTCAGCAGACACACAGGGGACACCACTTGAGCCACCACATAGAAGGTGTTTGAGAGAAGTGCAGGTAAACCCAGACAGATGTGGGACAGATGATATCTCATTGCCTGGGCTCCCCAGCAGTTACCAACATACTGCCAAATTGCCCTTCCTGATGGCTTTGTCTTGAACTGTCTGTGTACAAGACCAATGTGTAGCTTGGATCACAAGATGGGAAGTTACCTGGGCAAGGGTGGGAGTTTGGCAGTGTTGGCATTGCAACCTCCCTCTCAAAAAGCTTTATGTTTCACGTGACATGGATCCCAGGGGAAAATCCTGGCTCAGAGAGGACACTTGGGAAGATTTATGGGTGCCTTTCTGAGTAATACCCATATCTGGCTGGGGAGGAGGACATGGGCAGCATCTAACAGCAGAACTCTACTTTCAAGTTTCTTCTCTCCATTTCTCTCGGCCTTCTAATGTGAGCAGTAGAAAGCCAACAAGGGGAGGCAATAGCACAATACTCTTTTTGCAGAGCATTTGGAAAAGCTTCCACGAGACACCTATGGTGCCTTCACATCTTCCAAGAGAGCTCTGGGAATTTATTGTGCTTACTGCTAGAGGAAGACCAGGGGAAGCTCACTGTGACATCCTCCACAGAACCCAGATGGGACAGTCATCATTCGCATCACACTGAGCAAGCCACTCAAATGCTCCAAAAGCACTACTGGGGACTATTCAAGAAGCCCAGCCTAAGAAGGCTAGAGGTTTAGGGCAACAGAGAAAGAAGAAGAAAGGATCAGGAAAAATGAACGGTTGACGTTGTGATACACCACAGTGTTTATTGAAGTTTGAAGCAGGGAAAAAATTGTGAGACGTGTAGTGCCCCATCCAAGGCAATCCAACCACTCCAGGCAGTGGGCAGAACTACAGAGAGCATCAGGCCTGCCACTGGAGCCGGCACCTGGTGGGGGTTTCTGATCGTAGAGGTCAATGCCTCTGGAAATGATGCTCAAGCAGATGAGGAGGAAGGCAGAGTTGGGTTCCAATAGGCAAAAGATGTCTAAGCTCTGAATCCCAGAAGTCCAGAAGAGATACACTTTTTTGAGCATCATCATGTGGGGATGGGCCAGAGGCTTTCCTGCAGATCTCTGTTGTCTGAGACGGGTCCCAGGTGGGGCTTAGCAGCTCCCACACCAACCACCGAAGGACCTGAGTCCTCGGCCCCAGCCGCCATATCCACAGCCCCCAAAGCCTCCGTAGCCTCCAAAGCCTCCGTAACCCCCAAAGCCTCCATAGCCTCCACAGCTACCATAGCCTCCATAGCCCCCATAGCCACCAAGGCCTCCGTAGCCCCCATAGCCTCCATAGCCCCCAAAGCCTCCATAACCACCATAGCCTCCATAACTGCCGCCGTATCCTCCAGCAACAGCCGGGACTCCAGCTGAGCCCACAACGCTGTGCTGTGGGAAGGAGCTGAGGATGGGTCCGGGGAAGGTGACCACGGAAGCTGGGGGCTGGATCACCACCGTGGAGCTCTGGCACTGACGCACGCAGGGCTCGTTGGTGGTGTCAGCCAGTGGGCATGGGGCGGCCACCCCACAGGAAGGGGCACACAGGCTGGAGCAGGACATCTTTCAGGCAGGCACGGAGTCCTGGAAATGCACCATGGATTAGGCAAGGGTGACGGCAAGAATCTCGATCGAGGGAGGCAGGGAGAGCTCTGCAAGAGGCTCCCAAGAGCTGCACTTACCCGTTTGATCAGGAGAGTCAAGAGCAGGAATCTGGATAGAGGCTGTGAAGCCTTCAGCTCTTTTATACATATCCCAGACTGCCTGGGGCATCAGCCATTGGGTGTGATCAGAGTCTCCAAGGACTCATGGAAGCCAGTGGACAAACCCCATGACATGCTTCATTAGATAAGTAGCTCTTGTCCTTCTTTACAGGGGTCAGTGGTATGTGAAGGTGCCCTGGAGTGCATATGGGTGATGGGGTATGGTGCGGCACATTCCATGATAAGCAAGGTGCTGCTGTAGCTGACTTTGCATCACCAATAAACACAGGTCTGTCATTAATCCCCTACTTTGCCTACCCATTGCTGAGGGATTCAGCAGTGCCCAGCAGGCCTAAGCCTGTGGGAAGCATGACCACATGCATCCTGGCTCTCTGTGGGCGCTCATCGATCTCTCCTGTAGCAGCCGTCAATGTCCAGCTGAAGATGCGAGTCCCTCCAGAGGGGGCTCGAGGATGTTCTAAGCCTAACTATTCTATGATTCCATGATTCTATGTTCATGCTCACAGACACGTGGCCGTGGAAGCTGGGGGAGTCCTGGTTCCCTTCCTGCCTTCCTGCCTCTCCGTGCATGTCTCCTTCTCACACATGACCCTGCTGCTGCATCTCATTGCTCCCCTATCACGTAAATGTTAAGCTTCAAGCCTTTAGCTCTCCTTTCCCACACATCAAATGCAGCTCCTACTCTTTGCATGGCTCTTGGTCGGTGAGCCTCAGTCACTCCCTGAAAAGCAAGGTCATGGAGATGGCCAAGGCTTAGGGACGCTGCTGAACTGTTCCCCCAAAAGGACTCTGGAAGGTCCGGGGCCTTCAGAAGTCATTTCAAGCATGTGGAATGGCTTCTCTCTTTGCCCAATCTCCCCGTGCGTCTGTTTACCTCCTTGTAAAAGAGGTAATGACAGGCGTGAAGGCTGTGCGGAGGATTGCAAAGCACTTCTGCAAGGTGCCCAAGACTCCAGCGCATGAGCAAAGTGGGAGGATTAGGGACCGATTGGGGTTTATTGGTGCCATGAGGTCAGCTACAGCATCGCCTTCTATTTCATGTCATGGCGTGTCGTGATCTGCCCCTCCCATTCCCCGCTTGCTCTCCAGGGCACGTTTGTTACGCTTCCCAATGAGGATGCGTACTTTGTTTCATGAGGCTTTACTGATTGATTTCCTCTTTAGCTGGGGCTTCTGTCGCTGACGCTGGCCAGTGCCTCAGGCAGTGTGGGACATGTATAAAAGAGCTGGAGGCTTCACAGCTCCCTACACAGCATCTTCCATTTGACTCTCCTGATCACTGTGGTAAGTCCCAGATTTATGCTCTTGTTTTCTTCTTCAGCTGTGTATCTTTGTCAACATCTCTTTGCTGTCTTCTCCATCACCTTTCATAAGAATAGAAAGGATGTGAGGGTGCTCTTTTAGACCCAGGGTAAGGTTGAACTTTAATCTTTCGGTAAAATCTAGAAGTATAATAGTGCATTCAGGTACCGTGTGAGGTCAATGATCTCTTATATGCGTTTCTTGTGGAGTCTTTTTTCCTATGTCAGTCAGGGGCATTCATGCTCATAGAGCATGGAGGAGTGCAAGGGGTTTACAGCAGCCATAAGCAGTGAAAAAGGTTTCTGCTCTGTCTCTGAATGACTGACAGGATACAGAAATGTCCTGGAGCAGAGGTTCCAAGTGGTTGAGAGTGAGGAGAGGTTTGGTGTCAGGCCTTGTACTACACTGTGACTCTGTATTGCCTTGCAGCTTGACCTCCTGTAGAGAAGAATGTCCTGCTCCAGCCTGTGTGTCCCTTCCTGTGGGGTGGCCGCCCCATGCCCACTGGCTGACACCACCAACGAGCCCTGCGTGCGTCAGTGCCAGAGCTCCACGGTGGTGATCCAGCCCCCGGCCTCTGTGGTCACCTTCCCCGGACCCATCCTCAGCTCCTTCCCACAGCACAGCGCTGTGGGCTCAGCTGGAGTCCCGGCTGTTGCTGGGGGTTATGGTGGCAGCTATGGTGGCTATGGGGGCTATGGGGGCTTTGGTGGCTACGGGGGCTATGGAGGCCTTGGTGGCTATGGGGGCTATGGAGGCTATGGTAGCTGTGGAGGCTATGGAGGCTTTGGGGGCTACGGAGGCTTTGGTAGCTATGGAGGCTTTGGGGGCTACGGAGGCTTTGGGGGCTATGGAGGCTTTGGGGGCTGTGGATACGGCGGCTGGGGCCGAGGTCTCAGGTCCTTTGGTGGTTGGTGTGGGAGCTGGTAAGCCACATCTGGGACCCGTCTCAGACAACAGAGAGCTCCAGGAAAGGCTCTGGCACATCCCCAAATGATGATGCCCTAAAGAAGAACGTCCTTTCAGCACCGCTGGTATTCAGGGGTTGGAAGCCTCTTGCCTGTTGGAGCCCAGCTCTCTTCCTCCTGCTCTGCTTGAGCAACTCTTCAAGACTCGTTGCCGCCTGATGACAGAAACCCACACTAGCTGCCTGCTGCTGCAGCGTGGTTGATGCCATTTGTGGCTCTGCCCACTTCCAGCACTGGTGGACTGACCTTGCTTGGGCCTCTGCTCTTGTCCCAACTCCTTTCCCCCCTTAAACTGCAATAAAAGCTGTGTTGCATCTCAGCACTGACGTTTGCTTTTATTTGATTCTTCCTCCATACTCAATATCCCATGTGGCATTGCAGTTTCCTAGGAGTGTCCTAGACAGTTCCCTCCCATGGCCTTTTGAAGGAGACCTTTGGGTGGTGCCTGGCTTCCTCCTGCTTTCACTCAGAAATCACATGTTGCTATGGGAGGGTTGGCAGAACAGGGAGCATGCTCATGTTCATGGACCACAGCTAGTCTTTCATTCCCCCCCTGTCTTCTGCCCTCCTTAAGCTCCTGCACTGTGCAGCTCAAGATGAACTGTTTGGTCCAGCAGTGAGTTTGCTGCCCACTCTGGCCATTCCAATGAGCTGCCTGCAGCTCCAGGTCTCATGGGATTGGCGTGCCAATGGAGCCATCTCGATGGCAAAGTTCCACCTCAGTGTCACTTGTGAGAATACAGGTCAAAAGAATAGTGTCACCTATTGCCAGATCCTTCTCAAATGCCTTAACTCCATTGCCTTCACATTTCTGCAACCTGTCACCGTGTTCACATGCAGCATTTTCTCCATCTTCTAATGCTCTTTGGAACAGTTTTGACCCCATCTGCCCCTCACTGCTTCTTCTGAATCTCTTCCTGGCCATTTCCTGTGTCACCCACCATTAGTCTGCAGTCCCGCCTGTGCCCAAAACCAACAGGACAGATTCCTACTCCCAGTGCCCCGAAAAAGATTTGATGACCTTTTCTCGCCCTTCTTCACACACCAGCTCACAGTGTAGCCTGTGCTGCTAAACGTCTGCAAAAGCAAACAGATATGGCAGCAGAGATGGGATCACCCAAACGCCCTTCCACCACAGTGCCCTCAGCAGACACACAGGGGACACCACTTGAGCCACCACATAGAAGGTGTTTGAGAGAAGTGCAGGTAAACCCAGACAGATGTGGGACAGATGATATCTCATTGCCTGGGCTCCCCAGCAGTTACCAACATACTGCCAAATTGCCCTTCCTGATGGCTTTGTCTTGAACTGTCTGTGTACAAGACCAATGTGTAGCTTGGATCACAAGATGGGAAGTTACCTGGGCAAGGGTGGGAGTTTGGCAGTGTTGGCATTGCAACCTCCCTCTCAAAAAGCTTTATGTTTCACGTGACATGGATCCCAGGGGAAAATCCTGGCTCAGAGAGGACACTTGGGAAGATTTATGGGTGCCTTTCTGAGTAATACCCATATCTGGCTGGGGAGGAGGACATGGGCAGCATCTAACAGCAGAACTCTACTTTCAAGTTTCTTCTCTCCATTTCTCTCGGCCTTCTAATGTGAGCAGTAGAAAGCCAACAAGGGGAGGCAATAGCACAATACTCTTTTTGCAGAGCATTTGGAAAAGCTTCCACGAGACACCTATGGTGCCTTCACATCTTCCAAGAGAGCTCTGGGAATTTATTGTGCTTACTGCTAGAGGAAGACCAGGGGAAGCTCACTGTGACATCCTCCACAGAACCCAGATGGGACAGTCATCATTCGCATCACACTGAGCAAGCCACTCAAATGCTCCAAAAGCACTACTGGGGACTATTCAAGAAGCCCAGCCTAAGAAGGCTAGAGGTTTAGGGCAACAGAGAAAGAAGAAGAAAGGATCAGGAAAAATGAACGGTTGACGTTGTGATACACCACAGTGTTTATTGAAGTTTGAAGCAGGGAAAAAATTGTGAGACGTGTAGTGCCCCATCCAAGGCAATCCAACCACTCCAGGCAGTGGGCAGAACTACAGAGAGCATCAGGCCTGCCACTGGAGCCGGCACCTGGTGGGGGTTTCTGATCGTAGAGGTCAATGCCTCTGGAAATGATGCTCAAGCAGATGAGGAGGAAGGCAGAGTTGGGTTCCAATAGGCAAAAGATGTCTAAGCTCTGAATCCCAGAAGTCCAGAAGAGATACACTTTTTTGAGCATCATCATGTGGGGATGGGCCAGAGGCTTTCCTGCAGATCTCTGTTGTCTGAGACGGGTCCCAGGTGGGGCTTAGCAGCTCCCACACCAACCACCGAAGGACCTGAGTCCTCGGCCCCAGCCGCCATATCCACAGCCCCCAAAGCCTCCGTAGCCTCCAAAGCCTCCGTAACCCCCAAAGCCTCCATAGCCTCCACAGCTACCATAGCCTCCATAGCCTCCATAGCCACCAAGGCCTCCGTAGCCCCCATAGCCTCCATAGCCCCCAAAGCCTCCATAACCACCATAGCCTCCATAACTGCCGCCGTATCCTCCAGCAACAGCCGGGACCCCAGCTGAGCCCACAACGCTGTGCTGTGGGAAGGAGCTGAGGATGGGTCCGGGGAAGGTGACCACGGAAGCTGGGGGCTGGATCACCACCGTGGAGCTCTGGCACTGACGCACGCAGGGCTCGTTGGTGGTGTCAGCCAGTGGGCATGGGGCGGCCACCCCACAGGAAGGGACACACAGGCTGGAGCAGGACATCTTTCAGGCAGGCACGGAGTCCTGGAAATGCACCATGGATTAGGCAAGGGTGACGGCAAGAATCTCTATCGAGGGAGGCAGGGAGAACTCTGCAAGAGGCTCCCAAGAGCTGCACTTACCCGTTTGATCAGGAGAGTCAAGAGCAGGAATCTGGATAGAGGCTGTGAAGCCTTCAGCTCTTTTATACATATCCCAGACTGCCTGGGGCATCAGCCATTGGGTGTGGGCAGAATAGGCTAATACTCACAGAAGCCAGTGGACTAACTTCATAGCACACATAATTAGACATGTAACTCTAGTCCCTCTTTACAGCAGTCAGTGGTATGTGAAGGTGCCCTGGAGTGCATATGGGCGATAGGATATGGGACAGGACATTCCATGATAAGCAAGGTGCTTGTGTAGCTGACCTTGCATCACCAATAAACACAGGTCTGTCATTAATCACCCAATTTGCCTGCCCTGTTCTTATGGAGCCAGGAGGGCCCAGCATGCTTGTACCTGTGGGGAGAGTGACTACATGCACCCTGGCTCTCTGTGGGCGCTCATCAATCCTCTCCTGTAGCAGCTGCCAATGTCCAGTTGAAGATGCGAGTCCCTCCAGAGAGGGCTTGTGGATATTCATGCTCACTGAAACGTGACCATGAAAACTGGGGGAGTCCTGGTTCCCTTCCTGCCTTCCTGCCTCTCCGTGCATGTCTCCTTCTCACACATGACCCTGCTGCTGCATCTCATTGCTCACCTAATACGTAAATGTTGAGCTTCAAGCCTTTAGCTCTCCTTCCCCACATGTTAAATGCAGCTCCCACTCTTCGCATGGCTCTTGGTCGGTGAGCCTCAGTCACTCCCTGAAAAGCAAGGTCATGGAGATGGCCAAGGCTTAGGGATGCTGCTGAACTGTTCCCCCAAAAGGACTCTGGAAGGTCTGGGGCCTTCAGAAGTCATTTCAAGCATGTGGAATGGCTTCTCTCTTTGCCCAATCTCCCCGTTTCCCTCCTTGTAAAAGAGAGGCGTGATGGCTGTGTGGAGGATTGCAAAGCACTTCTGCAAGGTGCCCAAGACTCCAGCGCATAAGCAAAGTGGGAGGATTAGGGACTGATTGGGGTTTATTGGTGCCATGAAGTCACCTTTTCTTTCATGTCATGGCGTGTTATGATCTGCCCCTCCCATTCCCCGCTTGCTCTCCAGGGCACGTTTGTTACTCTCCCAAAGGAGGAGAGACACTACAGCATCAGTAAACACACATCTGTCACTAATCCCCAATTCTGTCTACATGGATGAGTCCCAAGCATCTCTCAGAAGATTGCTGTCATAAAGCTTGTCCACAGGTAATCAAGAAGAGAAGCATGCAAATTTCATGATGCAAACATTAATGTAAGACAATTATATGCTGTTTAATTTGGGAAAATTTTGTGTTAAGATAGAGCTGATAGGAAGCATATTTGTGACACATTGTTCAATGGAACAATTATTTGCACAATGGCAGCAGTAAATCCTCATCTCTCCTTAATCATCCTACTTTGTTCATGCGCTGGAGTCTTGAGCACCTTGCAGGAGTGCTCTGCAATCCTGGGCACAGCCATCATGCCTGTCATTAACTCTCTTTTACAAGGTGGTAAACAGAGGCAATGGAAGGTTGGGCAGAGAAGCCACTCCATATGCTTGGAATGAGTCCCAAAGGACCACCATCTTCCAATGCACTTTTAGGGAAACAGGTCAGGAGCATGCTTAAGTCATGGCCATTCCCATGACCTTGATAGTCAGGGTGTGATTGAAGATTGTGATTGACAGCAATGCAAAGAGTAGGAGCTGCATTTGATATTTTGGGGAAGACCCACATGCTGGGAGCTCAACACTCATGTGACTGGGGAGCAGTGAGATCTGGCAGCAGGGTCATGTGTGAGAAGGAGACATGCACGGAGGGGCAGGAGGGCGGGATGTGAAGCAGGACTCCCCCAGCTTCCTTGGCCATGTGTCTGCGAGGGTGTTCCTCCTCAAGGCCCCTCTGGTGGGGCTTGATTTCTCAACTGGACGTTAAGGGCTGATAGAGGAAAGGCTGATGAGCACCCACAGAGAGCCAGGGTGCACGTGGCCATGCACCCCGCAGGCACAGGCACACTGGGCACTGCTGGCTCACTCAGTAGCAGAGACGCTGCTGAGGGCAGCATGGTTGGGCATGGCAATCTTCTGAAAGATGCCTGTGACTCTTCCATGTAGGCAATGTGGGGGAATAATGACAGACCTGTGTTTATTGATGCTGTTATGCCAGCTACAGCAGCACCTTGTCTATCATGAACTATGCCGTGCCATATCCCATCATGCATATGCAATTCAGGGCACGTTTGCATACCACTGACCCCAATAAAGAGAGCTATGTGTCATGAAGTTTATCCACTGACTTCCATGAGTTCTTGGGGATTCTGCCCCCGCCTTCTGGCTGATGCCCTGAGCAGTCTGTGACATGTATAAAAGAGCTGAAAGCTTTGCAACCTCTATCCAGATTTCTGCTCTTGACTCTCCTGATCAAAAGGGTAACTGCAGCTCTTGGAAGCCTCTTGCAGGTCTTTCCCTGTCTCCCTTGATAGAGTTTCTTGCCTTCACCCATGTCTCATCCCTGGTGCATCTTCCAGGACTCCGTGCCTGCCTGAAAGATGTCCTGCTCCAGCCTGTGCGTCCCTTCCTGTGGGGTGGCCGCCCCGTGCCCGCTGGCTGACACCACCAACGAGCCCTTTGTGCGTCAGTGCCAGAGCTCCTCAGTGGTGATCCAGCCCCTGGCCTCCATGGTCACCTTCCCTGGACCCATCCTCAGCTCCTTCACACAGCACAGTGTTGTGGGTTCAACTGGGGTCCCTGCCATTGCCGGGGGTTATTGCATCAGTTATGGAGGCTATGATGGATTTGGAGGCCTTGGTGGATTTGGAGGCTATGGAGGCTTTGAGGGCTATGGAGGTTATGGATGCCTTGGTGGTTTTGGAGGCTTTGGTGGCTATGGTAGCTGTGGAGGCTACGGAGGCCTTGGTGGCTATGGAGGCTTTGGTGGTTACAGAGGCTTCGGAGGCTATGGAGGCTTTGGTGGCTACAGAGGCTTCCGGGGCTGCGGTTACGGGTGCTGGGGCCGAGGCCTGCTTTCCTTCAGTGCCAGCTGTGGGACCTGCTAAGCCCTACCTGTGTCCTGCCTTAGACAACAGAGAGTGCCAGGAAAGCCCCTGGAACATGCCAACATGATGATGGCCGAAGGAAGAACATCTCTTCTGCACTGCTGGGATCCAGAGCTTGAACACCTCATTCCTGCTTCTGAGCCAACTCTTCCTTTCTTCTGCCCTCTTGAGCATCCCTTCCATATCTGTTGCCCCTCATAACAGAGACGCAGTCTTGGTGCCTTCTGTGGTAGGGCTGATGTTCTTTGTAGCTCTGCCCACAGCCATGAGATTTTGGCTAGTCTTGGTCAGGGCTCTGCTCTTGTCCAAACTTCTTCCCACCTTAAACGGCATGAAAGCTATGTTGTATCGCAATGTGACCCTTGGTTTTTCCTGATCCTTTCTTCTTTCCTACTAGCCCCAAATATCCAATCATTAGTCTGCACTTATTGAATCTCCCACAGTAGTGCCCTTGTAGCACTACTGCTAGGACCGTTGCTTAGTGAGTTCCAACTATTGATGACCTTCAGTCTCAGTCTTGTAAAGCACAATGTGGTGAGCTTCCTTAGATGTCCCTACAGCAATAAACACAATGTATTCTCAAAGGCCGCTTGGAAGATGTGAAAATGCTTTATGAGTCATTTGGAAGTTCTTCCAAATCTTCAGCAAACCAGCATGCTGCCATTGCCTCCTTTTGTTGGCTTGGTATTGGTCACATTGGGAGGTCATACAATAAGTGTATGTATCATTAATGTCCCTATACCCAGCAGGAAAGTGTGTGATAGACACTGCCAAATGCTCCCAAGTTACCTCTCAGAGCCATGATTTGTCCCCAAGTAACCAAATCACATGAAGCACAAAGCACTTTTAGCGAGATGCTGCAGTGCTGATCCTCCAAGGTCCCTTCCTTCTGCAGGTGTCTTCTTATTGTTGTATCCAGGCACTGCACAGTGGTGTTGCACAGTTTCTGAAAAAGCCATCAGGAAGCGGAATGTGGCATCATGTTTGTCACTGCTGGGTACCCAGGAAAAGAGGGGTCATCCATCCTCTTATCTAACCAAGTTCCCTGAACTTTCTCTCAGTCATCAGCTCAGTCCTGGCTCACACGGTGTCCCATGTGTACCTACTGAGTGTACCATGGTAGAAGGGGGCGTCAGTGATCCTGTAGCAGCTGGATACTTTGGGAGGTGTGTGGCAGTGTGGCCTACATTGTGGGCTTGCATATGAGGAAGGGAAAGAAACGTCCAACAAAGTCTGTTCCAGGGCATGGGGCTGTGGGAAGTTCTGCTGTCATTCCTGGTCAGAGCCATGTTTGCAGGCTGAAGGTAGGTGATTCTGGGAACGGATGAGAAAAGCTTATGCTTCACCAGTAGGGGCAGACAAGGCAAAAAGTGCTTCAAGGATCTTTGGGAGACAGAAGAAACCTGGAGGTGAATATGATGGAAGGTTGCAGGAATGTGGAGGTGATGGAGGCAAGGCATATGGGGAGGTGCTGGTGATTTGTGACACTCTCCCTATTTGACCTTTATTCTCCCAAGTGACTCTGAGGTGGGCCTTTGCTGTTGAGATGGCTCCATTGGCATGCCAATCCAGGAGGCCTGGGGCTGCCAATGAGAAATGCCCAGAGAGGTCAGCAAACCCACTGCTGCTCACAGCAGTTCTTGGGCTGCACGATACAGGAGCCAAAGGTGGTGAAAAGAAAAGGGAGGGAAAGAAGGATAAGATGTAGTCCCTCCAGCTGAGCACAGTCCCTACTCTGGGCAAACCTTGTGCAGCAAGATGTGATTTCTGAGGGAAAGAAGGAGGAAGCCAGGCATCCTCTGAAGGCCTCCATGAGAAGGCCATGGATGGGAGCTGTCTGGGACACTCATGGGAACCCTTACTGCCTCTTTGGATTTTACGTATGAAGGAATAATCAAATGAAACCAAGAGTCAACACTGTGATGAAACACAGTATTTGTTGCAGTTTAAGGGGGGAAGGTGTTGGGAGAATAGCAAAGCCCTGGCCAAGAGCAGCCCACATCTACTGGCAGTGAGCAGAGCAACAAAGAGCATCAGCACTGACAGAGGAGCAGGCGCCCAGTGTGCGTCTCAGTCCATACGGGGCAATGAGTCTTGAAAGGATGCTCAAACAGGAGAGAGGGAAGACAGAGTTGGGCTTCAGCAGGCACAAGACTTCCAAGCTATGGATCCCAGCAGTGCTGAAGGGTTGTTCTTCCTTTGGGCATCATCATGGTGGGATGTGCTAGGGTCTTTCCTGGACCTCTCTGTCATCTGAGGCGAGCATCAGGAGGAGCATAGTAGCTCCCACAGCTGGCACCAAAAGACATGAGGCCTCGGCCCCAGCTGCTGTGTCTGCAGCCTCCATAGCCACTGAAGCCTCCATAGCCCCCAAAGCCACCATAGCCTCCACAGCTACCATAACCTCCATAGCCCCCATAGCCACCAAGGCCTCCATAACTGCTGCTGTAGCCCCCGGCAATGACAGGGACTCCCGCTGAGCCCACAACGCTGTGCTGTGGGAAGGAGCTGAGGACGGGCCCGGGGAAGGTGACCACCGTGGCCGGGGGCTGGATCACCACCGAGGAGCTTTGGCACTGACACACGCAGGGCTCGTTGGTGGTGTCAGCCAGCGGGCACGGGGCGGCCACCCCACAGGCTTTAGCAGGACATTCTTCTCTTCAGGAGGTCAAGCTGGAGGACAGGCAGAGTTACAGTGCAGTAAAAGGCGTTACTCCAAATCTCTTCTGACCCTCTTGCACTTAGAACCTCTTCTCCAAAACACTGCCTGGATCATCCCAGGCAGTCAGAGCTAAGTCCCATTCCACAGTGGACCTGCTGCTGTAAACCTTTTGCTCTCCCACATTCTCTCTGAGTCTGATGGCCTCATAGGAAAGAAGAAAAGCCCCCTCATCAAATGAAGATGAGAAATAGATGAGACCAAAAGAAGACAATGGGAAGTCCATGAGATCCAAAAGGACCAGAGTGCATCAGTGTTCCCTAATCTTAAAGCTAGATCTTCATGCAAGTTTAAATTCCCAGTGTTTCCCTGGTTATGAGAGACCACCATCACATCTTAAATATTCACGATGAAAGGGGGGTGAAAAAGACAACAAAAGAGACATTGAAGAAGGCAGAGCTGAGGAAAGAAAAAGGGACATAAGTCCTGGACTTACCACAATGATCAGGAGAGTCAAGTGGAAGAAGCTGGATGGGGATCTGGGAAGCCCTCAGCTCTTTTATACATGTCCTACATGGCCTGGGGCAGCGGCAAGCATCATTCACAGAAGCCCAAGCTAATGATGAAATCAAGCGATGAAGCCCCATGAAACAAAGTGAATCCATCCTCACTGGGGAGAGCAGCAAACAGGGAATGGGAGGGGCAGATCATGGGTTGCCATGACATGAAAGACAAGGCAATGCTATAGCTGACCTCACAAAACCAATAAAACCATGATCGATCTCTAATACTCACACTTTGCTCATATGCTGGAGCCTTGGGCGCCTTGCAGGAGTGCTTTGCAATCCTAGCACAGCCATGACACCTGACTTACCTCTTTTTTACAAGGTGTTCAATAGAGGCATTGGGAGGTTGGGCAAACAGAGAAGCCATTCCTTATGCTTGGAATGAGTCTCAAAGGACCAGCATCTTCCAATGCACTTTTGGGAAAATGAGTCATGAATATACCTTAGATATCTCTATGACCTTGCTTATCAGGGAGTGATTGAGGCTCGCAGATTGACAGACATACAAAGAGTAAGAGCTGCATTTGACATGTGGGACAAGACACACATGCTGGGAGCTCAACACTCAGGTGTTTGGGGAGCAGTGAGGTAGGAAAACAGGGTCATGTGTGAGAGGGAGACGTGCACAGAGGGCTAGAAGGGCAGGAAAGGAACCAGGACTCCCCCAGCTCCCTCAGCCACATGTCAGTGAGCATGGTCCTCCTCGAGCCCTCTCTGGAGGGACTTGATACCTCAACTGGACATTGAGAGCTGCTACAGGAGAGGTGGGTCAGAAACCACAGAGAGCCAGGGTGCACGTGGTCATGCTCCCCGCAGGCACAGGCACGTTGGGCACTGCTGGCTCATACAGCAGGGAGGCTTCTGCTGTGGGCAGCATGGTTGGTCAGAGCAATCTTCTGAAAAATACCTGTGACTCATATATGAAGGCAAAGGGGGGGATGTTAATAGCAGACGCTCACTTATTGAAGCTGCAAGTTAGGTACAGCAGCACCCTGCATATCACGAAAAATGACGTGCCATATCCCATCACCCGTATGCAATCCAGGGCACCTTCATATACCACAGACCCCAATAAAGAGGACCAAGAGTTACTTGTCTGATTCGATGTGTCATAAATTTCATCCACTGGCTGCCATGAGTCCTTGCGGATATTACCCACACCCCCTTGCCAATGCTCCGAGCAGTCTGGGACATGCATAAAAGAGCTGAAGGCTTTATTTACAGCCTCTATCCAGATTCCTGCTCTTGACTCTCCTGATCAAAAAAGTAAGTGAATCTCTTGGGAGCCTCTTGCAGAGCTCTCCCTGCCACCCTTGCTAGAGATTCTTGCCCTCACCCTTGCCTAATCCCTGCTGCATTTTCCAGGACTCCGTGCCTGCCTGAAAGATGTCCTGCTCCAGCCTGTGTGCTCCTTCCTGTGGGGTGGCCGCCCCGTGCCCGCTGGCTGACACCACCAACGAGCCCTGCGTGCGTCAGTGCCAGAGCTCCACGGCGGTGATCCAGCCCCCGGCCACGGTGGTCACCTTCCCCGGGCCCATCCTCAGCTCCTTCCCACAGCACAGCGTTGTGGGCTCAGCGGGAGTCCCTGCCATTGCTGGGGGCTACGGCGGCAGTTATGGAGGCCATGGTGGTTATGGGGGTTATGGTGGCTATGGAGGCCACGGAGGCTATGGGGGCTATGGAGGCTATGGTAGCTGTGGAGGCTATGGAGGCTTTGGCGGCTATGGAGGCTTTGGGGGCTGCGGAGGTTATGGCGGCTGGGGCCGAGGCCTTGTGTCCTTTGGTGCCAGCTGTGGGAGCTGCTAAGCCCCACCTGGTGGCAGCAACGCATGACAGAGAGCGCCAGGAAAGTCCCTAGCACAACCCAGCATGAAGATGCCCAAAGGAAGAACATCCCTTCAGTACTGCTGAGATCCAGAGCTTGGATGCCTCATGCTTGGCTTTTTCCCAGCTCTTCCTTCCTCCTGCCCTCCTTGAGTATCCCTTCAAGACTCATTGCCTCCTGATGACAGAGACCTGCACTGGGCAACTGCCCCTGCAGCACGGTTGATGCTCTTTGTAGGTCTGCCCACTGCCTGGAGACATGGGCTGCCATTGGTTGGGGCCCTACTCTTGTCCCAACTCCTTATCCCCTTTAAACTGCAATAAAAGCTGTGCTTCATCGCAGTGTTGACCTGTCTTTTTTCCTGATTCCTTCTCCTTCATTCTACATGTCCTAAACCTCTAGACACGTTGTCCTGCTGTGTCTGAATCTCCCATGTTGTGCCTTTGGAGAGTTTGGGCAGAGTTTGCTAAGTGTGTTCTGACTGATGATGACCGTGACAAGATGGGTCTTGTAAAACACTCCCCAGAGTGCTCCCTGTGGTCTCTCTCCAGCAATAAATGCAACAATCTCTATGCCCTCTTGGCATATGTGAAGGAAACATTATGGGGCTGGTGGCAGCTGTTCCAGATCCTCTGGAAAACCAGCATGCTGCCATTGCCTCCTTTTGCTGGCATGGTGTCAGTCAGATTTGGAGGTGCAGGGAAATGGGGAGAAAATCTCTGTATGTGCAGTGCTCTTGCCACATGCTGGACATGTCCCCATGCCCCGATGGAGGTGGGGACAAGGAGGAAGGGAAGTGACAGACACAGCCAAATCTTCCCAAGTGTCTCTCCAAGCCATGATTTGTCCCTGCGATACCAAGTCATATGAAACACAAAGCTCTTTGAGCAAGAGGTTGCACTGCCAATGCTGACGAGGTGCCTCCCTTCCCCACGCAACATCTCATTGTGTGACCCCAGCACTGCACATTGCCCTTGCACACAAGCAATTCCTGCCAAAGCCATCAGGAAGTGCAGTGCGGCAGCAGGTTGGTCATTTCTGGGGTGCTCAGGAAAGGAGGCATCATCCATCCCCGTATCTATTCAGGTTCCTGTGAACTCTTTCTCAGGCATGTGTCACGTGCTGGCTCCTGTGGTGTCCGCTGTGTGTTTTCCGAAAGCACTGTGTTGGGGTTTGTTTGACACTGCCTCCACTGCTGTGGCTGGATTCTTTGGGACGTGTGTGGCAGCATGGTCTACATTATGGTCTTCTATGTGAGGAAGGGCAGAAAAGGTCCTTAAAGGCTGTTGCAGGACATGAGGCTTTAAGAAACTCTCCTGTCATTCCTGTGCAGAGCTGTGTCTGCAGGCTGAAGGTGAGTGACACAGAAGTGGCTGGCAAGATCTTCACCTGCAGCAGTTGGGGCAGACAAGGCAAAAGTTCTCCTAGGAGCGCTGAGAGACAGAGGAAAAACTGAAGGTGGAAATTGTGTAGGGGTGCAGGAATGTGGAGGCAATGGGGACAAGGCATGTGGGGAGGTGCTGGGAACTGTTTCCTCTCTCCCCCTTTGACCAGCGGCCTTAAAAGAGGCCTAGAGCTGGGCCTTTGCCCTTGGGCTGTGTCTCGTGCCATGCCAATCCAGGAAGCCTGGGGCTGCAGGCAGCCAATGAGAAACGCCCAGAGTGAGCTATAAAATCTGTGCGGGGCCCCTCATGCCTTTTTGTGCTGCAGAGAGCAGGAGCTTAATGCTGGCAGATGAGAGGGATGGCAGAGGGGGGAACTGTGGTCAGTGGAGATGAACACGACCTCTGCTCTGCGTAACCATCCCGAAGCAATGTGCGGATTCCTGAGGGAAGGCAGGAGGAAGCCGAAGGCAGCTTTGGAAGGTTCCTCTGAGAAGGCAATGTGTGGAAAATTTCTTGAACACACCTGCGAACACATGCTGCTGCCTGGAGTACTGCATGTGGAGGAAATTATGTAAAATGAAGGGACAACAATGCGATGCAACACAGTTTTTATTGCAGTTTGAGGAGGGAAGGAGCTGGGAGAAGTGCAGAGCCCCGACCAGGAGAAGCCGAAGTCTCCAGGCAGTGGGCAGAGCTGCAAAGTGCATTAAGCATGCTGCAGGAGCAGGCACCCATCACGGGGCTGCATTGTCATATGAAGCATGCCCTAAAGCGATACTGAATTGGGGCATAAAATACTCAGAGTTGGCCATCAACCGGTACCAGACCTCCAAGCTCTGGAAACCAGCAGTGCTGAAGCGATGTTTTTCTTTCGGCATCATCCGCCAGAGAGTGCCAAAAGCTTTCCTGGAGATCTCTGTCATCTGCGGCAGGACACAGGTGTGCCTTAGCAGCTCCCACAGCTGGCACCGAAGGAAACGAGGCCTCGGCCCCAGCCGCCATAACCTCCACAGCCACCAAAGCCTCCATGGCCGCCAAAGCCTCCGTAGCCGCCAAAGCCTCCATAGCCGCCAAAGCCTCCATAGCCTCCACAGCTACCATAGCCTCCATAGCCCCCATAGCCCCCATAGCCTCCGTGGCCTCCATAGCCACCATAACCCCCATAACCACCACGGCCTCCATAACTGCCACCATAGCCCCCAGCAATGGCCGGGACTCCTGCTGAGCCAACAGCACTGTGCTGCGGGAAGGAGCTGAGGATGGGCCCGGGGAAGGTGACCACCGTGGCCGGGGGCTGGATCACCACTGAGGAGCTCTGGCACTGACGCACGCAGGGCTCGTTGGTGGTGTCAGCCAGTGGGCACGGGGCGGCCACCCCACAGGAAGGCATGCACAGGCTGGAGCAGGACATTCTTCTCTTCGGGAGGTCAAGCTGCAAGAGGTCGGAGAGTTATGGTGCAGTACAATGCATAACCCCAAATGACTTCTCACTCCTGCACTTGCATCCGCTGCTCCAGGACATTGCCTTGATCATTTCAGGCGGCCAAAGCAAAGTCCCTTTCCACAGCGGATGTGCTGCTGAAAACCCCTTGCTCTCCCACACTCTTCTTCAGCCTGTCTCGCACCCAGGAAAGAAGGAAAGCCCCCTCAACAAATGAAGATTGGAAAACGATGAGATCCAATGGTGCATTATTATTCCCTATGGATCTTAGGTGGAAGTTTATATTTGCAGCCTTTCTCTGGCTGTGAGCGAGCACTATCTGATCGTAACTAGTCGTGTTGACATGGGGGTAGGGGAGACAGAAAAGCCTTTGAGGAAGGCAGAGCTGAGGAAGGAAAGAGGGACATAAGTCTTGGACTTACCACAACGATCAGGAAAGTCGAATGGATGAAGCTGGATGGAGAGCTGTGAAGCCCTCAGCTTTTATACGTACCCAAGACTGCCTGGGGCAGTGGCAATGGTCAGCGACAGAAGCCCCAGCTAATGATGAAATCAAGCAGAGATGCCACATGAAGCAAAGTGAATCCATCCTCATTGGGGAGAGTGGCTAGCAAATGTGCCCTGGAGAGCAAACAGGGAATGGGAGGGACAATGGCACTCAATGACATGAAAGACGAGAAGATGCTATAGCTGACCTCATGGAACCAATAAACTCTGACTGATCCCTAATCCTCCCACTTTGCTCGTATGTTGGAGTCCTGAGCACCTTGCAGAAGTGCTTTACAATCCTGGGCACAGCCATCACACTTGTCATTACCTCTCATTTACAAGGTGTCAATAGAGTTATTGGTAAGTTGGGTGAAGGGAGAAGCCATTCCATGTGCATGGAATAAATCCCAAATGACCACCATCTTCTAATTCCTGTTTTGGGGCATCAAGACGGGTGCATCCCCTAGTCATCTCTTTGATCTTCCTTGTCAAGGTGTGATTAAGGATTGCTGCTTGACAGCCATGCTTGGAGTTAGAGCTGCATTTGCAGTGTGGGGCAAGACCGACATGCTGGGAACTCAGCACTCATGTGTTTGGGGAGCAGTGTGGTAGGACAGCAGGGTCACGTGTGAGATGGAGACATGCACGGAGGGGCAGGAGGGCAGGAAGGGAACCAGGACTCCATCAGCTTTCACGTTCACATATCTGAGAGTGTGGTACTCCTTGAGCCGTCCCTGGAGGGCCTCGATTCCTCAGCTGGACATTGAGGGCTGCACAAGGAGAGTCTGGTGAGCACCCACAGAGAGCCAGGGTGCACGTGGTCACGCTCCCCGCAGGCGCAGGCACAGGCACATTGGGGACTGCTGGCTCACTCATCAACGGAGCTGCTGCAGCACAACAGTATGGTTGGTCAGAGCAATCTTCTGAAAGATGCCTGTGACTCGTTCATGTAGACAAAGTGCGGGGTTAATGACAGATCCCTGTTTATTGATGCTGCAATGTTAGCTATAGCAGCACTTTTTCTATCCTGGAATGTGCAGTGCCATATCCCATCACCTGCTCCAGGGCACCTTCGAATACCACTGACCCCAATAAAGAGGACCAAGAGTTACTTGTCTGATTCGATGTGTCATAAAGTTTGTCCACTGGCTGCCATGAGTCCTTGCGGATTTTGACCACACCCCCTTGCCAATGCTCCGAGCAGTCTGGGACATGTATAAAAGAGCTGAAGGCTTTATTTACAGCCTCTATCCAGATTCCTGCTCTTGACTCTCCTGATCAAAAAAGTAAGTGAATCTCTTGGGAGCCTCTTGCAGAGCTCTCCCTGCCACCCTTGCTAGAGATTCTTGCCCTCACCCTTGCCTAATCCCTGCTGCATTTTCCAGGACTCCGTGCCTGCCTGAAAGATGTCCTGCTCCAGCCTGTGTGCTCCTTCCTGTGGGGTGGCCGCCCCGTGCCCGCTGGCTGACACCACCAACGAGCCCTGCGTGCGTCAGTGCCAGAGCTCCACGGTGGTGATCCAGCCCCCGGCCACGGTGGTCACCTTCCCCGGGCCCATCCTCAGCTCCTTCCCACAGCACAGCGTTGTGGGCTCAGCGGGAGTCCCTGCCATTGCTGGGGGCTACGGCGGCAGTTATGGAGGCCATGGTGGTTATGGGGGTTATGGTGGCTATGGAGGCCACGGAGGCTATGGGGGCTATGGAGGCTATGGTAGCTGTGGAGGCTATGGAGGCTTTGGCGGCTATGGAGGCTTTGGGGGCTGCGGAGGTTATGGCGGCTGGGGCCGAGGCCTTGTGTCCTTTGGTGCCAGCTGTGGGAGCTGCTAAGCCCCACCTGGTGGCAGCAACGCATGACAGAGAGCGCCAGGAAAGTCCCTAGCACAACCCAGCATGAAGATGCCCAAAGGAAGAACATCCCTTCAGTACTGCTGAGATCCAGAGCTTGGATGCCTCATGCTTGGCTTTTTCCCAGCTCTTCCTTCCTCCTGCCCTCCTTGAGTATCCCTTCAAGACTCATTGCCTCCTGATGACAGAGACCTGCACTGGGCAACTGCCCCTGCAGCACGGTTGATGCTCTTTGTAGGTCTGCCCACTGCCTGGAGACATGGGCTGCCATTGGTTGGGGCCCTACTCTTGTCCCAACTCCTTATCCCCTTTAAACTGCAATAAAAGCTGTGCTTCATCGCAGTGTTGACCTGTCTTTTTTCCTGATTCCTTCTCCTTCATTCTACATGTCCTAAACCTCTAGACACGTTGTCCTGCTGTGTCTGAATCTCCCATGTTGTGCCTTTGGAGAGTTTGGGCAGAGTTTGCTAAGTGTGTTCTGACTGATGATGACCGTGACAAGATGGGTCTTGTAAAACACTCCCCAGAGTGCTCCCTGTGGTCTCTCTCCAGCAATAAATGCAACAATCTCTATGCCCTCTTGGCATATGTGAAGGAAACATTATGGGGCTGGTGGCAGCTGTTCCAGATCCTCTGGAAAACCAGCATGCTGCCATTGCCTCCTTTTGCTGGCATGGTGTCAGTCAGATTTGGAGGTGCAGGGAAATGGGGAGAAAATCTCTGTATGTGCAGTGCTCTTGCCACATGCTGGACATGTCCCCATGCCCCGATGGAGGTGGGGACAAGGAGGAAGGGAAGTGACAGACACAGCCAAATCTTCCCAAGTGTCTCTCCAAGCCATGATTTGTCCCTGCGATACCAAGTCATATGAAACACAAAGCTCTTTGAGCAAGAGGTTGCACTGCCAATGCTGACGAGGTGCCTCCCTTCCCCACGCAACATCTCATTGTGTGACCCCAGCACTGCACATTGCCCTTGCACACAAGCAATTCCTGCCAAAGCCATCAGGAAGTGCAGTGCGGCAGCAGGTTGGTCATTTCTGGGGTGCTCAGGAAAGGAGGCGTCATCCATCCCCGTATCTATTCAGGTTCCTGTGAACTCTTTCTCAGGCATGTGTCACGTGCTGGCTCCTGTGGTGTCCGCTGTGTGTTTTCCGAAAGCACTGTGTTGGGGTTTGTTTGACACTGCCTCCACTGCTGTGGCTGGATTCTCTGGGACGTGTGTGGCAGCATGGTCTACATTATGGTCTTCTATGTGAGGAAGGGCAGAAAAGGTCCTTAAAGGCTGTTGCAGGACATGAGGCTTTAAGAAACTCTCCTGTCATTCCTGTGCAGAGCTGTGTCTGCAGGCTGAAGGTGAGTGACACAGAAGTGGCTGGCAAGATCTTCACCTGCAGCAGTTGGGGCAGACAAGGCAAAAGTTCTCCTAGGAGCGCTGAGAGACAGAGGAAAAACTGAAGGTGGAAATTGTGTAGGGGTGCAGGAATGTGGAGGCAATGGGGACAAGGCATGTGGGGAGGTGCTGGGAACTGTTTCCTCTCTCCCCCTTTGACCAGCGGCCTTAAAAGAGGCCTAGAGCTGGGCCTTTGCCCTTGGGCTGTGTCTCGTGCCATGCCAATCCAGGAAGCCTGGGGCTGCAGGCAGCCAATGAGAAATGCCCAGAGTGAGCTATAAAATCTGTGCGGGGCCCCTCATGCCTTTTTGTGCTGCAGAGAGCAGGAGCTTAATGCTGGCAGATGAGAGGGATGGCAGAGGGGGGAACTGTGGTCAGTGGAGATGAACACGACCTCTGCTCTGCGTAACCATCCCGAAGCAATGTGCGGATTCCTGAGGGAAGGCAGGAGGAAGCCGAAGGCAGCTTCGGAAGGTTCCTCTGAGAAGGCAATGTGTGGAAAATTTCTTGAACACACCTGCGAACACATGCTGCTGCCTGGAGTACTGCATGTGGAGGAAATTATGTAAAATGAAGGGACAACAATGCGATGCAACACAGTTTTTATTGCAGTTTGAGGAGGGAAGGAGCTGGGAGAAGTGCAGAGCCCCGACCAGGAGAAGCCTAAGTCTCCAGGCAGTGGGCAGAGCTGCAAAGTGCATTAAGCATGCTGCAGGAGCAGGCACCCATCACGGGGCTGCATTGTCATATGAAGCATGCCCTAAAGCGATACTGAATTGGGGCATAAAATACTCAGAGTTGGCCATCAACCGGTACCAGACCTCCAAGCTCTGGAAACCAGCAGTGCTGAAGCGATGTTTTTCTTTCGGCATCATCCGCCAGAGAGTGCCAAAAGCTTTCCTGGAGATCTCTGTCATCTGCGGCAGGACACAGGTGTGCCTTAGCAGCTCCCACAGCTGGCACCGAAGGAAACGAGGCCTCGGCCCCAGCCGCCATAACCTCCACAGCCACCAAAGCCTCCATGGCCGCCAAAGCCTCCGTAGCCGCCAAAGCCTCCATAGCCGCCAAAGCCTCCATAGCCTCCACAGCTACCATAGCCTCCATAGCCCCCATAGCCCCCATAGCCTCCGTGGCCTCCATAGCCACCATAACCCCCATAACCACCACGGCCTCCATAACTGCCACCATAGCCCCCAGCAATGGCCGGGACTCCTGCTGAGCCAACAGCACTGTGCTGCGGGAAGGAGCTGAGGATGGGCCCGGGGAAGGTGACCACCGTGGCCGGGGGCTGGATCACCACTGAGGAGCTCTGGCACTGACGCACGCAGGGCTCGTTGGTGGTGTCAGCCAGTGGGCACGGGGCGGCCACCCCACAGGAAGGCATGCACAGGCTGGAGCAGGACATTCTTCTCTTCGGGAGGTCAAGCTGCAAGAGGTCGGAGAGTTATGGTGCAGTACAATGCATAACCCCAAATGACTTCTCACTCCTGCACTTGCATCCGCTGCTCCAGGACATTGCCTTGATCATTTCAGGCGGCCAAAGCAAAGTCCCTTTCCACAGCGGATGTGCTGCTGAAAACCCCTTGCTCTCCCACACTCTTCTTCAGCCTGTCTCGCACCCAGGAAAGAAGGAAAGCCCCCTCAACAAATGAAGATTGGAAAACGATGAGATCCAATGGTGCATTATTATTCCCTATGGATCTTAGGTGGAAGTTTATATTTGCAGCCTTTCTCTGGCTGTGAGCGAGCACTATCTGATCGTAACTAGTCGTGTTGACATGGGGGTAGGGGAGACAGAAAAGCCTTTGAGGAAGGCAGAGCTGAGGAAGGAAAGAGGGACATAAGTCTTGGACTTACCACAACGATCAGGAAAGTCGAATGGATGAAGCTGGATGGAGAGCTGTGAAGCCCTCAGCTTTTATACGTACCCAAGACTGCCTGGGGCAGTGGCAATGGTCAGCGACAGAAGCCCCAGCTAATGATGAAATCAAGCAGAGATGCCACATGAAGCAAAGTGAATCCATCCTCATTGGGGAGAGTAGCTAGCAAATGTGCCCTGGAGAGCAAACAGGGAATGGGAGGGACAATGGCACTCAATGACATGAAAGACGAGAAGATGCTATAGCTGACCTCATGGAACCAATAAACTCTGACTGATCCCTAATCCTCCCACTTTGCTCGTATGTTGGAGTCCTGAGCACCTTGCAGAAGTGCTTTACAATCCTGGGCACAGCCATCACACTTGTCATTACCTCTCATTTACAAGGTGTCAATAGAGTTATTGGTAAGTTGGGTGAAGGGAGAAGCCATTCCATGTGCATGGAATAAATCCCAAATGACCACCATCTTCTAATTCCTGTTTTGGGGCATCAAGACGGGTGCATCCCCTAGTCATCTCTTTGATCTTCCTTGTCAAGGTGTGATTAAGGATTGCTGCTTGACAGCCATGCTTGGAGTTAGAGCTGCATTTGCAGTGTGGGGCAAGACCGACATGCTGGGAACTCAGCACTCATGTGTTTGGGGAGCAGTGTGGTAGGACAGCAGGGTCACGTGTGAGATGGAGACATGCACGGAGGGGCAGGAGGGCAGGAAGGGAACCAGGACTCCATCAGCTTTCACGTTCACATATCTGAGAGTGTGGTACTCCTTGAGCCGTCCCTGGAGGGCCTCGATTCCTCAGCTGGACATTGAGGGCTGCACAAGGAGAGTCTGGTGAGCACCCACAGAGAGCCAGGGTGCACGTGGTCACGCTCCCCGCAGGCGCAGGCACAGGCACATTGGGGACTGCTGGCTCACTCATCAACGGAGCTGCTGCAGCACAACAGTATGGTTGGTCAGAGCAATCTTCTGAAAGATGCCTGTGACTCGTCCATGTAGACAAAGTGCGGGGTTAATGACAGATCCCTGTTTATTGATGCTGCAATGTTAGCTATAGCAGCACTTTTTCTATCCTGGAATGTGCAGTGCCATATCCCATCACCTGCTCCAGGGCACCTTCGAATACCACTGACCCCAATAAAGAGGACCAAGAGTTACTTGTCTGATTCGATGTGTCATAAAGTTTGTCCACTGGCTGCCATGAGTCCTTGCGGATTTTGACCACACCCCCTTGCCAATGCTCCGAGCAGTCTGGGACATGTATAAAAGAGCTGAAGGCTTTATTTACAGCCTCTATCCAGATTCCTGCTCTTGACTCTCCTGATCAAAAAAGTAAGTGAATCTCTTGGGAGCCTCTTGCAGAGCTCTCCCTGCCACCCTTGCTAGAGATTCTTGCCCTCACCCTTGCCTAATCCCTGCTGCATTTTCCAGGACTCCGTGCCTGCCTGAAAGATGTCCTGCTCCAGCCTGTGTGCTCCTTCCTGTGGGGTGGCCGCCCCGTGCCCGCTGGCTGACACCACCAACGAGCCCTGCGTGCGTCAGTGCCAGAGCTCCTCGGTGGTGATCCAGCCCCCGGCCACGGTGGTCACCTTCCCCGGGCCCATCCTCAGCTCCTTCCCACAGCACAGCGTTGTGGGCTCAGCGGGAGTCCCTGCCATTGCTGGGGGCTACGGCGGCAGTTATGGAGGCCATGGTGGTTATGGGGGTTATGGTGGCTATGGAGGCCACGGAGGCTATGGGGGCTATGGAGGCTATGGTAGCTGTGGAGGCTATGGAGGCTTTGGCGGCTATGGAGGCTTTGGGGGCTGCGGAGGTTATGGCGGCTGGGGCCGAGGCCTCGTTTCCTTCGGTGCCAGCTGTGGGAGCTGCTAAGCCCCACCTGGTGGCAGCAACGCATGACAGAGAGCACCAGGAAAGTCCCTAGCACAACCCAGCATGAAGATGCCCAAAGGAAGAACCTCCCTTCAGTACTGCTGAGATCCAGAGCTTGGATGCCTCATGCTTGGCTTTTTCCCGGCTCTTCCTTCCTCCTGCCCTCCTTGAGTATCCCTTCAAGACTCATTGCCTCCTGATGACAGAGACCTGCACTGGGCAACTGCCCCTGCAGCACGGTTGATGCTCTTTGTAGGTCTGCCCACTGCCTGGAGACATGGGCTGCCATTGGTTGGGGCCCTACTCTTGTCCCAACTCCTTATCCCCTTTAAACTGCAATAAAAGCTGTGCTTCATCGCAGTGTTGACCTGTCTTTTTTCCTGATTCCTTCTCCTTCATTCTACATGTCCTAAACCTCTAGACACGTTGTCCTGCTGTGTCTGAATCTCCCATGTTGTGCCTTTGGAGAGTTTGGGCAGAGTTTGCTAAGTGTGTTCTGACTGATGATGACCGTGACAAGATGGGTCTTGTAAAGCACTCCCCAGAGTGCTCCCTGTGGTCTCTCTCCAGCAATAAATGCAACAATCTCTATGCCCTCTTGGCATATGTGAAGGAAACATTATGGGGCTGGTGGCAGCTGTTCCAGATCCTCTGGAAAACCAGCATGCTGCCATTGCCTCCTTTTGCTGGCATGGTGTCAGTCAGATTTGGAGGTGCAGGGAAATGGGGAGAAAATCTCTGTATGTGCAGTGCTCTTGCCACATGCTGGACATGTCCCCATGCCCCGATGGAGGTGGGGACAAGGAGGAAGGGAAGTGACAGACACAGCCAAATCTTCCCAAGTGTCTCTCCAAGCCATGATTTGTCCCTGCGATACCAAGTCATATGAAACACAAAGCTCTTTGAGCAAGAGGTTGCACTGCCAATGCTGACGAGGTGCCTCCCTTCCCCACGCAACATCTCATTGTGTGACCCCAGCACTGCACATTGCCCTTGCACACAAGCAATTCCTGCCAAAGCCATCAGGAAGTGCAGTGCGGCAGCAGGTTGGTCATTTCTGGGGTGCTCAGGAAAGGAGGCATCATCCATCCCCGTATCTATTCAGGTTCCTGTGAACTCTTTCTCAGGCATGTGTCACGTGCTGGCTCCTGTGGTGTCCGCTGTGTGTTTTCCGAAAGCACTGTGTTGGGGTTTGTTTGACACTGCCTCCACTGCTGTGGCTGGATTCTTTGGGACGTGTGTGGCAGCATGGTCTACATTATGGTCTTCTATGTGAGGAAGGGCAGAAAAGGTCCTTAAAGGCTGTTGCAGGACATGAGGCTTTAAGAAACTCTCCTGTCATTCCTGTGCAGAGCTGTGTCTGCAGGCTGAAGGTGAGTGACACAGAAGTGGCTGGCAAGATCTTCACCTGCAGCAGTTGAGGCAGACAAGGCAAAAGTTCTCCTAGGAGCGCTGAGAGACAGAGGAAAAACTGAAGGTGGAAATTGTGTAGGGGTGCAGGAATGTGGAGGCAATGGGGACAAGGCATGTGGGGAGGTGCTGGGAACTGTTTCCTCTCTCCCCCTTTGACCAGCGGCCTTAAAAGAGGCCTAGAGCTGGGCCTTTGCCCTTGGGCTGTGTCTCGTGCCATGCCAATCCAGGAAGCCTGGGGCTGCAGGCAGCCAATGAGAAACGCCCAGAGTGAGCTATAAAATCTGTGCGGGGCCCCTCATGCCTTTTTGTGCTGCAGAGAGCAGGAGCTTAATGCTGGCAGATGAGAGGGATGGCAGAGGGGGGAACTGTGGTCAGTGGAGATGAACACGACCTCTGCTCTGCGTAACCATCCCGAAGCAATGTGCGGATTCCTGAGGGAAGGCAGGAGGAAGCCGAAGGCAGCTTCGGAAGGTTCCTCTGAGAAGGCAATGTGTGGAAAATTTCTTGAACACACCTGCGAACACATGCTGCTGCCTGGAGTACTGCATGTGGAGGAAATTATGTAAAATGAAGGGACAACAATGCGATGCAACACAGTTTTTATTGCAGTTTGAGGAGGGAAGGAGCTGGGAGAAGTGCAGAGCCCCGACCAGGAGAAGCCGAAGTCTCCAGGCAGTGGGCAGAGCTGCAAAGTGCATTAAGCATGCTGCAGGAGCAGGCACCCATCACGGGGCTGCATTGTCATATGAAGCATGCCCTAAAGCGATACTGAATTGGGGCATAAAATACTCAGAGTTGGCCATCAACCGGTACCAGACCTCCAAGCTCTGGAAACCAGCAGTGCTGAAGCGATGTTTTTCTTTCGGCATCATCCGCCAGAGAGTGCCAAAAGCTTTCCTGGAGATCTCTGTCATCTGCGGCAGGACACAGGTGTGCCTTAGCAGCTCCCACAGCTGGCACCGAAGGAAACGAGGCCTCGGCCCCAGCCGCCATAACCTCCGCAGCCACCAAAGCCTCCATGGCCGCCAAAGCCTCCATAGCCGCCAAAGCCTCCATAGCCTCCACAGCTACCATAGCCTCCATAGCCCCCATAGCCCCCATAGCCTCCGTGGCCTCCATAGCCACCATAACCCCCATAACCACCATGGCCTCCATAACTGCCACCATAGCCCCCAGCAATGGCCGGGACTCCTGCTGAGCCCACAGCACTGTGCTGCGGGAAGGAGCTGAGGATGGGCCCGGGGAAGGTGACCACCGTGGCCGGGGGCTGGATCACCACTGAGGAGCTCTGGCACTGACGCACGCAGGGCTCGTTGGTGGTGTCAGCCAGTGGGCACGGGGCGGCCACCCCACAGGAAGGCATGCACAGGCTGGAGCAGGACATTCTTCTCTTCGGGAGGTCAAGCTGCAAGAGGTCGGAGAGTTATGGTGCAGTACAATGCATAACCCCAAATGACTTCTCACTCCTGCACTTGCATCCGCTGCTCCAGGACATTGCCTTGATCATTTCAGGCGGCCAAAGCAAAGTCCCTTTCCACAGCGGATGTGCTGCTGAAAACCCCTTGCTCTCCCACACTCTTCTTCAGCCTGTCTCGCACCCAGGAAAGAAGGAAAGCCCCCTCAACAAATGAAGATTGGAAAACGATGAGATCCAATGGTGCATTATTATTCCCTATGGATCTTAGGTGGAAGTTTATATTTGCAGCCTTTCTCTGGCTGTGAGCGAGCACTATCTGATCGTAACTAGTCGTGTTGACATGGGGGTAGGGGAGACAGAAAAGCCTTTGAGGAAGGCAGAGCTGAGGAAGGAAAGAGGGACATAAGTCTTGGACTTACCACAACGATCAGGAAAGTCGAATGGATGAAGCTGGATGGAGAGCTGTGAAGCCCTCAGCTTTTATACGTACCCAAGACTGCCTGGGGCAGTGGCAATGGTCAGCGACAGAAGCCCCAGCTAATGATGAAATCAAGCAGAGATGCCACATGAAGCAAAGTGAATCCATCCTCATTGGGGAGAGTAGCTAGCAAATGTGCCCTGGAGAGCAAACAGGGAATGGGAGGGACAATGGCACTCAATGACATGAAAGACGAGAAGATGCTATAGCTGACCTCATGGAACCAATAAACTCTGACTGATCCCTAATCCTCCCACTTTGCTCGTATGTTGGAGTCCTGAGCACCTTGCAGAAGTGCTTTACAATCCTGGGCACAGCCATCACACTTGTCATTACCTCTCATTTACAAGGTGTCAATAGAGTTATTGGTAAGTTGGGTGAAGGGAGAAGCCATTCCATGTGCATGGAATAAATCCCAAATGACCACCATCTTCTAATTCCTGTTTTGGGGCATCAAGACGGGTGCATCCCCTAGTCATCTCTTTGATCTTCCTTGTCAAGGTGTGATTAAGGATTGCTGCTTGACAGCCATGCTTGGAGTTAGAGCTGCATTTGCAGTGTGGGGCAAGACCGACATGCTGGGAACTCAGCACTCATGTGTTTGGGGAGCAGTGTGGTAGGACAGCAGGGTCACGTGTGAGATGGAGACATGCACGGAGGGGCAGGAGGGCAGGAAGGGAACCAGGACTCCATCAGCTTTCACGTTCACATATCTGAGAGTGTGGTACTCCTTGAGCCGTCCCTGGAGGGCCTCGATTCCTCAGCTGGACATTGAGGGCTGCACAAGGAGAGTCTGGTGAGCACCCACAGAGAGCCAGGGTGCACGTGGTCACGCTCCCCGCAGGCGCAGGCACAGGCACATTGGGGACTGCTGGCTCACTCATCAACGGAGCTGCTGCAGCACAACAGTATGGTTGGTCAGAGCAATCTTCTGAAAGATGCCTGTGACTCGTCCATGTAGACAAAGTGCGGGGTTAATGACAGATCCCTGTTTATTGATGCTGCAATGTTAGCTATAGCAGCACTTTTTCTATCCTGGAATGTGCAGTGCCATATCCCATCACCTGCTCCAGGGCACCTTCGAATACCACTGACCCCAATAAAGAGGACCAAGAGTTACTTGTCTGATTCGATGTGTCATAAAGTTTGTCCACTGGCTGCCATGAGTCCTTGCGGATTTTGACCACACCCCCTTGCCAATGCTCCGAGCAGTCTGGGACATGTATAAAAGAGCTGAAGGCTTTATTTACAGCCTCTATCCAGATTCCTGCTCTTGACTCTCCTGATCAAAAAAGTAAGTGAATCTCTTGGGAGCCTTTTGCAGAGCTCTCCCTGCCACCCTTGCTAGAGATTCTTGCCCTCACCCTTGCCTAATCCCTGCTGCATTTTCCAGGACTCCGTGCCTGCCTGAAAGATGTCCTGCTCCAGCCTGTGTGCTCCTTCCTGTGGGGTGGCTGCCCCGTGCCCACTGGCTGACACCACCAACGAGCCCTGCGTGCGTCAGTGCCAGAGCTCCTCGGTGGTGATCCAGCCCCCGGCCACGGTGGTCACCTTCCCCGGGCCCATCCTCAGCTCCTTCCCACAGCACAGCGTTGTGGGCTCAGCGGGAGTCCCTGCCATTGCTGGGGGCTACGGCGGCAGTTATGGAGGCCATGGTGGTTATGGGGGTTATGGTGGCTATGGAGGCCACGGAGGCTATGGGGGCTATGGAGGCTATGGTAGCTGTGGAGGCTATGGAGGCTTTGGCGGCTATGGAGGCTTTGGGGGCTGCGGAGGTTATGGCGGCTGGGGCCGAGGCCTCGTTTCCTTCGGTGCCAGCTGTGGGAGCTGCTAAGCCCCACCTGGTGGCAGCAACGCATGACAGAGAGCGCCAGGAAAGTCCCTAGCACAACCCAGCATGAAGATGCCCAAAGGAAGAACATCCCTTCAGTACTGCTGAGATCCAGAGCTTGGATGCCTCATGCTTGGCTTTTTCCCGGCTCTTCCTTCCTCCTGCCCTCCTTGAGTATCCCTTCAAGACTCATTGCCTCCTGATGACAGAGACCTGCACTGGGCAACTGCCCCTGCAGCACGGTTGATGCTCTTTGTAGGTCTGCCCACTGCCTGGAGACATGGGCTGCCATTGGTTGGGGCCCTACTCTTGTCCCAACTCCTTATCCCCTTTAAACTGCAATAAAAGCTGTGCTTCATCGCAGTGTTGACCTGTCTTTTTTCCTGATTCCTTCTCCTTCATTCTACATGTCCTAAACCTCTAGACACGTTGTCCTGCTGTGTCTGAATCTCCCATGTTGTGCCTTTGGAGAGTTTGGGCAGAGTTTGCTAAGTGTGTTCTGACTGATGATGACCGTGACAAGATGGGTCTTGTAAAGCACTCCCCAGAGTGCTCCCTGTGGTCTCTCTCCAGCAATAAATGCAACAATCTCTATGCCCTCTTGGCATATGTGAAGGAAACATTATGGGGCTGGTGGCAGCTGTTCCAGATCCTCTGGAAAACCAGCATGCTGCCATTGCCTCCTTTTGCTGGCATGGTGTCAGTCAGATTTGGAGGTGCAGGGAAATGGGGAGAAAATCTCTGTATGTGCAGTGCTCTTGCCACATGCTGGACATGTCCCCATGCCCCGATGGAGGTGGGGACAAGGAGGAAGGGAAGTGACAGACACAGCCAAATCTTCCCAAGTGTCTCTCCAAGCCATGATTTGTCCCTGCGATACCAAGTCATATGAAACACAAAGCTCTTTGAGCAAGAGGTTGCACTGCCAATGCTGACGAGGTGCCTCCCTTCCCCACGCAACATCTCATTGTGTGACCCCAGCACTGCACATTGCCCTTGCACACAAGCAATTCCTGCCAAAGCCATCAGGAAGTGCAGTGCGGCAGCAGGTTGGTCATTTCTGGGGTGCTCAGGAAAGGAGGCGTCATCCATCCCCGTATCTATTCAGGTTCCTGTGAACTCTTTCTCAGGCATGTGTCACGTGCTGGCTCCTGTGGTGTCCGCTGTGTGTTTTCCGAAAGCACTGTGTTGGGGTTTGTTTGACACTGCCTCCACTGCTGTGGCTGGATTCTCTGGGACGTGTGTGGCAGCATGGTCTACATTATGGTCTTCTATGTGAGGAAGGGCAGAAAAGGTCCTTAAAGGCTGTTGCAGGACATGAGGCTTTAAGAAACTCTCCTGTCATTCCTGTGCAGAGCTGTGTCTGCAGGCTGAAGGTGAGTGACACAGAAGTGGCTGGCAAGATCTTCACCTGCAGCAGTTGGGGCAGACAAGGCAAAAGTTCTCCTAGGAGCGCTGAGAGACAGAGGAAAAACTGAAGGTGGAAATTGTGTAGGGGTGCAGGAATGTGGAGGCAATGGGGACAAGGCATGTGGGGAGGTGCTGGGAACTGTTTCCTCTCTCCCCCTTTGACCAGCGGCCTTAAAAGAGGCCTAGAGCTGGGCCTTTGCCCTTGGGCTGTGTCTCGTGCCATGCCAATCCAGGAAGCCTGGGGCTGCAGGCAGCCAATGAGAAATGCCCAGAGTGAGCTATAAAATCTGTGCGGGGCCCCTCATGCCTTTTTGTGCTGCAGAGAGCAGGAGCTTAATGCTGGCAGATGAGAGGGATGGCAGAGGGGGGAACTGTGGTCAGTGGAGATGAACACGACCTCTGCTCTGCGTAACCATCCCGAAGCAATGTGCGGATTCCTGAGGGAAGGCAGGAGGAAGCCGAAGGCAGCTTCGGAAGGTTCCTCTGAGAAGGCAATGTGTGGAAAATTTCTTGAACACACCTGCGAACACATGCTGCTGCCTGGAGTACTGCATGTGGAGGAAATTATGTAAAATGAAGGGACAACAATGCGATGCAACACAGTTTTTATTGCAGTTTGAGGAGGGAAGGAGCTGGGAGAAGTGCAGAGCCCCGACCAGGAGAAGCCGAAGTCTCCAGGCAGTGGGCAGAGCTGCAAAGTGCATTAAGCATGCTGCAGGAGCAGGCACCCATCACGGGGCTGCATTGTCATATGAAGCATGCCCTAAAGCGATACTGAATTGGGGCATAAAATACTCAGAGTTGGCCATCAACCGGTACCAGACCTCCAAGCTCTGGAAACCAGCAGTGCTGAAGCGATGTTTTTCTTTCGGCATCATCCGCCAGAGAGTGCCAAAAGCTTTCCTGGAGATCTCTGTCATCTGCGGCAGGACACAGGTGTGCCTTAGCAGCTCCCACAGCTGGCACCGAAGGAAACGAGGCCTCGGCCCCAGCCGCCATAACCTCCGCAGCCACCAAAGCCTCCATGGCCGCCAAAGCCTCCATAGCCGCCAAAGCCTCCATAGCCTCCACAGCTACCATAGCCTCCATAGCCCCCATAGCCCCCATAGCCTCCGTGGCCTCCATAGCCACCATAACCCCCATAACCACCACGGCCTCCATAACTGCCACCATAGCCCCCAGCAATGGCCGGGACTCCTGCTGAGCCAACAGCACTGTGCTGCGGGAAGGAGCTGAGGATGGGCCCGGGGAAGGTGACCACCGTGGCCGGGGGCTGGATCACCACTGAGGAGCTCTGGCACTGACGCACGCAGGGCTCGTTGGTGGTGTCAGCCAGTGGGCACGGGGCGGCCACCCCACAGGAAGGCATGCACAGGCTGGAGCAGGACATTCTTCTCTTCGGGAGGTCAAGCTGCAAGAGGTCGGAGAGTTATGGTGCAGTACAATGCATAACCCCAAATGACTTCTCACTCCTGCACTTGCATCCGCTGCTCCAGGACATTGCCTTGATCATTTCAGGCGGCCAAAGCAAAGTCCCTTTCCACAGCGGATGTGCTGCTGAAAACCCCTTGCTCTCCCACACTCTTCTTCAGCCTGTCTCGCACCCAGGAAAGAAGGAAAGCCCCCTCAACAAATGAAGATTGGAAAACGATGAGATCCAATGGTGCATTATTATTCCCTATGGATCTTAGGTGGAAGTTTATATTTGCAGCCTTTCTCTGGCTGTGAGCGAGCACTATCTGATCGTAACTAGTCGTGTTGACATGGGGGTAGGGGAGACAGAAAAGCCTTTGAGGAAGGCAGAGCTGAGGAAGGAAAGAGGGACATAAGTCTTGGACTTACCACAACGATCAGGAAAGTCGAATGGATGAAGCTGGATGGAGAGCTGTGAAGCCCTCAGCTTTTATACGTACCCAAGACTGCCTGGGGCAGTGGCAATGGTCAGCGACAGAAGCCCCAGCTAATGATGAAATCAAGCAGAGATGCCACATGAAGCAAAGTGAATCCATCCTCATTGGGGAGAGTAGCTAGCAAATGTGCCCTGGAGAGCAAACAGGGAATGGGAGGGACAATGGCACTCAATGACATGAAAGACGAGAAGATGCTATAGCTGACCTCATGGAACCAATAAACTCTGACTGATCCCTAATCCTCCCACTTTGCTCGTATGTTGGAGTCCTGAGCACCTTGCAGAAGTGCTTTACAATCCTGGGCACAGCCATCACACTTGTCATTACCTCTCATTTACAAGGTGTCAATAGAGTTATTGGTAAGTTGGGTGAAGGGAGAAGCCATTCCATGTGCATGGAATAAATCCCAAATGACCACCATCTTCTAATTCCTGTTTTGGGGCATCAAGACGGGTGCATCCCCTAGTCATCTCTTTGATCTTCCTTGTCAAGGTGTGATTAAGGATTGCTGCTTGACAGCCATGCTTGGAGTTAGAGCTGCATTTGCAGTGTGGGGCAAGACCGACATGCTGGGAACTCAGCACTCATGTGTTTGGGGAGCAGTGTGGTAGGACAGCAGGGTCACGTGTGAGATGGAGACATGCACGGAGGGGCAGGAGGGCAGGAAGGGAACCAGGACTCCATCAGCTTTCACGTTCACATATCTGAGAGTGTGGTACTCCTTGAGCCGTCCCTGGAGGGCCTCGATTCCTCAGCTGGACATTGAGGGCTGCACAAGGAGAGTCTGGTGAGCACCCACAGAGAGCCAGGGTGCACGTGGTCACGCTCCCCGCAGGCGCAGGCACAGGCACATTGGGGACTGCTGGCTCACTCATCAACGGAGCTGCTGCAGCACAACAGTATGGTTGGTCAGAGCAATCTTCTGAAAGATGCCTGTGACTCGTCCATGTAGACAAAGTGCGGGGTTAATGACAGATCCCTGTTTATTGATGCTGCAATGTTAGCTATAGCAGCACTTTTTCTATCCTGGAATGTGCAGTGCCATATCCCATCACCTGCTCCAGGGCACCTTCGAATACCACTGACCCCAATAAAGAGGACCAAGAGTTACTTGTCTGATTCGATGTGTCATAAAGTTTGTCCACTGGCTGCCATGAGTCCTTGCGGATTTTGACCACACCCCCTTGCCAATGCTCCGAGCAGTCTGGGACATGTATAAAAGAGCTGAAGGCTTTATTTACAGCCTCTATCCAGATTCCTGCTCTTGACTCTCCTGATCAAAAAAGTAAGTGAATCTCTTGGGAGCCTTTTGCAGAGCTCTCCCTGCCACCCTTGCTAGAGATTCTTGCCCTCACCCTTGCCTAATCCCTGCTGCATTTTCCAGGACTCCGTGCCTGCCTGAAAGATGTCCTGCTCCAGCCTGTGTGCTCCTTCCTGTGGGGTGGCTGCCCCGTGCCCGCTGGCTGACACCACCAACGAGCCCTGCGTGCGTCAGTGCCAGAGCTCCTCGGTGGTGATCCAGCCCCCGGCCACGGTGGTCACCTTCCCCGGGCCCATCCTCAGCTCCTTCCCACAGCACAGCGTTGTGGGCTCAGCGGGAGTCCCTGCCATTGCTGGGGGCTACGGCGGCAGTTATGGAGGCCATGGTGGTTATGGGGGTTATGGTGGCTATGGAGGCCACGGAGGCTATGGGGGCTATGGAGGCTATGGTAGCTGTGGAGGCTATGGAGGCTTTGGCGGCTATGGAGGCTTTGGGGGCTGCGGAGGTTATGGCGGCTGGGGCCGAGGCCTCGTTTCCTTCGGTGCCAGCTGTGGGAGCTGCTAAGCCCCACCTGGTGGCAGCAACGCATGACAGAGAGCGCCAGGAAAGTCCCTAGCACAACCCAGCATGAAGATGCCCAAAGGAAGAACATCCCTTCAGTACTGCTGAGATCCAGAGCTTGGATGCCTCATGCTTGGCTTTTTCCCGGCTCTTCCTTCCTCCTGCCCTCCTTGAGTATCCCTTCAAGACTCATTGCCTCCTGATGACAGAGACCTGCACTGGGCAACTGCCCCTGCAGCACGGTTGATGCTCTTTGTAGGTCTGCCCACTGCCTGGAGACATGGGCTGCCATTGGTTGGGGCCCTACTCTTGTCCCAACTCCTTATCCCCTTTAAACTGCAATAAAAGCTGTGCTTCATCGCAGTGTTGACCTGTCTTTTTTCCTGATTCCTTCTCCTTCATTCTACATGTCCTAAACCTCTAGACACGTTGTCCTGCTGTGTCTGAATCTCCCATGTTGTGCCTTTGGAGAGTTTGGGCAGAGTTTGCTAAGTGTGTTCTGACTGATGATGACCGTGACAAGATGGGTCTTGTAAAGCACTCCCCAGAGTGCTCCCTGTGGTCTCTCTCCAGCAATAAATGCAACAATCTCTATGCCCTCTTGGCATATGTGAAGGAAACATTATGGGGCTGGTGGCAGCTGTTCCAGATCCTCTGGAAAACCAGCATGCTGCCATTGCCTCCTTTTGCTGGCATGGTGTCAGTCAGATTTGGAGGTGCAGGGAAATGGGGAGAAAATCTCTGTATGTGCAGTGCTCTTGCCACATGCTGGACATGTCCCCATGCCCCGATGGAGGTGGGGACAAGGAGGAAGGGAAGTGACAGACACAGCCAAATCTTCCCAAGTGTCTCTCCAAGCCATGATTTGTCCCTGCGATACCAAGTCATATGAAACACAAAGCTCTTTGAGCAAGAGGTTGCACTGCCAATGCTGACGAGGTGCCTCCCTTCCCCACGCAACATCTCATTGTGTGACCCCAGCACTGCACATTGCCCTTGCACACAAGCAATTCCTGCCAAAGCCATCAGGAAGTGCAGTGCGGCAGCAGGTTGGTCATTTCTGGGGTGCTCAGGAAAGGAGGCGTCATCCATCCCCGTATCTATTCAGGTTCCTGTGAACTCTTTCTCAGGCATGTGTCACGTGCTGGCTCCTGTGGTGTCCGCTGTGTGTTTTCCGAAAGCACTGTGTTGGGGTTTGTTTGACACTGCCTCCACTGCTGTGGCTGGATTCTTTGGGACGTGTGTGGCAGCATGGTCTACATTATGGTCTTCTATGTGAGGAAGGGCAGAAAAGGTCCTTAAAGGCTGTTGCAGGACATGAGGCTTTAAGAAACTCTCCTGTCATTCCTGTGCAGAGCTGTGTCTGCAGGCTGAAGGTGAGTGACACAGAAGTGGCTGGCAAGATCTTCACCTGCAGCAGTTGGGGCAGACAAGGCAAAAGTTCTCCTAGGAGCGCTGAGAGACAGAGGAAAAACTGAAGGTGGAAATTGTGTAGGGGTGCAGGAATGTGGAGGCAATGGGGACAAGGCATGTGGGGAGGTGCTGGGAACTGTTTCCTCTCTCCCCCTTTGACCAGCGGCCTTAAAAGAGGCCTAGAGCTGGGCCTTTGCCCTTGGGCTGTGTCTCGTGCCATGCCAATCCAGGAAGCCTGGGGCTGCAGGCAGCCAATGAGAAACGCCCAGAGTGAGCTATAAAATCTGTGCGGGGCCCCTCATGCCTTTTTGTGCTGCAGAGAGCAGGAGCTTAATGCTGGCAGATGAGAGGGATGGCAGAGGGGGGAACTGTGGTCAGTGGAGATGAACACGACCTCTGCTCTGCGTAACCATCCCGAAGCAATGTGCGGATTCCTGAGGGAAGGCAGGAGGAAGCCGAAGGCAGCTTCGGAAGGTTCCTCTGAGAAGGCAATGTGTGGAAAATTTCTTGAACACACCTGCGAACACATGCTGCTGCCTGGAGTACTGCATGTGGAGGAAATTATGTAAAATGAAGGGACAACAATGCGATGCAACACAGTTTTTATTGCAGTTTGAGGAGGGAAGGAGCTGGGAGAAGTGCAGAGCCCCGACCAGGAGAAGCCTAAGTCTCCAGGCAGTGGGCAGAGCTGCAAAGTGCATTAAGCATGCTGCAGGAGCAGGCGCCCATCACGGGGCTGCATTGTCATATGAAGCATGCCCTAAAGCGATACTGAATTGGGGCATAAAATACTCAGAGTTGGCCATCAACCGGTACCAGACCTCCAAGCTCTGGAAACCAGCAGTGCTGAAGCGATGTTTTTCTTTCGGCATCATCCGCCAGAGAGTGCCAAAAGCTTTCCTGGAGATCTCTGTCATCTGCGGCAGGACACAGGTGTGCCTTAGCAGCTCCCACAGCTGGCACCGAAGGAAACGAGGCCTCGGCCCCAGCCGCCATAACCTCCGCAGCCACCAAAGCCTCCATGGCCGCCAAAGCCTCCATAGCCGCCAAAGCCTCCATAGCCTCCACAGCTACCATAGCCTCCATAGCCCCCATAGCCCCCATAGCCTCCGTGGCCTCCATAGCCACCATAACCCCCATAACCACCATGGCCTCCATAACTGCCGCCGTAGCCCCCAGCAATGGCCGGGACTCCTGCTGAGCCCACAACGCTGTGCTGTGGGAAGGAGCTGAGGATGGGCCCGGGGAAGGTGACCACCGTGGCCGGGGGCTGGATCACCACCGTGGAGCTCTGGCACTGACGCACGCAGGGCTCGTTGGTGGTGTCAGCCAGTGGGCACGGGGCGGCCACCCCACAGGAAGGCATGCACAGGCTGGAGCAGGACATTCTTCTCTTCGGGAGGTCAAGCTGCAAGAGATCGGAGAGTTATGGTGTAGTACAATGCATAACCCCAAATGACTTCACATTCTTGCACTTGCATCCGCTGCTCCAGGACATTGCCTTGATCATTTCAGGCGGCCAAAGCAAAGTCCCTTTCCACAGCGGATGTGCTGCTGAAAACCCCTTGCTCTCCCACACTCTTCTTCAGCCTGTCTTGCACCCAGGAAAGAAGGAAAGCCCCCTCAACAAATGAAGATTGGAAAACGATGAGTTCCAATGGTGCATTATTATTCCCTATGGATCTTAGGTGGAAGTTTATATTTGCAGCCTTTCTCTGGCTGTGAGCGAGCACTATCTGATCGTAACTAGTCGTGTTGACTTGGGGGTAGGGGAGACAGAAAAGCCTTTGAGGAAGGCAGAGCTGAGGAAGGAAAGAGGGACATAAGTCTTGGACTTACCACAACGATCAGGAAAGTCGAATGGATGAAGCTGGATGGAGAGCTGTGAAGCCCTCAGCTTTTATACGTACCCAAGACTGCCTGGGGCAGTGGCAATGGTCAGCGACAGAAGCCCCAGCTAATGATGAAATCAAGCAGAGATGCCTCATGAAGCAAAGTGAATCCATCCTCATTGGGGAGAGTAGCTAGCAAATGTGCCCTGGAGAGCAAACAGGGAATGGGAGGGACAATGGCACTCAATGACATGAAAGACGAGAAGATGCTATAGCTGACCTCATGGAACCAATAAACTCTGACTGATCCCTAATCCTCCCAGTTTGCTCATGTCTTGGAGTCCTGAGCACCTTGCAGAAGTGCTTTGCAATCCTGGGCACAGCCGTCATGCCCATCATTACCTCTCTTTTACGAAGTGGTAAAATAGAGTTATTGGTAAGTTGGGTGAAGGGAGAAGCCATTTCGTATATAAAGGTGCCCTGGAGTACATATGGGAATGCACTGCACATTCCATGATATACAACGTTCTGATTTAGCTGACATTGCAGCTTCAATAAACAGGGATCTGTCAGTAGTCCCCTACTTTGCCTACCTGGAAGTGTCACGGGTATCTTTCAGAAGATTGCTGTGACCAGCTATGAGTCTCTCAGTAGCAGCCCCACTGCTGAGTGAGCCAGCAGTGCCCAGCATGCCTGTGCTTTCGGAGAGCGTGGTCCCGTGTACTCTAGCTCTCTGTGGGTGCTCACCAGCCTCTCCTTGTGCAGCCCTCAATGTCCTCCTGAGCAGTCGAACCCCTCTAGAAAGGTATCAAGGACAACCATGTACGCAAACATGTGGGCAAGGAAGTTGAGCGTGTCCTTGTACCCTTCCTGCCCTCCTGCCACTTCGTGCACGTCATCCTCTCACACATGACCCTGCTGCCAGATCTCACTGCTCCCGTAACACACCAGTGCTGATCTCCCGGTGTGTGACTCTTGTCCCACCCTGTAAATACAGGTAGTAGTCTTTCTTTCGCCGTAAGTCACGATGCTTTATAATGCCCTGACAAGCAAGGTCATAGAGATGCCTAAGGGATGCTCCTGACCTGTTTTCCCGAAAGTGCATTGAAAGATGGTGGCCCTTTGGGACCCATTCCAAGGATGTGGAAAGGCTTCTCTATTTGCACAAACTCCTCATGCCTCTGTTTACCTCCTTGTAAAAGAGAGGTAATGCCCCGTGATGTCTGTGCCCAGGATTGCCAAGTGCCCAAGACTCCAGCACATGAGCAAAGTGGGAGGATTAGGGATCGATTGGGGTTTATTGGTGCCATGAGGTCAGCTGCAGCATTGCCTTGCCTTTCATGTCATGGTGTGTCATGGTGTGTCCCTCCCATTCCCTGTTTGCTCTCCAGGGCACATTTGTTTGCTACTCTCCCCAATGAGGATGGATTCACTTTGCTTCATGAGGCTTCACCGCTTGATTTCATCGTCAGCTGGGACATCTGTGGCTGACGCTGGCCATTGCCCCAGGCAGTGTAGGACATGTATAAAAGAGCTGAGGGCTTCAGAGCTCCCTGTCCGGCTTCATCCACTCAACTCTCCCGATCATCGTGGTAAGTCCAAGACTTATGTCCCTCTTTCCTTTCTCAGCTCTGTCTTCCTCAATGTCTCATTTGCTGTCTACTCTACCCACGTTTCATCACTAATAGTTAGGATGTGACACTGCATTCTCACAACCAGGGAAAGGCTGGGAATTAAAACTTCCATCTACGATCCATAGGGAATAATAATGTAACTTTTGATCTCATTGATTTCCAATCTTCTCATGATGAGGGGATTTTTCTTCTTTCCTATGGGGAAGTCAGACTCATGGACTGTGTGGGAGAGCAAGGGGTTCACAGCAGCAGGTCCACTGTGAAATGGGACTTAGCTCTGACTGCCAGAGATCATCCAAGGAATGTCTTTTAGCAAAGGATCCAAGTGCAGGGAACTCAGGAGGGATTTGGGGCTATGCGTTGTACTGCACCATAACTCTGTCTTTTCTTGAAGCTTGTCCACTCGAAGAGGAGAATGTCCTGCTCCAGCCTGTGCATGCCTTCCTGTGGGGTGGCCGCCCCATGCCCTCTGGCTGACACCACCAACGAGCCCTGCGTGCGTCAGTGCCAGAGCTCCTCAGTGGTGATCCAGCCCCCGGCCACGGTGGTCACCTTCCCTGGACCCATCCTCAGCTCCTTCCCGCAGCACAGTGCTGTGGGCTCAGCAGGAGTCCCTGCCATTGCCGGGGGTTATGGTGGCAGCTATGGAGGCCGTGGTGGTTATGGGGGTTATGGTGGCTATGGAGGCCACGGAGGCTATGGGGGCTATGGGGGCTATGGAGGCTATGGTAGCTGTGGAGGCTATGGAGGCTATGGAGGCTTTGGAGGCTATGGAGGCTTTGGTGGCTGCGGAGGTTATGGCGGCTGGGGCCGAGGCCTCGTTTCCTTTGGTGCCAGCTGTGGGAGCTGCTAAGCCTCTCCTGGTGCCAGCCACAGATGACACAGAGCTCCAGGAAAGACCTTAGCACATACCAACATGATGATGCCTGTTGGAAGAACGTCCCTTCAGCACTGCTGGTTTCCAGAGCTTGGCTGCTTCGTGCCTGCTTGTTGTCCAAATCTGCCTTCCTCCTGCTCTGCTTGAGCATCCTTTCAAGACTTTTTCCCCCCTGATGACAGAGACCTGCACTGAGCACCTGCTCTTACTGTGTGGTTTGTGCTCTGTTTTTCTCTCTCCACTACCTGGAGATGTGGGCTGACCCTCTTTGGGGCCCTGTTCTTGCCCAACTCCTTACCCCCTTATGCTGCAATAAAAGATGTGCTTCACTACAGTATCGACTCTTGTGTTTTCCTGATCCTTGCTGCTTCTTTCCACATACCCTAAGCCTCTGCGTATGTTGGTCTGCACTCTTTGAATCTCCCATGTTTTGCCATTTGGTCACTTTGCTCAGTTTGTTCTACGCTGATGATGGCTGCCTTGTAGAGCACTAAGCAGTGAGCTTTCTCTGGTCTCCCAACAGTGATAAACACAATATAGTCCCTATGCATTTTGTAAGATATGAAGGAGCCACAGGGATATGGAAGAAGATCTTCCAAATCCTCAGCAAAACTGGCATGCTTCCACTGCCTCCTTTTGTTGGCTTGGTGTTGGTCATATTGGGATGCCCATAGAACTGGAGAGAAAATCTCTGCATATACAGTGCTCTTGCCACATGCTGGACATGTCCCCATGCCCCGATGGAGGTGGGGACAAGGAGGAAGGGAAGTGATAGACACAGCCAAATCTTCCCAAGTGTCTCTCCAAGCCATGATTTGTCCCTGCGATACCAAGTCATATGAAACACAAAGCTTTTTGAGCAAGAGGTTGCACTGCCAATGCTGACGAGGTGCCTCCCTTCCCCACATAACTTCTCATAGTGTGACCCCAGCACTGCACATTGCTCTTGCACAAAGACAGTTCCTGCCAAAGCCATCAGGAAGTGCAGTGCGGCAGCAGGTTGGTCATTTCTGGGGTGCTCAGGAAAAGAGGCGTCATCCATCCCCGTATCTATTCAGGTTCCTGTGAACTCTTTCTCAGGCATGTGTTATGTGCTGGTTCTTGTGGTGTCCGCTGTGTGTTTTCTGAAAGCACTGTATTGGGGTTTTGTTCAACCCTGTAACATCTGCTGTGGCTGGATTTTTTGGGAGGTGTGTGGCAGCGTAGTGTACATTATGGGTGGTGTAGGTGAAAGTGTAGGAAAAGGTCCAGCAAAATCCTTTCCAGGGTTCCGGGCTTTTAGGAATTCTCCTGTCATTCCAGTGCAGAGCTGTGTCTGCAGGCTGAAGGTGGGTGACACAGAAGTGGCTGGCAAGATCTTCACCTGCAGCAGTTGGGGCACTCAAGGTAAAAGTGCTCCAAGGAGCACTGGGGGACAGGGTTAAAACTGGAGGTGGAAATGGTGCAGGGGTTCAGGAATTTAGTGGTGATGGAGGTAAGGCATTTGGGGAGGTTCTGGGGGCTAGCGATCCTCCTCCCCTTTGACCAGTTGCCTTATAGAGGCTTTTGATTGGGCCTTTGCCCTATCTCCTGCCATGCCAATCCAGGAAGCCTGGGGCTGCAGGCAGCCAATGAGAAATGCCCAGAGTGGGCAGTAAAGTCTATGTGGGGCCCATCATGCCTTGCTGGACTGCAGAGTGTAGGAGCCTAAGGTTGGAATAGCAAAGGAACAGCAAAGAGGAAGAAACTGTGGTCAGTGGAAATCAGCATGGTCCCTGCTCTGAGCATACATGAGAACCCATGCTGCCACTTCGGGTATTGCATAGAGAGGAAAAAAAAAGAAGCAAGGAACACCATTGTGATGCAACACAGCTTTTATTGCAGTTTGAAGGGGGAAGGAGTTGGGAGAAGTGCAGAGCCATAGCCAGGAGAAGCCTAAGTCTCCAGGCAGTGGGCAGAGCTGCAAAGTGCATTAAGCATGCTGCAAGAGTAGGCACACATCATGGGGCTGCACTGTCATATGAAGCATGCCCTAAAGTAGTACTGAATTAGATAATAAAATATTCAGAGTTGGCAACCAGCAGGAACAAGTCATTCAAGCTCTGGAAAACAGCAGTGTTGAAGGGATGTTCTTCCAATGGGCATCATCATGTTGGGATGTGCCAGGGGATTTTCTGGAGCTCTCTGTGGTCTGTGGCTGGCACCAGGTGTGGCTTAGCAGCTCCCACAGCTGGCACCAAAGGAAACGAGGCCTCGGCCCCAGCCGCCATAACCTCCGCAGCCCCCAAAGCCTCCATAGCCGCCAAAGCCTCCATAGCCTCCACAGCTACCATAGCCTCCATAGCCCCCATAGCCACCATAGCCCCCATAACCCCCATGACCTCCATAACTGCCACCATAGCCCCCAGCAATGGCCGGGACTCCTGCTGAGCCCACAGCACTGTGCTGTGGGAAGGAGCTGAGGATGGGCCCGGGGAAGGTGACCGCCGTGGCCGGGGGCTGGATCACCACCGAGGAGCTCTGGCACTGATGCACACAGGGTTCGTTGGTGGTGTCAGCCAGAGGGCATGGGGTGGCCACCCCACAGGAAGGGACACACAGGCTGGAGCAGGACACTCTTCTCTTTAGAAAGTCAAGCTTCAAGACAAGACAGAGTGATGGTGCAGTACAACCCATAACCCTAAAACCCTCTTGCGTTTCCTGCACTTGGAAACTCTGCTAGAGGACATTCCTTGGATGATCTCAGGCAGTCAGAGCTAAGCCCCATTCCACAGTGGACTTGCTGCTGTGAACCCCTTGCTCTCTTACAGAGTCCATGAGTCTGAGCCACCCATAGGAAATAAGAAAAGCGACCTCCTCATATGAAGATTGTAAATCAATGAGATCCAAATGCATTTGAGTACATTAGTGTTCCCTACAGATCTTACATGGAAGCTTATATTAGCAGCCTTTCCCTGTCTGTGAGAGAGCACCATCATACCTTAACAATTCATGATGAAAGGGGAGTGTAAAAGACAGAAACGAGATGTTGAGAAAGGCAGAGCTTAGGAAAGAAAGATGGACATAAGTCTTGACCTTATCACAGTGATCAAGAGAGTCGAGTGGATGAGGCTTGACAGAGAGCTGTGAAGCCCTCAGCTCTTTTATACATGTCCTACACTGCCTGGGGCAGTGGCTAGCGTCAGCGACAGAAGCCCCAGCTAATGACGAAATCAAGCAGTGAAACCTCATGAAACAAAGTGAATCCATCCTCACTGGGGAGAGTAGCTAGCAAATGTGCCCTGGAGAGCAAACAGGGAATGGGAGGGACACACTATGACACACCATGACATGAAAGACAAGGAGATGCTGTAGCTGACCTCATGGCACCAATAAACCCCAATCGATCCCTAATCCTCCCACTTTGCTCATGTGCTGGAGTTTTGGGCACCTTTCAGAAATGCTTGGCAATCTTGGGCACAGCCATCAGGCATGTCATTAACTCTCTTTTACAAGGTAATCAATAGAGGTATTGGTAAGTCGGGCTAAGGGAGAAGCCATTGCATTATGCTCAGAATAAATCCCAAAGGTCCACCATTTTCCAATGCTGTTTTACCACATCAAGTCAGGAGCATCCCTTAGTCATCTCCATGACCTTGCTTGCCAGGGTGTGATTAAGGATCGCTGCTTGACAGCCATGCAAAGAGTAGGAGGTGCATTTGCTGTGTGGGAAGACCGACATGCTGGGAGCTCAACACTCGTGTTTGGGGAGCAGTGTGGTAGGACAGCAGCATCATGTGTGAGGGTGATATGTGCATGGGGGGGGGGCAGGAGGGCAGGAAGGGAACCAGGACTTCACCAGCTTCCTTGGCCACGTGCCTGTGAGTGTGGTCCACTTCGAGCCATCTCCGGAGGGACTCAATTCCTCAGCTGGACATTGAGGGGGATGCAATAAGAAGCTGTTGCGCACCCACAGAGAGCCAGGGTGCACATGGACACGGTCCCCACAGGCACAGGCACACTGGCCACTGCAGGCTCACTCAGGAACATGTTGGCAAAGTGGGGGATCAATGACAGATCCGTGTTTACTGATGCTGTAAGGTCAGCTAAAGCAGTGCCTTGTCTATCATGGAATATGCTGTGCCATATCTCATCACTCATATGCACTCCAAGGCACATTCACATACCACTGACTCCAATAAATATAACCAAGATTTACTTGTCTGTTTATGTTTGTCATGAAGGTTGTCCACTGGCTTTCATGAGTCCTTCTCCATTGTGCCCTCACCCCCTGGCTGATGCCCTGAGCAGTCTGGGACATGTGTAAAAGACCTGAAAGCTTTACAGCATCTATCCAGATTTCTGCTTTGACTCTGTTGATCAAATGGGTAAGCGCAGCAATTGGGAGCATCTTGCAGATCTCTCCCTGCCTCCCTCGATAGAGTTTCTTGCAGTAACCCTTGCCTAATCCCTGGTGCATTTTCCAGGACTCCGTGCCTGCCTGAAAGATGTCCTGCTCCAGCCTGTGTGCCCCTTCCTGTGGGGTGGCCATGCAGTGCCCACTGGCTGATACCACCAACGAGCCCTGTGTGCATCAGTGCCAGAGCTCCTCGGTGGTGATCCAGCCCCCAGCCACGGTGGTCACCTTCCCTGGACCCATCCTCAACTCCTTCCCACAGCACAGTGTTGTGGGCTCAGCGGGAGTCCCTGCCATTGCTAGTGGCTAGGGTGGCAGTTTTGGAGGCCATGGTGGTTATGGAGGCTCTGGGGTATATGTGGGCTATGGAGGCTCTGGGGTGTATGTGGGCTATGGAGGCCTTGGTGGCTATGAGGGCTATGGAATTTATGGTAGCTGTGGAGGATATGGAGGCCTTGGCGGCTATGGAGGCCTTGGCGGCTATGGAGGCTTTGGTGGCTGCGGAGGTTATGACGGCTGGGGCCGAGGCCTTGTGTCCTTCGGTGCCAGCTGTGGGAGCTGCTAAGCCACAGCTGGTGCCAGCTGCAGATGACAGATTGCTCCAGAAAGGCAGTGGTGCCTTCCAACATGATGCATTAAGGAAGGACATCCCTTGCACTCTCCTGGGATTCAGAGCTTGGACGCTTCGTACCAGCATGTTGCTGAGTTCTAGTTTCCTCCTGCCCAACTTCAGTATCCTTTTATGCCTTGATTCCCATGTCAATGTCACCCTACGATGGTTGCCTGCTTTTGTGCATGGTTGATGCCATCTGCTAGAAGATATCAGCTGCCCTTTACTGATCCATGCCTCTTCTCCCAACTCCTCCCCCCCCTCAAACTGCAATAAAAGCTGTGTTGCATTGCAACATTGACCCTTTTGGCAGCTTCATGATTTTTGTTTTTTCCAGTCACTGTTTTTGTTTTGGGTTTGTTTGTTTGTTTGTTTGTTTTTTGCTCACATTCTGTATTGCATTTTCCACCCACATGAATTAATCCTCAAACCATGAACCATTATTTTTTGTCTGAATTTATTCTTCACTCTGGCTGTTACTATTTCTAGATCAATAATGTGAGCAGTAATTCTAGAGCAATAATGTGAAATGTTACATTGTCATTAATCTGCTTATCACATTTGTGGAAGCTCTTAATTTCTCTCAGAAAAGAGTTTTGTACTGCAAGGTAGGGATATTCTAGCAGATCATGAGCTTCATTACAAAAGACAGATTTCAAAGTTGAAATACCACTTTCTGGGTTTTTTTTTTTTTTTTTGGTCTATAGAGGAATGAACGTCAAACCAGTGGAATATTTCTTTCCTGTTCCTACTCTGCACCCTGTTCCCACTCTGCACCCTGTTCCCACCCAGTTGTAATGCCTGGGGCAATACATTGAGCATTCACCATGCAATGGGGCTAGTGCATTCATGAATGCTGTCATCTGTGGGCAGCTTGAGGGCATTCTTCCCCCTGTGACTTTAAGGAAGCTCTGCAGAATGTGTCAGGAGGCCATGTGTGGGCTCTGCATTTCTTCACCCTTCTGTCTGCACTCCAATACCCTCATCTTGCTTTAGGCTGGAAAAGTTGCTCTGTCCTGAGAAGGACGTGGCAAATTGGGACCTGAGCATTACCTGAGCCCTTGCAGGGATTGCTGTTACAAGTGGCAACTTCCAGGGACTCAGGCTGGTCCTGGGAAAGTGTCAAATGTTCAGCACATATTTAATCACATTGTGTAGAAAAGAATTCCTGGGATTTTGTGACCTTTGCACCTGAAGAAGAAACATGGAAAACCTATGATCAAGGATATATTTACCATTCAATCGATAAGTAAAAGAAGAAGGAAATAATAATGTGATAATGAAAACCAGGAGACATACTTAGGTACAGAAAATTTATTTGGAAAGAGACAGCTTTTCTACAATTCTGGAACAAAATTGTACAGAATATAAACACCATATTTCCAGGGGATCAGTGAGGTTCTGGCTAATCACCAGGGTTAAAGTTATGCAGTCTATAAAAAAATGGGTTTTCTGCCTTGGCACAGTTGCTGTGTGCATTTTCTAGCATCCTAAGTCACCACTCTAACTTCAGTGTCAATAATATAACTGAAATAAGACAAAGCACAGTGTAAGCAGATGACTAAACTGGAAAGCCAGAGGGTAACAGATCTAAACTAAAGGCAAAATGAGAAAATGCACACATGAACCTGCCTTTCACAGGTGCTGAGAATTCGCAGCTCTCATTTGCAGCCAGACACCACCCAGCACTGGCGCTGATGTCCTTCAGCTCCACCCACAATTTGCACCTTGAGTTTCCTTTGCTGCTTCTTTAAACCGCTCTGCACACACCTTAGTATGTCCACCGCTTCCCAGAGCGGTATGAATTGCATGGATGTGTCCACTGGGAAGAGTAGGTATAGGAGTATTTTGGGGTACATCGTGGCTCAGATCCGGTGATGACCTGGGGTGCAACTTTCTCGGTTGCTGCCTCCAGTCGCCCCATTGTCTCCGCTGGCAGAGGTGCTGCGGTGGGAGCCCCTGCCAGGGGGACCTCTGAGGGCTCTGAGGCTCCCACGACGGTTTGCTGTGGATAGGTGGTGAGGATGGGCCCTGGGAAGGTGACAACGACAGGGGGTGGGTATATGATCACCCGGGAGTCACCACAGGCCACGACGCAGGGCTCGTTGCTGCTGGTGGCCAGGGGTTGGGGACACTTGGCATCGCAGGAGTTGGTGCATGCCAGCTGCTCAGAAGCCATTGCCTGGCCCTGGTAAGGGAATGCCTGCAATTTATTTGCACAGTTAATAAAACCAATAAAAATCTATGCACTTGGTTATTGACACTTCAAAGAGTGGTTCTGAGAGATCTTTAGACAGGGATAATTTGGATAAAGACGGTAGTTAAGCTCCTTTCCTTCTATCTACCACCTTTCACTTAGCTTGCCTCTGTTTGGCCTAATTTGCTACTTCGGCCTTGACCTCTTTCTTTCCTTTGCTCTGTGAGAGCAAAACCCCTCCCCTTTCTTTGTGTGCCATCTCCAAAACTGACATCTGCTCTAAAACCTCCCAGTCCTTTGTAATGTTTCCTGAAGACAAGTTTGAACTTGTTCCCACAGCATTTCTTTTCCTCCCACACACAGCTTCTCAGCCTGCATTTTGTAGATGGAGCATTAGGGAGCAAGGGGAAAAAGATCTGAGTTTTTTAATAGGTTTGCATTTGAATCATCTCTTTAGCAGCCTGCTTAATTTCCTACATGATTTTCCTTGCAGATTCCTGTTTTTTTCAGGTGCTAAAAAGTTCCACTAAAACACAGAAACACATAAGGTAAAAATAAATGGGGGGTTAAAAATACTGGTTTAGTTAGACACATAACTTAAAATATTGTCAGCCCAAATAAGAAAACTTCAGCTTCAGTTAAGGTTAAACACATTTCATACTGTTTATTTATTTTTCCAGGTTAACTTTTCGCATAGAAACTAGTTCTCCATTGTATAGTATTGCATTGTATTTTAAGATTGTACGCCTTTTATGATAAATAAGGAAAAAGGATTATTTTACTCCCAGTGAAGTTCTGTGTGCTGCTGTCCTTGAGAACATTTGGAAGACAGAAGTAGGGCTTCAGGCAGCTTTGCAGCACTCCTTACAAATAGTTAACAGAAAATGCAGGAAGTTTCTAAAGCTGATGGTGGGCAATTTGGAGCTAATCTCTGAAATCAGCCAGTTTTATCTATGGAGAGGTAGAATACCTGATATAAAATACGTAGCCAGCAATACTTTCTGATAAATAAGCTATTTTATTGCCAAGCATAAAGTAAAAATATCCTGAAAACAACTTTACTTCAGAAACTCAGTGCTATTTTGCACCAGATTCTAGCAAAGTGCTGGCACAGGGGAATTGCCAATTGCTGCTGAGCTCTTTGATCTGTTTACTTGTCTCAACTCAGAGCAAAGCAAATCTATCCTGAAATGTATCATTCTGGGGAGAAAAAACAAAATAAAAGGCAAAAATAATGAATAACATTTTACCCCAAATACTTTTAGGTTAGAACACAGATTTAACTTAAGAATTGCTTAATCTAATCTCGGTTAAAACACATTGAAACTAGTGGAGTTCCAATAGAAATGAATGCTTATTCCCACTGTTACATTAAATGATAATATCTAATCATCACTTGGTGTAGCTTGTTGTGACTCCATTTAGCTAAGGATGGCTAGGTTATGAACAGCAGCAATGCTGCATGTCTAGAACTACACAGAACTAACTTTGAATAAGGATTTTTACTTCAATGGTTATCTGTGAAATCCCCCACCTAACAGCTGCTCAACCCCCTTGTAAGCCAAATAAGCCAAAACAAAGGCAAAATTTGTTCTCAGAGCTCTGCTGAAAATATTTCAGAACTCAGACTGAAATTCCTAATTCCCCCATGAAGCCCTTACTTTTATTTTTGCATCCTTTATCTAGTATAGAAAGCCTCTGCAGAAGGATGCTTACTAATGACCCTGAGAGCCAGAATATTTATGCAGGATTTAGTCCCAATTTTAACAAAAACATCATGATAAAGCAAAATGAAAGTCAAGGTTTTTATAGTTGTCAAATCAGACTTACTCAGTGCACCGGAGAGAACAAGTCAAGGGAAGTAGTTAGAAAAAACTTGCATGGAGAGAGTATTTATACCCTTTCTTATATTGCCTGGAGGAGCTGAGACACCCTTTGTATAAAGGCCTTAATTACTTATGAACCAAACCCTGTTGCATGTATTACTGCTGTAGTTGCAGTAATTGTTTTGTTCACTGTTCATGATTATCTAAAGCTGAGTTGGGTAATAACGCAAAATGCAGATGGTAACTTTCAAGTTCTTTTAATCTTGAAATTTCCTGGTTCTACTCTACTGATTTCATTAAGAATTAAAAATGCAGTAAGGATTAATAGCCTTCTGGTGACTTATCTTTGCTAAAAAAACAACTGCACAGGGAGCCTTGGAAATGGCAATGCGCAGTGTGGCAACACACGCAAGATTTCCTTATTGGAAATATAAGCTAACATCTAGTATGTGTCTCCATGCCTAGATAAATCTCTAGAAAGACAGAGCTTGTTTTTCATCTGATATAATGTTAATAAGGTTTACGGGTGTGTTATTAAGGCAGGGAAGTATCTGGTGCAAAAACTTTACAGAGATTTATCTTTTAAACAAAGATGAAGCCATCTCCTATTGTGAAGCTTAAAATGAGTAGATTGAAAGGCTTTCATATTTCAGATGCATACGTCAGAGCAGTCTAAATCCACTGGGATATTACTGCTATTAACATAAAATAATTTTCATGTATGCCATAGTAACAGATGTTTGTGAACTTCTTTTGGAATCTCATTTCCTGTTGTCTTCAGAATATTCCTGATAAGCTCCACGGCCCAGGGGATCTTTATGGGCTCCATACAAAATAAGAATAATTAATGTCATAAATGCATCATGTCATAAACACCATGATGCTGATGGATTTAATCAATTTAAATGTGTTTGGCATTTTGATGCATGAAACTTCCATCCAGTGGGAAGAGTGAGTGTGGTGAAGGGATTTCTGGGAATATGGGTGTATTGCACAAGCACTTTGACAAGTCCCTCCCAGTAGCCTCTGCCACTGGAGGGAGCCTCTGTGTGCATGGGAGCCTCCCATCGCCATGTGCATAGGGACAGAAGTGAGTCCATCAGTAGCAGATGGGGTAATGTTCAGTCTGTTGCTATGTGCTGTGGCAGTTGGCCTCAGATTTTCATAGTTTGATCCTAACAAGGTAGGATGAATGTCATATGTCAAAGGAGCTCATATTGTAACTAAAAATACAGTCTAGATTATTTTTCTTCCCCTCCCTATGTTATCAGTGCTCTTGGTTCTAACTCTTTGGTAATTCCTAGCTGGGAGATACAGAATCTTAGAATCATAGAATGGTTTGGGTTGGAAAGGACTTAAGATCATCCAGTTACACCCCCTTCCATGGGCAGGGACATCTCCCACTAGACCAGGCTGCTCAAGGCCTGACATCTCTCCAAGGTTCACATCAAAACTCCTAGTTTAAAACATCAGTATTAACGCACATATAGCAAACATGAAAGTCACCCCTACAAAAGGATTCCAGCAAAGCACTCTGTATTCTTCTCTCACTTGAACTCTGTGGCATTTGGGAGATCCATGACAGAACTTGGAGCTGAATCCTCGCTGTCATATTAAGATGAAATCCCTTGAGTACAAACTAATTCACTCTTCAGAATTCTCCCATAATATAGCAATACTACACAAAATTTTCTCTTCCCCCCCTTCTTCTACTCCCCTTGCAGTTTGTGTTTAGTGCTCTGTTTAGTACTAGCTGCTATAGTGTCTAAGAAATGTAATAAAGTCAACAAAGTGCAGAGAATAATGCAGACTGCATATACCACAATATAGAATGTTAATATTGTTGGTGCCTATTAATTTTAAATTGTTTTAGAAAATTATATCCTTGTGTAAGACAGGCACAGCAGTAATAATGGCTGTTGCCTAGCTAAGATATGGTTTATGTGGTCAAACCAGTTCAACTTCAGAGCACAAAAGTTTTGTTTGTGAAGCTGAGTCAGGAGCATTTGCTAATGAAGAAATAATCAAAGCAAAATGCTTGGGGATGGATGCTCTGCTGATGCAGGTCTGCAACATTCATTCTCTTCACTTCAAAGAGGCTCTACTTGCTTACATCATCTGAACACATACTATATCAGCAAAAATTTTGCCCATTAGGCAAGTGTGAACTGAAATATAGGTACAGATTGGTAGTAAGAGTGGTACAGATTGGTAGCAAGAGTTATGCAGTAGTGTATAGATCCACCAGTTCTTACACTATCAGAAGCTTTGGCTTTCTGATTTTATATAAACTACAAGCGAAAGTTGAATAAGCCAAAATTTGAGGCAATGAATCACAGCCTAATTAGGACAATGCCAGAAATGACCTTGATAAATCTCCTTTAAGGTGATACTCTTGCCCAACACTAGGCGTCACCTACAGCTATTATGATAATGCAACTATTTGCATAGGCGATGCATTAATAAATGTTTGTGAAACACTTTCAGTCCTCAAAACATTCCCATGGTGTTTAATTATGCAGGGTGTTTCCAGAAACACCTCATAAATCATAATTTATGGCAGAAGGAGCATGATTTAACAGAACTAGAGCTACTACAAAAAAGGTAGTTCATGGACTGGGTACATGAGAAGGTGGAGGATGGTCTTCTCCAGCATATTTGCCATCTTAAGAGAACAGAGGTTTTTCTGAAGGTCTTTTGATAACATTTTGTGGGTAAAACTTTCTTGTACGATGGCTTCATGATGTGTGCAAATGCTGGCTGGCTCCTGGAAGGCTTTCCAACCTTCTCAGACCCTCACAAGTATGGAGGGCTGGGATGCACCCCAGTTTTGTCTTTACCACAGGTATCTGGGGCTTAGCAGATCAGCAAAAAACCCCAAAATACAGTTGGCGACCCAGGGCTTTAGCTTTTTTTCTCACTTCTAGCTGGGATAAAACTAGATCTTGTATACTGAAAAATGGTAAAACTGTGAAAAACCTTATCATTTGGCATGATAAACTTAGAAGAAAGAAATTTTGAAAGAGCACAGAAGGGAAGGGCATGATGCAGGGCAGAAGGCAGAAGCCACCCTCACTACGTGCTGTTGAGATCTATACTGAAATGTATTGTAATACAAGAAAATCAGGATGTTAGCTTGTTCATGGCAAGAAAGCAACTGAAATTATTTAGATGTTGTAAAATCTATTTGGAGTATACCTATGTTGCATGCTCTCCCTGATCACAGCATGATTTTATCTATTGTTAATCCTGTTTCTTGGTTTATAGGTGGAAACCCCAGTCATGCAGATAAAGTCACAAGATGCTGAGTTAGCTCTGTAAGATTTGGTCTCCACAGCTCCCTCTGGTTGCCTCAGATGACATTACACAATCTGCCTCAATTTCCTTTTGAGTCTTGAGGTTCTTTTTTTTCTTACCCACTTCCCAAGCATCCATCTCCACTCTTCATTGTATGGCATTAGGCAGCAGGTAGCAAACTGTTTTCCTTCTGTCATGCATAAGCCCTTGCTTTCAGAAAATTATCTTTTGTCAATATGCATATAATTATGGATGCTGAAGATGCTGGCTGGTTTCCTAGAGATAGATAAGGAGAAAACCAGGCTGGGTTATAACTGTGTAAATCAGCTTTACCTTACCTGTCATGTCACAATTAAAATGAGGGCTACATTGTGTTGGCTATGAAATAACAACATAAGGGATGTTCCCTGAATTGGATCAGATCTCAGAACATCAGTCTGACAAAAAATGGGGAAGGAACTATTGTCACTATTTATAGATCCGGTACGGACACACAAAAGTTAAATGCTGAACTGTCATTCCAGGTGAGCACAAGTTAAAGAGAAGATAAAGCTGGGCCATTTGAGAAGATGTATGGCAGGAGAATGAATAGAGATAACAATAAATAATAAACTGAAATAAGAGGTGTTCAGATTGATAACTCTGGGCAAGTCCAAGTTAGATATAAGGAAGAAGTTCTTTACTGTGAGGGTGGTGAGACACTGGAACAGGCTGCCCAGAGAAGCTGTGGCTGCCCCATCCCTGGCAGTGTTCAAGGCCAGGTTGGACAGAGCCTTGGGCAACATGGTCTAGTGTGAGGAGTCCCTTCCCATGGCAGGGGGTTGGAACTAGATGATCTTAAGGTCCTTTCCAACCCAAACCATTCCATGATTCTATATAAGGAGGAGGAAAAAATTGCCCATGATGTAAACCCTCAGCATCATAGTCTGAATTCAGAGTTGACCCTGCTTTAAATGAGAGGTTGGATGACAGACATAAGAAAATGTTAGAAATGCAGAATTAGATCCTCAACTGGTGCAGGTTTGCTTTATTAAGCTTTAAAAACTCTCATTTTCAGTCCTGTTATCTAAAATATAGTGTGCAGGTCTGAGATGTTGCCTTAAAGCACAATTGTTTCTTAATTAATAGCCAACATACAGAATCAGTTTTGATGTATAAGAAGAAACAATAGTTTTGAGTTGCGTGGTATCAGAGCTTGCTGAAACAGTGATGATTTCTAATACTGTAGTGTGGTGCCTGTAGAAGATGTTGTACGGCCTTCACAAAGTTCTTTGAAAGTATTTGTGCTCAACCTTCAACAGGATATATTTAACAAATGAATTTTTCCCCTGCAGGGGAATCCCACACATTCATTCATCTCAAATTTTAAGGACAATTTATGGCATGGTAACCTAAAGTTATTTAATCAGGAAAAATCCACAAGAATGTAAACAAATTGTGCAGGAGAATGAATGAAGTATTTTTAGCAACCTGTGGGTGTAGCAGGTAAATCTGATGTGATTCACCCTGTGTCCTCCCTGGCAGACCTCAGGCTTCTGTTGGTTAGAGGGTGAGAAATACTGTTCAGCACAGACCTCTGCTATCACATACCTGCCCTGGGGCGGCTGACTTTTAACGGGGATTGAAGTACTCAAAGGTCAAGGTCTAGAACTAATGATGACTGTATTAACAGTGTATCAAGAATGAAGATTTTATGTGTAATTTAAAGTGATGTTATTACTTGATATTTGAATGTAAGGAGTCTGATAAGAAAAAGTTTGACTCATCCTCTTTATTTGTTCCAATCTTTTGTGTGGGAAAAGCAGAAACATGTTTGAGGTGAGGATTTTGAACATTTCTTCTATATGTAACTATAGGTAGGTGTTATTGCTGAAAAGTTCCTTGAGAGGGCAGACCAAAGACTTGGTATGAACAAACATAGAATCACAAAATCATAGAATCATAGAATAGTTTGGGTTGGAAAGGACCTTAAGATCATCTAGTTCCAACCCCCTGCCATGGGAAGGAACTCCTCACACTAGACCATGTTGCCCAAGGCTGTGTTCAGCCTGGCCTTGAGCACTGCCAGGGATGGGGCAGCCACAGCTTCTCTGGGCAGCCTGTTCCAGTGTCTCACCACCCTCACAGTGAAGAACTTCTTCCTTATATCTAACTTGGACTTCCCCTGTTTAAGTTTAAACCCACTACCCCTTGTCCTATCGCTACAATCCCTGATGAAGAGTCTCTCTCTGGCATCCTTTTAGGCCCCCTTCAGGTATTGGAAGGCTGCTATGAGGTCTCCATGCAGTCTTCTCCAGGCTGAACAGCCCAACAATGTAAAAGATGTTAATATAGAAAATGAGTAAAGGGTAAGAATTTAAGAGCACTCTATACTGGTCCTGCACTTAGGAGAAGCTCTCTGAAACTGGAGAGGGAAAGAGAGGGACAATGAGGAGAATGGGGAATCTGCACATCGGAAAATTTTTGATATGATGAACAATCCCTTTGTATGTTCAAGGCTTATTATCAGATCTGAATTAATAGCTACTTTATAGTAAAGATCTCATTCCAGGGCATCTAAAGAGTTACATGATATTAACTTTATAATAGGCACTTTGCTAATGTAAATCAATACAAAGCACTTGCAAAGTATTTTGAAACTCTTTCCTTGAGGACACTTGGAGATTTCCCAGTGAATGACTTTGCCCTGGCTGACCCTCAGAGAGGCATTTCACATGTTAGAGGTAGCTGGGAGTATAAATCTGATTAAACAAAACCTAGGATGTAGGGAAACTGCAGTGGAATAAGACCAGACTTCTACTACACAATCTGGGCCCCCGCAATCCTTCTCCTTCCTGCAGGCTACAGCCATGTAGAGCTTTCCAGCACTGCTACACGTGCCTGTCCTCCTTTATAACATGGCTATTGCCCAAAGTCCTAGGTCACACAGCAGTGGAGTGTATTCACAGCAAAATTACACATGGCACATATATGTCAGGTAGTTCATGGTTATGTTGACCAACACAGGTTTTGCACAGAACCTTAGGGAAGGAGAAAGAAAGGACAGACACAGTCGACATCCAAATGAGCAAGGTTCCTCCGTCATGACACTACAACAAGCACCTAAATCTTTAGGACAAGTGTGGTGCCAGTAAACAGTGGTGTAACTTTTGTGGTGGATGGTAGCTATTAGTGTTTGGCTTGCTGATCTGCTATTAAATTCACCACCGATGGGGACTCATTCATAGGGCTAGACTGTTACAGGGTACTGATATTCAAAAGACATGAATAACAACCTCAAGCTGCACCAGGGGAGGTTTAGGTTGGCAATTAGGAACAATTTCTTCACTGAAAGGCACTGGAACAAGCTGCCCAGGGCAGTGGTGGAGTCACTGTCCCTGAAAGTGTTCACGCACCGTGTAGATGAGGCCCTCAGTGACACAGTTTAGTGGTGGCCTTGTCAGTGCTGGAATAATGGTGGCACTTGATGTGCTTTAAGGGTTTTGCCAACCTGGTTGATTCTATGATTCTTAGCTGAGCAAACTGAGCATAGTGTATACTACATTGCTGAAGGGAGGCAAGATGTCTGGTTTCCACTGTCTTGGGATTTGTCCCATGAACTTTAAAACAAAACATTGGGGTGATTTGTTGAAAACTAAAAAAAAAAAAAAAAAAAAATAACCTCACGCATGTATTTCTAAATTGAAGGTGTTGCTCAACAAACACCTGGGTTGTTTAAATCTGAAGGCAGAGGCTTACTTTCGCAATGCTCTGCGTGTGTACAAATATAGTTAATGCTTATGAAGTATTTTGAAAACTATATTTGTTATTACTGAAAGGATCATATAGGAGCCACCCGAATTTGAGTTTTATTTATGGGAAAAGAAGTGGCAGGTTTAATTTGCAGATCCCAATGACTTGAGTAGGTTAATATGGAGAAAATGCCCTAGGTGATGGGGAAGGCTATTGGAAACTGTCCGCTGGGAATTACAATGAGGAAAAGGTCTAATGCTCAGCCTAATAACTCATTAGCCCAAACTATTACTGTATGTTGGCCAATATATATTCTTTGCGCTATGAAGTTGCATGTATCCACATTACAGATCCTTTTTCTGCACAAATTCTCCCAATGAAATGACCCAGAGAAAGGGTTATAGTGCCCTGCTGCTGCCTGTTCATACTTGGTCAATGATATTTGTTCTATTTTGAATAAAATCATAGAAATAACTGGTTAGAAAAAGACATTTAAGATCATTGAGTCCAACCATTACCGCAGCACTGCCAAGTCCACCACTGAACCATGTCACTAAGGGCCTCATCTATACGTTTGTTTGAAATAGGCTGGGAAATGCCTCCTAATACGTCAGTTAATTAAAATCTCTTCATCTTTAAGAGCCTGGGAAGGAATAGGGAGGAGGTTTCGTGGTGCTCTGTGCTGCAGAGCCTGCCAGCTTTCTGTGACCTGCTTCAGAGGTGGACTGGCCTGCCACTGTGCAGGCTGAAGCACCCTCAATAGCCAGCAGCATCTTTCTTCTCTGCAGTTTGACTGAGGTCTCAAAACATGCAAAAACTTACAAATATTGAGTGGTGACTTAGTTAATCCTGTTATGAGTGTTGAGGCTCAGGAAGGTGACAACACCACTTATAGTGGCACTCACAAAGGTTCAAAAATAAAATGTAGAGCAAAAGGAAACCCCAGAAGTGTGTGCTGCATGGCAATATTTAATGGGAATGAGAAGCTGAATATACATGTGCAAAATAGGATGGATAGGATATAATCAGAAGAGTTCCAGGACTTCATGAGGGTCTACAATGAATCTCCAGTTTCATGATTTTACATAGAATGTTCTTCTTTGCTGAGATATTTTATGAAGATATCTGTTATTACAATTTCTTGAAGTTAGCATTTTTTTTTTTGCCCTGGTTTGCATCAAATGAAGTATAGGCAGAAAAATAAGCTGGAAAACCATTACATCATGGCTCTAAGCAGAAATAAAGCACAAGAAAGACTTGCAAAATGCCTGGTCTTAAGAAATGCCAAGTAGAACTGATTTTTTTTTTAAATTGTAAATGCTGGTTCCACAAAATAGACAATGAATATGAATTTTGATAAAATTGATTTTGGAACCCAAGATTTTTAGTAATCTAAATTTGAAATATTTGATGGTTTTTATTTCAAGAGAAATTGATAATAGAAAGTCAATATTGGCATAAAAACTTGAATTTATTGAGACATTTTTATCAAACCAAAAATGTATTTTTTTTAATCTTGTTTCTTGGAGAAGTCTTTTTTTTTCTTTCTTTCTTTCTTTTTTATTTTTTTTATTTCATTCTAATTTTGAATAAGATCAATAGTGAAAATTCAGTTTCTTGAAGTTTGGAAATTCAAGTCCTCATGCAGGTCTAGTGCCAGGAAGCCAATGTTTTATTGACTCAACTGGGAACTGTAGGAACTCAGCACTTCTATAATCCATTATCCATAAACTTAGTCGTGATCTTTCTTATTGTTCAGTACTGCTTTTCACTTTATCCACAGATATCCATGCAGGATTTAGGTTGGTCTGCAAGTTCTATAACAAAAGGGTATGGACAAATGAGGAAAAGAAGGATTAAAGTTTCCTATACCATAAAATGATAATCCTGAGTTACATGCTGTCCCAGAACCACACATACCCCTAAACCCATTAAATCCCCTGGAACCAAAGAAGTTTCTGACATCGAACAAGGCAGTAGATCCCACTATGGTTTGCTGAGGAAAAGTGGTGAGAGTTGGGCCGGGATATATCACAGAATATGGTGGCAGATCAGGCTCCACTATGTCCATTACTGTGTCAGGGTATTTTACGACATAGGTCTCATTGGAGGTGAGGGCAAATGGCTCAGGGCATATCAGCCCAGGTGGCAGGCAGCACTCGTAGGGAGACATGGGACAGATCCAGACCTGTAACACAAAAAGAGGAGGGGAGAAAAGGCAGCTGTTAGTCTAGCAAACAGTTTATGTATGAGATGTCAAGATTTTGGGAAGACAGGGTTGCATGCTGGATGCTGTGGTTGATGGCAAAAGGGGAAATTGCCAAGTTCATGTGGTAGTTACATGTTTGTTTGGTTTCCTTTTTCTGCCCAGTAAATCTCCTTCCTAAATAACCCCTTTGTTGTTTCAATATATGCTGATATTTTCTAGATCACCACTGTTTTCATCCTAAAACACTCCTCTGCTCTTGCTTGTCTACTCTTCTTCTCTTCCTCCTCCTATTACCAATTCAAACTGTACTGAAATCCATAACCCAAACTCAACGCCAATTTTTAAACTTCAATTTTAATCCTCACTGCACTGGCAAACCAAAACATGGGGGGTGAAGCCAGTTGCCTCATCTCACCTGATTAGAAATGGAGCAGTATGATCTGGGATGGAGATCCACCCATCTTTTATTAGACAAATTATATACCATCTAAATTACAGTATCTTATATTTGAAATCACACAGCTCTTTAAAACTGTACCTGGTATCAAGGCCAGATTTTCCTGGGCATTGTATAATTATAGATTAACAAGATGTCCTTGCCCTGAATTGTGCCCACACTAATGAGGCACAATTCAGTAGCAAACAGAGTGAGGGAGAAGGGATAATTTTCTTCACTTTATCTTTGTGAAACTGATGTAGAAAAGACTAAGGGCTGGCATAAAGGATGGTCCTGAACTGATTTTCCAAATAAGTCCCCACAATTACCCCAGGAGTCATTGGGAGAGACAAAATTCAGAGGTGGTTTCATGTGTCTAAACATCTTGTTTTAGAACACACTATAGCTGCCTTCTCCAATCCTGAGGGCTGCATCTTCAGCTTTTTCAAATTGACCTTATGCCTTTGACTTGAAGGTAAGAAAAAGGCAACAACAATGTTTAACCAGCTAAAGACCTGGATCTGAAATAGCTAGTTTTGCCTTTGGAAAAAGAATTCCTACTACAGATTAGTCTAAGGGCAGGGATCCTTCAGCTCATCCTAGTATCCCTGAGAAGGGGTGAAAAGGAGCACTTGTATGCTCCTTCTAGATTTAAAATTCAACACTATAAATATATTCTAAACAAAACCAGCAGAAAAGTGGCCTTTTAGTCACAAAAAACAAGCTACAGGCTTTGTAGGATTTTGAAATTATTTAGGACAAATTCTCCAGCTGTTAAAAGAAGCTTCCTTGGAGACAGCTGAGAGTGAGAAGATACAAAAATTACATTAAAAAGAATGACAAAAATTATATTTCTTCAATGTAATTTTTTCATCAATAACTTCTTTAATAAAATATAGTCTTTATAATATGAAAAGGATGCATGCAAGTCTTCAATTGAGACTCTTTAGAGTTCTGAGGGTGTTCCATATGCTATACATGATTTAAATGAACTGCTGTCCTGAACGCTAACGTAGATTGCAAATGCCATCTTTCACCTCTGAAGTATAAAACACTAAAGGACAATAAAAAGGCTATTTCTGGCTGAATACCCCCTTTCCATTTTCTAAGTTACACTTATCATTGGATAATATTTAGATAGCAATAAGTAATTTATTAAAAAATAACTTACCTGGATCACCAAGGAGAAGAGTTTAAGAAAAGTGATTAGAAGAGTTCTAGGTAGCAAATGCTTTTATACACATAGTCAAATTGCCTGGAGGATGTGACACCCTTTTTGCATGAAGTCTTAATTAGTTGCAAAACAAACTTTGCTGCATGCATAACTCCTGCAAGTAATGAAACTGTTTTGCATGCTGTTTGTGTTTGTTACCTATTGGAACTTCACATTGTGTGCTAAACACATACTACACCCGGCAGGCAGGATTCACTTAAACACTTCATGTGTCAAAAAGACTTGATATACTTCATTAACCACATTTCAGTTAGATCATGAGTAGATCAAGCATTCTTTTATTTACATTTTCTGGGGTTTTTTTCCCCTTCAAGGAGTTCAGGGGAGCACCAGTTGCACCATTTGCTGGCAGGAAACAGGATTCTATTTTTATTTCCCAAACCTGGCATTGTCTGGTGTGGAAGAGACGAGAGTATTCCTCTGAAATGCTTTACAGGGCATTAAACTTGGTAGTATACAGCCATTATTCTCAGGGAATATTTAGGGATGAGGAGAACAACTCAATAAATTCACAGCCAAGAATGTGGCTGATCATCTCTGAATAGGATTGATTCCTAGGCAGTGAGCTCTGTGTTATCTAATATTCACTTTAGTTTTTACAAATAACTCTTGCATAGTATTTCAGCAGAGCATTTGGATTTGTTTCAGGTCTTTTTGCAGGGTTTGACCATGTTGCAATTAAAGGCAGGTAGATGCCACCCACGTCTTGCCACTGACTCAAAGCAAAGTCAGGGAGCATCACAGAGCTGGCTTCCTGATTTTCTTTTTTTCCTTTTCCTTTTTCCCCAGCTTTTTGAACAGGTTCAAAAGGGCAGTTATACAGGGAAGGCTGCAGTGGTCTGTACTCTGAAACTGATGTTTCCATCCAGGCTGTTTTAATGTGATAGTACTAAAGTGAAGACTGCCGGCGGGGGTAGGGGAAAGCGCATGAGAAATAGCTCTATCCTTTTGAGAATCTAACACAAAGGAGAGGCATAACTTTAATGTAAGACTACCAAAGAATTGTAGGAAACAGGGGCTGTCAGTTTGTTAAGATTTTTATGAATGAGCCAGGCATGTGGATTTAAAAATGGGTTTATAAACTCTAGAAAGAAGAAATTAATATGACAGAAATATTATGTTAAAGGAGGAGAGGGAAATCAGGATCCAAATGGAAGCAACTTCTGAAAAAGGCACCAGTCAGTGCATCTAGGAGCTTTCTGGCATAACAGTCACTTGACATGCCAGCTTGTAAATCAGAAAGAGGTTTTTTAATACATAAAAGGTATTCTAAATTAAAATCTTACTGTAATACCAGGAACAGGGTTCACTTACATATTTCAGGACACACTTAAGTACAATACAACTTGTTGTGTTGCATACCTGATACACAATGCTTTATCTACATAAATGACTGGGAATCAGTCTGTAATCTTTTGTTCCGTTCACAATTTCTTCTAAGTGCTTTTGCCTTAGGACCCCAGCTAACGTCTCAAGCTACAGACAATTTATGATATGAAGGAAAAATTTAAGTGAATAATAATTATGGAAAAAAGAATCTTTCCTCCCAGTTTGCAAAGAAAGAAAGGGGGGCATGTCACCTTTCTAACATCACTCAGTTGTCCTTAACTTTAAATATGAATCTTGTGAAAGAGAAGTAATAGTTTTGATAATATTTTCCATGAGGTTCCAGGGCCTGATGGTTGCTTTAGACAGTGAAGTGGGGTTAAACCACTTTTTGGGACTGGAGTAACTAAGAAAAGTGAGCCAGCTGAGAGGACACCAGTGAGGACTCCTCTGTTCAGGGCAAAGGGTGGTTTTCGCACTTTATTCTGACACATGGGGGTCCATAAAGGCTCCTTCTTTAAGGGACAGAGGTGAACAGGCTGCTCTGGAAAGGGAAAAGCTCTAAGGCTGAAACACAGTATTTTATTAACACTTCACAGCCCTGCAGAGAGAGTCAAGGCGGATGCAAATTTGCATGAAGTAGTATATTTATTTGAGGCTGGTTTTCCCATGCTTTTGTCCCTTTTCCTCTCTCTTTGCTCCATCCTGATTAGAAAATGTCATGCTTAGGCTGGCTACCTGCTAGATTCATTGTGCTCCTGCCTGTGCATTGCCATGACTTCTGTTCTTGTGGGGATTACTAAAGCATTTATATTGATTTGTCTAAAATATTTCAAAATCAGATCTATCTGCTTTAATCTATGAGGGGAAAAGAATGCCTATTCCCTCTGCACAACATACATAAGATAGAGCCTTTCTTATTTGCTGAAGGAAGCTGCTCTTCAGGGAGACAAAGGAGATATTTTATGTACACTTAGGAGCCCTGTCTCTGTCTCTCATATTGATTTTGAGCATGTGAATCTATGGGGAAACACCATGGAATAAGGTGTTTTCTGCCAGGTGGCAAAAACCACAAGTCTGGAGTAAGAAGGTGGATTTATGTTTAACTCTTAGTAGTGTTTGAGCTTTTCTTGGGTTTTGGTGGGTTTTTTTTGTGAAACGTTACTGTATCTTAGGTTGATTTTTTTTTAGGGCCACAATAAGAAATGGGAAAAACAAGTATAGTTTTCTGATTAAAGAAACCAGGGCATAGGTGTTTTGAGGGCTCCAGGTAGGCAAAAGGGAACTAAAGGCAGGTGGGAATGTTCTGAGATTTACTTCTAATTAATTTGCCTAAGCACTGCTCTGCCATTGAGGAACTGTGTAACATTAAGCTGTGCAGCAGGATTAATTGGGCTGAAAAGTCATACATGCACATACAGGGAGATTAATAGATACGTTTATTTTCATTCAGAATTCATTTAGTAAGATTTGGGTCTTTGAATTGAGCCATGGATAAAGAAACCACTGGTTGTATCAACTTAAAATATGCACAACATACTATTCAGAAGCTAAGTGAAGATAAGCCCTAAAAGCTTGTAGGTAAAAAACAAAATACATATACTTTTTAACAGTCTGTAAACCACCACAGACATGTTCTTAGAGAAACGAAAATGCTTGGCAAGAAAAGCCTTTGCTGCCAGCTGTGCTCATCTTCTGTATTGGAGGCATTTTGTGCAATTAATCCAGGTTTAGCACAACTCATGTTCCTCTTCTGGGCCTTTTCTTTTCTAAATACTGTCTCAGAGACTGCTTTTTACAGCCCTTTGTGCCATAGTATGTGGAACTCCTTGAGACTTACTCTCTTTGCAATTTTGGGCACTATGTAAAATGCTACTTTGCACTTCCTTTGCATCTTAGGTTTTCATTGCCTTTGGCAAATCTTAATTCTAATTATTATCTAGGTTTAATAGTGAAGCACAGAAGCTAAATGAATTGTCAGAGGTCACTTGGTGAGCAAATGGAACAGCCTGGAGTAAAACAGGGTTTCCTCATTGGCATTCATCATATTATTTATAATTTGAATTCCTGCAAGTCTTTGAAGTCTTAACTGTGATTGCATTGGGCAAACAGAGGGCAAGTCCTCACACCAAATAACAAGCATTCAAACTGATTAGACCAGAGAAACAAAAGAGAAGGGGTTACTTTTATGAAAGCAACGCTAATGCACAGGGATTAAGGGAGGGGCTCTCAGTACAGCTAAGTACTTTTTGATATGTCCTGAAATGACTTTTCTAGTTTTACTCAGGAAATCTGTGACATTTGGGAAGTAAACACTCTCCTAAGTGTTAATAAGTTATTTAATTTTTAGAGTACCCATTAAATTCAAATTTTTCTAGTGCTGTTTCCACAATAAACTGAAGATTTGGTGTAGCAACTCAGTCTATAGGATAAGTGAAGTCTGTACAACCCCAACTAAGCCAGTGGTTTGAGCACCAGGACATCATTCTTTCTAGGATAGCCGTGTTTACTGGAAAGATAAGGGACTTGAAGTTGAATCTGAAGAAATAAATGTCTAAAAGGGTTAGAAAAGTTAGTGTAGTGGACATCCACTTAGCCTGAACAAAGCACAGCAATTCAGTAGGGCTGGAAATTCTCAAACTGTGCTTGCCCTGCTCAGAATAAATAGTGAACACTGATTTTTTTTTAGGTTTTTTTTTACCTCTTTCCATGAAAGAGATGAAAAAGTGCCAAGTTTTTCAAAGATGCTTGAAGTATTTTAGACACCATCACTGGTTAAAATCCATGGCTTCATTTATGTATTTTGAAACCTAAACTGTCACTTCAGAAATCTGCAATTCTCAATGCTTTCAAATAACTAACTGTGGAGTAATAACCTTTGTTAAAAAAATAATAACCTTTCAATAAAAATCTTACATCAAAATTCATCCCCTAGGTAATGGTTGATTACCAAGCAATGATTGTATTGATGTGGATTTATCTGCTTTTCTGAAGAGAACAGTAAAAGAGAGGGAAAACAAAGAAGAGAAATATGAGGCCTATTTAGTGGGAACTTTCTTAACTTAATTGAAAGATTAAAGAAGTGTTTTGTGCATGAGGTCCTCTTTAGCTACTCAGATTGTTTTATTCCCCAAGAGTAAGTTCTACATTCGTCAGACTAGCCTGACTTGCACATTTTCTGACCTTCACATTCTTTCATGAGAGATGTACTACAGCCTAATCCTTTGCTCAAAACATTCTCCTGCCTCCTCTGAAGAGGCCTCTAAGTCTTTATTAAGGGTCTTGATTTTATTATTCCTTTACAATATGAGTAGTTCAGCTCTTTCTGAGACACCTGCTCTAAATGCAAACAGAATTAAGCTGAGGAGGTTATGGATGTTTATACAATCATTCTGTTTTTGCATACGTAGTAAGTGAGCAAGTGCATGTTTGTGTAAGTTCTGAGAAGGTTCAGATTTTCTCTGCAACAGGTTCCATCAGTTGCTCTTCTAAGAATTCTGGCAGCAACAAACCTACTTTTCAAATGAAAATCAAACAAAAAAGTAGTATGATGCAAGAATCTTAATACATAACTAGAGAATATGAACATTAATAACTTTGACATGTATTTCAGGGTGACTTCGTAAGTCTATTTTAAAACACTGTAATCATGCTGGATGCTTAAAACATGGTAATAAGTGTTTTGTATGTATAAATCGTTAATGAGAGTTTGCAAAGTGCTTTGAAAGCCTTTAATCTGAAACTTCTGCAGGGTGTTCCCAAAGACTGGCACTGCTTTGGGATCTTTACAAAGACATCTACTTTACAGGAATGATTTAGAAGACGAGGACCACAGATTGAATGAATTATATATATATATACACATAAATGAAATTAAATAGTTTGCAGAGGAAGGTGGTGGAGCATGAATACTTTTTATACTGAAACCTTCCAATCTTCCACAAGATAAAATGGTATTCCAGCAGTGGCAGCATCTTGCCCAAAGAGATTTATTTGCATAGTTACAGCAGATTGTACATTACACCTGCAAAGGTAGTTTTTTTATACCCAGCTACAATGTAATACGAGTATTAAGAAAGAGTCCTCTTTGCCATTCAACCTTGTCCAAACAGCTAAGACTGTTTGCTGCTAAATTATACCACCTGTCTGAAGGTAGGATCCAGCTTTGGAGTATAGAAGTACTAAAATTAAGGAGCAAAACTTTCCAAACTCCTTCTCCTTTCAGGGTAATGTGAACTCACTCTCCCTAAGCAATGCAATTTCCTTGGATATGGCTGATGATGGAGGTCACTAAAATTATAACCATGATCTTTGGTATTTCTTCATACAGAGTTTAGTGATTCCCTGTAATCCCACCTCTGGGATCCCCATGAGTCTGGCCTCAGAGCTGGGTGAACTGTGAGAGACATTCAGGGAGACAGAGTTAAAAAATCACCCAAATCATTCCTGCTTTATAGTGAAAGCTAAGGTTTGCTCCCACTAGAAGGTTATGAGATTTTGGTTGCCAAAGCCGCAATGCCTGAAAGCATATAGTTTTTTAGAAATTATTTGCCTTGAAAACAAGGTTCCAAATTTGAGGCCAGAAGTAACTAGTAGTTTTCAGAATCTATTTATACTTTCCAAGCAGTGCATTGCAGCTCCCAGCCCATCTGTCTTCTGTCCGCAGCTAAATATGACTTGATGGGAAAGATGACAGGGGAACAAAAGCATCAGACTAATGACAGGCATCTTACTAAAATGGCTTGCAGTTGTGCCATTGAAGATGTGCTGGCTCCTAAGATACACTCACAGAAAGGGAATATAATCTGTCACTGAGATGAATTGTATCCTGAGAAAAAAAATGGTTCCAAATTATGAGGCTTCAACACCTTCATGGTGTTGAAATCATTGCAATAACATACAAACCCATGGAATGGAGTTCATTTCCATCACTGGGGTCATGTGATGGTCACATGAGACCGTAAGGGGTGAGTGGAATCTAAAATGAATGTAGTGTAGGAAAAAAAAAGAGAACAAACAAAATAAAGCAGTATAAGGCCAGGAATCCTGACCTGATTGTGAACTGATTAATGGAATGACATATGTGACTTTGATCTGTTTATCTTAAAGAGATATTATTACTCAATTCATGGGTGTCAGAAGCCAATACCACACTTCAAGTATAATAACATAGCACTCTGAATGTATAAATCATTAATGAATAGTTGTGATATGACATTTGATCTAAGGAGGACGCAGAACTTCCTGATAAGAGTTATTGCCCTAGGGATCCCTCCAACACACCTAATAATTTAGAATGGATTTACAAAGAAGGATTTTTACTTCTGTATTAGAGAAGCAAACAAGAAGCAGGTAAACAACTCCAGACAGGAAATCTGTCTTTAGGGAAGGGCAGGTCTCAGAATACGTGAGACACTTTCCCTGACTAACTCGTTCTGTAACAGCTACAGATTTTGACATAACAGCCCAAAGATGAGCTACATGGGGACTGGAGGCAAAAAAAGTCTTTGTCACCCTGGGTGGTTGCAGCTTTTCATCCTGATTCTTGCTGGCAGACCTTTTAATCAGGGATCACACCCAAATAAGCATGCTGGACACCAGCCCTGCTTGAGTGCAGAATGGCAATCTATCAGGAAGGGTTAGGATGGCCAGAAATGTCCTTTCCTAAAGAAAAAGGAACAAAATGCTAATTTCTGTCTAGACAGCCCATTGAAAAAGAAGTGATTACATGACACCAAGCTTTTAAGTGCAATAAAGTGTCATGGCAAGTCTCAGACCCTTTCTTGTCTAGCCTGAAGGAGCTCACTTACAGTGGGATCACTGGATGTGAGTTTTCACTAGGAATCTGTGGAAGCAGATGTATGGCTTTAGCTCTGCAAATAAGCAACTTGGTCTTCTCCTAGTTGAACTGAGGACGTTATTTTTCACTGAGAAGGACATGCTGTGAGAGACAAAGGGAGAGAAGCAATAGTTTTGTTGCCCGGTGATACTGTATTACATAGTCATAAGAATTTAGAGTAGCTATGGATCTGCTCCAGAAGTCTTATACAAGGTTATTATTATGACACATACAAAACTACTTTTTAATGAAAAAAATCATAACCCTGGTTTCTGAAGCTATTAAATATTGCCTGCTTAGGGGGTAACCATGGCTCTCCAATTTAAAGTGATGGTATTAGCCGAGTGACATAAGCATTCAAATTTTGTCACGAATATTTTGGGACCAACTTTGAAGTTCTTTCCTTTAAAGAAGCCAGTGGAGAAACTTCAGTACTGTTTCACAGCCTTACGGATCTGCAGACAGACGTACCTCAGTGGCTTCTAAATATACAATGGTGGTAAAAGGAAGATTGAGATTCTGATACTGCTCAGAAGAAAACTGAGTGAAACACACTTTTTTGAATGAAATATTTTATAAAAACATTTCTATTCATCCTGGTATTGATCACTTATTCCACCTCAGTGATTATCATAGGATGCATTCCTAATGAATATGGCTTTTCTCTGAACTGAATTCTTAGAATAATACAAATAAAATCACAAATCTGGGTGTGATGTTTTGTGGGAACTCTGCTGGGTGGATAATTTTATCCTTTCACCATTAGTTGAATCCTTCTTTTGCTTTAGCCATGGTGTATTAGGCTCTGTTTTAATGAATGAAATCAAACATTTCTCTCTTCAGAAATGTTTTATGCAGTGGTGGAAATATTTCAGCTTCAGACTTCCTTCATTTTCTTCATTTGTTCAGCCAAAATTGCCACCTCAAATTATTTGAATGTAGTAGAAATGATTGCTTGCCACAACACCTGAATGAAGCATTTGGTTTTCTGTGTTTGGGTATGGTAATAAACCAACCAAAAGTATGTGTCCAAGCAATTGCATGATGTCATCTTCTCATGTGTTCACAATTACTTTAATTTCTTTCCTACAGCAGAGTTGACTGAATACTATAAGTGGATGTCCTGGATACCACATTGTTATGCCAGTACATAAAACTTTAACATATTGCACCCCTAATTAGACCAGGGAAGCAACCTGTACAATAGTCAGAATAGCCCATATCCAACACCAGATGCTGACATGCTTCGTAGAACAATTCTGGTTTCCTTCTAAAAAAACTGAAAAAGCCAGCCAGATTTGCTCTGCTAAATTCCAAAGTCAGCATCTCTCAACATCTGCAGGAGTTTTTTTCCCATCGAGTTTCATCTCATAAACTTAATGGGATGTTTCAGTATCTTGTATGTCTCAGTACATGGATGATTCAAAGTCCTGTTGTGAGAAGTTTTTTTTGTACTTCATAAGTGTTTGGACTGATTGATATTGCACAATGGGTTTTAATTGATATCTTGAATGTGCAATTCAGTACTTGGCCAGTAGAAAGAGCTGACCTATTTAACTCATTATCCTTGCAATGAGTTTGAACATGAGTCCATAAAGTCTGAAAGTTTCCAGTCTTAGCTTGGTGAGAGAATTCTCAGTCTGTCTGATGTCAGGAAAGGATTCATCTGACAGGTAGTTACTTCATTTTCTGACTCCAATTAAAAACCTAAGATATCCCCTAAAAGGAGCACAGTTTCTGCAAGAAGGGAAAGAAAAACCACTCATTGATCCTTTAAAGATATTGTTCTGCGGCTCAAGGGGAAAATTATTTCTAAAGATGTCTTGAAGTGTTTAGTTGGCTTAGAATAACATGATTTTCTATGATTCTATGATTTTTAAATATTCTGATGGTGCCATGTTGTGTATTAGGAGTTAAATACTCCCAATTTTTGGGAGATTCTGCAAAATTAGGAAATAGTGAAAAAATAAACTACAATATATCATAATATAACCATATCAATACCTAAATAGAACCATGATGTGCTTGCAAAAATCAAGGAGTTGACAGATGAATTAAAGTTTTGGTACCATGCAGGGTATCTGACCTAATTAGGCTTTTATCTAAAGAAGTATTTCAGTTCTATTAACAGATTCAGGATGTGGTGCAATCCAAAGGAACAGAGAAAAATACCTGGAAGTATATTTGTGAAAAACATGCAAATTTTCCAATTAAGATGAGTCTCACATCATTCTAATTTGAAAATGGCCCTGTGAAAGCCAAGCCAGTAGCTAAAATGACAGAGGGAGGAGAAAAAATACATTGCTTTCCAAGCAGATCACCATAAATGTCAAAATTACCTGAATCAACAGTGCTGTGCAAGAAATTTATTTGATCTCTAATTGTGTCACATAAAATAAGGCTCTGTGGTGGAATGGGCATGCCATTTGCAAGGAAATGAGGAGGTAGCATTGCAACTATGAAATCAAAGTGCACTTCAGTAGTAGGGAATGCTTTCCATACATGATGAGCTTGTTGGTAATACATTACTATGCACAAAGGGTGCCTCTGGGCCCGGGGCAGTCTAGACCAGTATAAAAGTCAGTCCAACTGCAGGCTCCCTCATCCACTTCTCTTGCTGCCTTCTCCTTGCTGCACAAGGTAAGTAGCAAGTGCCTCTGTGGATTTCTCTTCTTTGTCCTTTTTCTCTCCTTCATGTAGCTTTTCTGAGATCCTTGCTCCTTGCCAACATCATGAAAGATGGGGAAGGTCTACAGCTTTATTTGCAGCAGCTTCTTAAAGACCAGGGCACTTTAATTTCTCTTTCTCCCTACGCAGGCTGTCACGGCTCCCCAGCCTGTGCCTTTGATCTCGCATGGCAGGCTGTCACTATAATGCTGCCTGTGCTTTCCCTGCCTTCTCTCCCAGGTCCACCTCCATCCGACAACCATGTCCTGCTATGACCTGTGCCGTCCCTGTGGGCCAACCCCACTGGCCAACAGCTGCAACGAGCCCTGTATCAGACAGTGCCAGGACTCCAGGGTCATCATTGAACCATCTCCTGTGGTGGTGACCCTGCCTGGACCCATCCTCAGCTCCTTCCCCCAGAACACCACTGTGGGATCCTCCACCTCTGCTGCTGTTGGCAGCATCCTGAGTGAGGCGGGAGTGCCCATCAACTCTGGGGGCTTCAGCCTCTCTGGCCTTGGTGGCCGCTACTGTGGCAGAAGGTGCCTGCCCTGCTAAAACCCGTCTGGATGTCTCCAGTGAGTGCATTGATCAGGAAACCCAAAGCCAGGTGCTGGACTGAGGACATTGCTGCTGGCCAGAGTTCCCAGAAAGGCTGAGAATCCTTGTGTCCTCCTGCCAGGGAGGGAGACAAGCAAGGTGCCAGCCTCTGGTGTCTGGAAACACAGCCAGCTGATGTCGTCTTCTTCTCCTGCTTTCTTCTCCACATCATGAGTCCCTTTTGCCTCCTGCTGTCCTGTGTCATGGGTTCATCCTGAAGCAACTGCAGAAGGTCCCTGCTCACCACCCTCTGTGCATGTGTGTCAGAGGAAGATGTGTGTCCTGTTGCTGTGCAGAGGTGCCTGAGTGTCAGGTGCCCTTCTAGCAGCCTGGATGTTGTCTCTTCCACGATACACTGCTTTGTTTCTCTCTTTTTACTCATTAAAGTTTATGGTGCATTGTAGTTTGAGTCTCCTCGTGTTCCTTCCCTCCTGGGATGCCCAGCCAAGATGTGCAGTGGGAAATGGGATACCCTAGAGAGGAAGAAAATGAGTGGGTTAGGGCCAGTGGTTTACATGTCTTGTGCCTGGAGGAGCCGAGTACCACAGGTCTGTGGTCATTGGAAAAGAGATTGAGTGGTGGAGGGTTGTTTGGTGTGGTCTGAACACACAAAGTCTTGCCAGAAGCTCCCTCAAGGAACATGTAAGCAACAATCAATCTTGGATACTGTCTCCAGTTGACAAGGCAAGGCACTGACCTGCCGCAAGACATTTCTGTGCAGTCCAGCACCCACCTGTACAGGGCTCTTGTTCCATGTTACCACCCACAATTGATCCTTGCCCTTCCTTCCTTTAAACACTTCTTGGAAATGCTGGATGTGGAGGGAGTGCCAAAGGGACTGAAATGAGAGGTGTCAGCCAGAGCAACTATACAAAGGGAGATGTGAGCCCTCTGCTAGATTTTGGCAAAGCTGGAATAGGTCAATCATCGATGTATAGGTGATAGATATGCACACACAGGGCTCATCATTCCTCATGAGAAAGAGATGGGCAGTGCTGGTGATACGTGCTGGAAACTCTGCACAGGGCTAGAATGGAGAAGGAAAAGCATTTTTGTACCCACTAAAGCAGTCTTGTGCTGAAAAAAGGTGTTGCAGAGTTTTTCTTTATCTGTCACTGTACTGTGTAGGGAAGTGATACTGGCACAGTTGTGCTGCAAAGCTTCTAGAAAACCCACTCAGCTGCTGAGCAAGCTGTGCTTAGGGATGTCCCAAGCAGTGATCATTTTGTTTCTCCAACCATGCCAAAAGCTGGGGAGACTGAAGACACGGCACTGCATTACCTCAGTTCTCAGTCCCTCCATCACATGCAGGCAATACTTTGTGCTGCTGCTCTGGTTGTGCTTCAGGTACAGTAGGAGGCACCTGCTGTGCTGTGCTCCTCCAACTGTACTTGCAAAGAAACATGGACCTTGCTAGTGGCTGAGCAGGGTTTTGTGTCCTGTGAAAATCCTACCATGTATTTGGTCATGCCTGGTGTGCAGCCATCTGTGTGGTTAAAGCAGAAGGGGTGGCAAAGACACGGCAAAGAAGAAAGATGTGTATCAATTGGCTTGGGCATGCCTTGGTCACTTGGGTGCATCCAGCTTTGCCCATTGTCTCCAGCAAAGAGCGTTGGAAGGGGAATAGCCTTGGATCTTAAGCACTGGTACTCTGCTCTTGAAAATGGGTGGGGATGAGGGAGAGAAGGAAGATGGCAAAAGAGGCAGAACAACTTCTGCTGAGGTCAAAGCTCAGTCTCAGAGAGCCTGTCTAAACCCTATAGCAGAGGTGCCCTGCCTAGAAAGGCAATGGCTAATAAAGTGTGAGTGAGCACAGAACTAGAGCGGGCAGCTGGTGCAGCTGACCCTTGTGTGTGGATGTCAAGGCTGAAGCCTGAGGGTTATGAGGAGATTGGCCGCATGCACCAGGAAACACTTTACAGTGAGGCCCTGCAGGGCAAGGGGATTGTTCACTTGATGAACAAGCCCTTGCATCACTGGCTGCAACATCTACCTATGCTGACGTGTCATTTCCCCTGGAAACATTTTTGCCTCTAATAGTGACAGTTGAAAGGAGCCTGTGTGGCTGAATGGGCACGTCATGAACAGGGAAATTAAAAGAGAAGGTTGCAGGGCAGAAATAAACCCCCTAATTTTTTAAATTGTGATGCTCTGCATGTAAGTTGTACTTCTTGGGAAACACATTCCATGCACAAGTCTTCCTCTGGGCCTAGGGCAGTCTTGAGTAGTATATAAGCCAATCCAGTATGAGCTCTCCCTCATACACTTCTCTTGCCTTCTCCTTGGTGAACGAGGTAAGTAGCAAGTGTCTTCTGTTTGTCTTCTTCATAATTTTTCTTATCATCTTCTGTCCTCAAATAAGTCTTTACCTCAGCTGTGTTTTGCTTACACCATGGCCACTCATCTCTGTTCTCTTTGCCAAACTGTGGGGAGGTGGGAGAAGGTTTTCTCTGTCTTTGCAGTGTCCTATTGAGGACTGCAACTCCTAAGATTCTCTTCTTCCCTATGAAGTTTGCTCCTGCTCCCCAGCCTGTGCCTTTGCTCTTGCCAAGCAGGCTGTCAGGCTGCCCCTCACATGCTGCATGTGCTTTCCCTGCCTTCTCTCCCAGGTCCACCTCCATCCCACAGCCATGTCCTGCTACGATCTCTGCCGTCCCTGTGGGCCAACCCCACTGGCCAACAGCTGCAACGAGCCCTGTATCAGACAGTGCCAGGACTCCCGCGTGGTGATCCAGCCCTCTCCTGTGGTGGTGACCCTGCCTGGACCCATCCTCAGCTCCTTCCCCCAGAACACCACTGTGGGATCCTCCACCTCTGCTGCTGTTGGCAGCATCCTGAGTGAGGCGGGAGTGCCCATCAACTCTGGGGGCTTCAGCCTCTCTGGCCTTGGTGGCCGCTACTGTGGCAGAAGGTGCCTGCCCTGCTAAAACCCGTCTGGATGTCCAGTGAGTGCATGGACCAGGAAACCCAAAGCCAGGTGCTGGACTGAGGACATTGCTGCTGGCCAGAGTTCCCAGAAAGGCTGAGCATCCTTGTTTCCTCCTGCCAGAGAGGGAGACAAGCAAGGTGCCAGCCTCTGGTGTCTGGAAACACAGCCAGCTGATGTCTTCTTCTCCTGCTTTCTTCTCCACATCATGAGTCCCTTTTGCCTGCTGCTGTCCTGTGCCATGAGTCTATCCTGAGGCAAGCACAAAGGGTTCCTGCTCATCACCTTCTCCCCATGTGTGTCAGATGAAGATATTTGTCCTGTTGCTGTGCAGAGGTGCCTGACTGTTCGGTGCCCTTCTAGAAGCCTTGACGTTGTCTTTCCAGGATGCATTGCTTTGTTTCTCTCTTTTTGCTTATTAAAGTTTATGCTGCATTGTAACTTGAGTCTCCTCGTGTTCCTTCCCTTCTTGGATGCCCAGACAAGCTGTTAAATGGGAAATCACAGAATCAGAGAATGATATAGGTTGGAAGCTGCTTTTGCAGGTTGCCTGGTCCAACCTGTTGTTTAATGGCTTCAACCTAGAGCCAATTGTTTTTGGTCCAGATTGCTTCCTGTTACCTTCAAGGATCTAAACTTTTAATCTCCCTGGGCAGCCTGTTCCAGTGCTCAGTAGCACTCAAAATGAAAAAGTATTTCCTGACATTCAGACAGAGCTTTTTGTGTTTCATTCTTGCCCCATTGCCTTTGGTTCTTTCAATATTTTCACTGAAAAGAGTCCAATTCCTTCCTCCTTGAACCTTACCTTCAGGCATTTCAACAGATCATAGAATCGTAGACTCATAGAATAGTTAGGGCTGGAAAGGACCTTAAGATCATCTAGTCCCAACCGCCCTCCCATGGGCAAGGACACCTCCCACTAAACCATGTCACCCAAGGCTCTGTCCAACCCAGCCTTGAACACCTCCAGGGATGGAGCATTCCCAACTTCCCTGGGCGACCCATTCCAGTCCCTCACCACCCTTACAGTAAAGAACTTCTTCCTCATATCCAATCTAAACTTCCCCTGTTTCAGTTTGAACCCATTACCCCTTGTCCTATCACTACAGTCCCTAAAGAAGAGTCCCTCCCCAGCATCCCTATAGGCCCCCTTCAGATACTGGAAGGCTGCTATGAGGTCTCCACGCAGCCTTCTCTACTCCAGGCTGAACAGCCCCAACTTTCTCAGCCTATCTCCATACGGGAGGTGCTCCAGTCCCCTGATCATCCTCGTGGCCCTCCTCTGGACTTGTTCCAACAGTTCCGTGTCCTTTTTATGGTGAGGACACCAGAACTGCACACAATGCTCCAAGGGAGGTGTCACAAGAGCAGAGTAGAGAGGCAGGATCACCTCCCTCTACCTGCTGGTCACACTCCTTGTGATGCAGCCCAGGATACGGCTGGCTTTCTGGGCTGCAAGTGCACACTGCCGGCTCATGTCAATTTTTTCATCAGCCAACACCCCCAAGTCCTTCTCTGCAGGGCTACTCTGAATCTCTTCTCTGCCTAACCTGTAGCTGTGCCTGGGATTGCTCTGACCCAGGTGGAGGACCTTGCACTTGTCATGGTTAAACTTCATCAGGTTGGCATCAGCCCACCTTACAAGTGTGTCAAGGTCCCTCTGGATGACATTTCTTCCCTCCAATGTATCAACCGAACCACACAGCTTGGTGTCATCAGCAAACTTGCTGAGGGCGCACTCAATCCCACTGTCCATGTACCAACAAAGATGTTGAAAAAGACCGATGAATGAGCACCATCCCTGAGAGCCTGCTCTTCCCAGCTCTCAGTTTTAAATCACATGCATGATGCTCCAGTCCCTTAATCATCTTTTAAATTTAATTTTCATTTGTCATGGACTTTCATTTGACTCCCTTTCAGTATGTCCATGTCTCTCTTACACTGAGGAGCCCAGAACTGTACATGGAACTTCTGGTGTGGCCTTATGAATGTTGAGGGAAGGGGAAGGATCAATTCTCTCAACCTGCTGGAATACTTTGTATAAAGCGACCCAGTGTACAATAGTACTCTGCATTAGCAAATGTGATCCCAAACAGGCTGAAAGGATGTGGTGCACTTGCATTCATCTGAGGGTCTGAGAGTGGGTGTCTCACTGAAAAATTCAGATAAAGGGCATTGTCCTTTACATGTGACAAAGCTGTCCAAAGACAAAGGCTATCGCTCTGTCTTGATCATCTGACTTGTGTCTCTCAGCAAACCCATGCAATGCCTTCCATGGCTCCAAGATGTGTGTGACAGATGCCCAAGGAGATGTAAGCCTTCCTTTCTGCCCCCAGTCTCTGTGTGTCCCAGCTGGCCCATTTCAGAAGCACTTTAGGAATGTTGGCATAGCATCACAGTCAGACCTTGGGAGCCTACATGACCCATGCCCCATGACACTCAATTGAGGGCATTTAGCAAGTCTTTCTCCATCCTTTGCTCTTGAACACCAGAGGATGAAAAAAAACAAGCCCTCCAGGATGCAGCCATCATTTCTTCCTGTCTTTCTGCTCTCAATTGCAAGTCCACAGACATCAGGGTGGGAAGTAACCCTGCTCATGAATGGAGTCAGCATGTAGCTGGTGATGTAGGAGAGGAAAAGCTGACTGTCCCTTCCTGCCTTATCCTCTAGTACTCCACTGGTGATATCTGCCACATGACCCAGAACTCCTGCTTCAGGTAGAGTGAGGTGCACCTCCTGTACTGTCACATACGCTGTGGGAACCCCTACACTGCCTTTCCCTGGAGCTAAAGCCCTGTGTTTTCTGAATGACAGCTGCTGTCAGCAAAAAACCTGTGCCTTTCTGTGCATTCCCTCAAGAATGTACTGTCCACCAACACTCACAAGCCATGCTGATCTGACAGCAGAAGCAAGGTGGGCTGAAAAAATCATACCAGGGAGTGAAGGCAGCATCAACTGCATGCAATCAGAGAGAGCAGGGTACAGCAGGACACTGGAGTCTTTCAGCAGATCCTCACTGTGGACACTGACAGTGTGACTACTACAGGCCAGTGGGAAATTGCATGTCTGAGTGCATTTAGACACCAGGGAAGAGGAAACAGAGATCCTGATGTCTACTTGTGTCCAGCATGCTCCTGCATATGTTCCTAGACTAGTATTTGTTACGAGTTCCGATGTCTCACGGAAAGCTTTCCAAGCTGTTTGCAGCGCCTGTCATTGAGTAAGGGTGTGGGCTCAAAGAAGAAATGTTTGGTAGCCTTGGGCATGAAGAAGGAACAGTTGGGAAGCCCCAACACAGATCTTTGGTGCTGGTGGGGTTAGGGTGGGAGTGGAAATAGTATCTGTTGGAGTAAAGTATTTCTGTTTTTCAAACATCGTGTTGATCAGAAGCTGCTGGAGGCTATCCTCACTTGGATGGAGTTAGGTATTAGGTTATTCAATGGGTATGGTGACTCCTGTCACAGCAAATTCTCTCTAATTCCGGCCTTGTATTTTAGGGTAGCCAGAAAACATGCCCTATTCAACATGAGAAACCTTAGTGAGGCCCTGGAGGGCAAGGGGCTGACTTCATCTGGCAAAGTGGGGCACTCATCATCACTGGCTGCATCATCTGTCTGTGCTGACGTGTCATTGCCCCGGAAAAGTTTTGGCATCGAAAAGTATCAGCTGAAGGGAGTCTGTGTGGCAGAATGGGCACGTCATGAACAGGGAAATGTAAAAGAAGCATTGAAGAAAACATAAGCAATGTCCCCATTTCTTTAATTATGATGCTTTGCATGCAAGATGAGCATGTTGGTAAACACATTGCATGCACAAAGGGTGTGCCTGGGGAGGTCTGCACCAATATATAAGCCAGTCCAACTTCAGGCTCCCTCATCCACTTCTCTTGCTTTCTCCTCGCTGGTGAACAAGGTGAGCTGCAACAAACTTTATCTTTTTCTTGTCTTTCTCTTTTTTCTCTTTGTCTTCTGGCTCCAACTGAGTCTTTGTCTCCGTGTAGCTTTTGCTGTAAGCCTTACAACTTGGCTGTGCTGCCAGAATCTATGTTCTCTCTGCTAAACTGCAGGGCAGTGCAAGAAAGACTTGGGCTCCCTTTACTGGAAAACTGTGGGGCTAGGGTTCCTAATCCCCTCTTTTTCCCTAAGACGCTTGTTCTTGCTCCCAAGCCTGTGCCTTAGCTCTGGCTGAGCAGGCTGTCAGGCTGCCTCTTACACTCTCCCTGTGTTTTCCCTGCCCTCTCTTCCAGGTCCACCTCCATCCCACAGCCATGTCCTGCTACGATCTCTGCCGTCCCTGTGGGCCAACCCCACTGGCCAACAGCTGCAACGAGCCCTGTATCAGACAGTGCCAGGACTCCCGCGTGGTGATCCAGCCCTCTCCCGTGGTGGTGACCCTGCCTGGACCCATCCTCAGCTCCTTCCCCCAGAACACCACTGTGGGATCCTCCACCTCTGCTGCTGTTGGCAGCATCCTGAGTGAGGCGGGAGTGCCCATCAACTCTGGGGGCTTCAGCCTCTCTGGCCTTGGTGGCCGCTACTGTGGCAGAAGGTGCCTGCCCTGCTAAAACCAGGCTGGACGTCTCCAGTGAGTGCATGGACCAGGAAACCCAAAGCCAGGTGCTGGACTGAGGACATTGCTGCTGGCCAGAGTTCCCAGAAAGGCTGAGCATCCTTGTTTCCTCCTGCCAGGGAGGGAGACAAGCAAGGTGCCAGCCTCTGGTGTCTGGAAACACAGCCAGCTGATGTCGTCTTCTTCTCCTGCTTTCTTCTCCACATCATGAGTCCCTTTTGCCTCCTGCTGTCCTGTGTCATGGGTTCATCCTGAAGCAACTGCAGAAGGTCCCTGCTCACCACCCTCTGTGCATGTGTGTCAGAGGAAGATGTGTGTCCTGTTGCTGTGCAGAGGTGCCTGAGTGTCAGGTGCCCTTCTAGCAGCCTGGATGTTGTCTCTTCCACGATACACTGCTTTGTTTCTCTCTTTTTACTCATTAAAGTTTATGGTGCATTGTAGTTTGAGTCTCCTCGTGTTCCTTCCCTCCTGGGATGCCCAGCCAAGATGTGCAGTGGGAAATGGGATACCCTAGAGAGGAAGAAAATGAGTGGGTTAGGGCCAGTGGTTTACATGTCTTGTGCCTGGAGGAGCCGAGTACCACAGGTCTGTGGTCATTGGAAAAGAGATTGAGTGGTGGAGGGTTGTTTGGTGTGGTCTGAACACACAAAGTCTTGCCACAAGCTCCCTCAAGGAACATATAAGCAACAATCAAGCTTGGATACTGCCTCCAATTGATGAGGCAAGCCATTGACCTTCTGGTGCTTGCTAACACCCACCTGCCCAAGACTCTGATTGTGTGTTACTGCTTCTAATTGGTCCTTGCAGTTCGCTGCTCAAAGGCCTTCTTGAAAACCCTGGATGCAGAGGGAGTTCTAAAGAAGTTGAAGGGGTTGGTGTCGGTCATAGCAACTTACTAAAAGGAATTAAGCACTGATTTTCGATTTTTTCTTTTTTTCCTCCCTTCCATGGTCTATTTCTAATAGGGGACAGATTGCAACTGGCCTTACGGTCAGAGTCAGAAACTACTCATGTGAACTTCCCTGGTGTTAAGAGTACATATTTATGCGAGGTGGGTGTCTTCTGGTCTTCCCTGAAAGAAAACTATTGCTCAAAATATTCCTTTGCTTTTATCTGCTAGGAAACCCTGTAGAAATGCACTCCCATCTGTAGTTGTATGCCATGCTGATCCATTAGAAGAAGTGTGGTCAAAAAATCATACAAGGGAAGTAAGGCAACATCCTCAATACATTCTCATAGGAGCAGGGTGTTTCAGCATGCTTGAGCCTTTATGTAGACTTTCAGTATGGGGGACTGAGCTGGTGAGAATGGACAAAAGTAGGAAATAGATTCTTTGCTTTGAATGTTTTCCTTGTGGAATGTTTTTAAGTGGAAATACCATGGTGTCGTGGTTTAAGCCTCTCTAACTCATGCAGCCCGTTCTCTCACTCTCTTCCCCCTCTTTCTTTCCCCCGCTCCTGGAGGGATGGGAAGAAGAATTGAAAAGAATGCAACTCCCACAGGTTGAGATAAGAACAGTTTAGTAACTAAAATATAACACAAATCACTACTACCACCACCAATAATAATAATGACAAGGCAAATACAAGGAAAGAATACAATTCTCACCACCTAATACCAAGCCCGACCACGCAGTGCACCCCCCACCCTTCCGGGTCTCTCGTTTCTGCTTTCCATCCTGGGCATGACGTGCTGTGGTATGGAATAACCTCTCTGGTCAGTTTGGGTCAGGTGTCCTGTCTCTGCTTCCTCCCGGCTTCCCCTCCTCCCTGGCAAAGCATGAAACTCAGAAAGTCCTTGGCCAGACCAAAACATCACTAAGCAGTAACCGAAATACTGGTGTTATCAGCACTGTTCCCAGGCCAAAAGTCAAAAACATAGTGCTACACCAGCTACCAAGAAGGAGAAAAGTGACTGCTACTGCTGAACCCATGACACATGGATAGAAAACTGGTGTGCAATATGATCTCAGCATAATGAAAATGCTTTCAAGTTTGAAGACCTGCACGAAGAAACATGCAGGGTTGCTGTTTTGCAGTCACACTAGGGATTTCTTCTGCATGCATGTTTAATTGGCTAAGTATCTCCTGTCAACCTAAAAGCTGTCTTCATCTTCTACCATGAGGAATTTGGCTTGGACTTCTATGATTAGAGAGTTGTCTGTCTCAAATGAAGTCCCAACCTAATTGGGAAGGGGTTTTGTCCACCCTTTGCAGTGAGAACCGACTTGGGGCGTCAGAGGAATGTGGCTGGTGCCCCAGGCAGGAGTATCATTCCTCTTAGCAACATTCAGCCCTTGTCTCTCTCCAAGAAATACAATGTAGAGCATTGGATCCTTCCCTTGGAATGCCTCTCTGTGGAGATCCTGACATCTGCTGCTCTCCAGACTGTCTTTGCTGTCACTGCCAGTCATCTCCTGCTAATGCAGAGGGTTTTCTATTGAATTTAAACCTTGCTGAGTGTTTGGAACTGTATATGCTGTCCTGTCAGTATGAAAGGATAAAGAAGAGGTTGAGGAATGTGCTTGGGAAATGGAAGAAGGAAGAGTTTTGAAGCCAGAAGACATTTCTGTGAGGGAGTAGTTTCAGAAAGATAAGAGCAGTGGCTAGCTATGGGAAAGCAACATCATCATTCATTCTAAAACATTCTTATTCTGCTTATTAGGCACCTCCAGGCTACGCTGAAAGAAGTGAGGGGCAAACAAGACAAGTCTACTCCTTCTAAGGGCAGTGAAAGATACCAAAGAAAATTCAAAATGCAACAGCATAGTCTTCCTGATCAAAAAAAGATGCCTAAGAAAGCTAAAAAGATCCTAGCAGCACAAACCTGGATTTGGCCAGTCCCAACATAACAAAATCCTGCCATTTAATTCTATGTTTATATGGAAAAAAATCCTGCATTCATTACAGTAAAAGCCAGAAAGGAGCCTCAGGAGGGTAAGATGCTGAAATCACCAGAATATATGGCACCACTCCAACCAGCTGATTGAACCATCTGCCTGAATTTGGTGTAAATTCACTCGGAAATATTTTGGCCTCTAATAGTGCCAGTTGAAAGGAACGTAATGGGCATGTCATAAACAGGGAAATGAAAAGGCAGCGTTGCAAGGAACAAAAACAACCACCACATTTACTTAAGTGGAATGATGAGCATAAAATATGAGCTTGTTGGTAAACACATTACCATGCTCAAAGGGTGTTTCTGGGCCTGGAGGAGTATGGACAAGTATAAAAGCCATTCTAACAGCAGGCACCCACATCCACTTCTCTTGCCTTCTCCTCGCTGGTGAACAAGGTGAGCTGCAACTGAATTTTCCACACTCTTCTCCTTGTCATGTTTTCCTTTTTGTCTTTTGACTTCAACTGAATCATTGCATCACAGTAGCTTTTCATGAGAGCCTTGCTCCTTAATACTGTTCCCATCTTTTCTGTTCAATTTGTTTTTCAATGCAGGGAGGTAGGACATCATCAGCTTTCTTTCCAAGGTGTAGTTTGGGTTCAGGGCTCTTTAACCTCTCTTCATCCCTACTGAGGCTGTCCCTGCTTCCAAGCCTGCGCCGTTGTTCAGGCCGAGCAGGCTGTCAGGCTGCCTCTCACATGCTGCATGTGCTTTTCCTGCCCTCCCTCCCAGGTCCACCTCCATCCCACAACCATGTCCTGCTACGATCTCTGCCGTCCCTGTGGGCCAACCCCACTGGCCAACAGCTGCAACGAGCCCTGTATCAGACAGTGCCAGGACTCCAGGGTCATCATTGAACCATCTCCTGTGGTGGTGACCCTGCCTGGACCCATCCTCAGCTCCTTCCCCCAGAACACCGCTGTGGGATCCTCAGCATCTGCTGCTGTTGGCAGCATCCTGAGTGAGGCGGGAGTGCCCATCAACTCTGGGGGCTTCAGCCTCTCTGGCCTTGGTGGCCGCTACTGCGGCAGGAGTCTGCCCTGCTAAAACCCGTCTGGATGTCCAGTGAGTGCATGGACCAGGAAACCCAAAGCCAGGTGCTGGACTGAGGACATTGCTGCTGGCCAGAGTTCCCAGAAAGGCTGAGCATCCTTGTTTCCTTCTGCAAGGGAGGGAGACAAGCAAGATGCCAGCCTCTGGTGTCTGGAAACACAGCCAGCTGATGTCGTCTTCTTCTCCTGCTTTCTTCTCCACATCATGAGTCCCTTTTGCCTACTGCTGTCCTGTGCCATGGTGTTCATCCTGAAGCAAGTGAAGAGTATCTCTGATCACCACTCTCTCCCTATGTGTGTGAGATGAAGATGTGTGTCCTGTTGCTGTGCAGAGGTGCCTGAGTGTCAGGTGCCCTTGTACCCACCTGGATGGCATCCCTTCCAGGATGCACTGCTTTGTTTCTCTTTTTAGGCTCATTAAAGTTTATGCTGCATTGTAGTTTGAGTCTCCTCATTTTCCTTCCCATCTGCGATTGCAATCTAAATGGAGTAGGGAAAAAGGGGATGCTATACCGGGGAAAGGTGTCACTAAAGGCATGTAGAAGATTCATGTCTTCTGTGGGGGATTTGGAGGAGGGAAGTCCCACTGAAATGGTCACCTGGATAACACTGTTCTTTGAATGCCTACCTAAGGTCATACATATCCCTTTGTCCTGAACACTAGGTTTGCTGTTTCTGGGAGCGTACCCCTGCAAAGATTTCCGTAGCTCCAAGACAGAGAAGACAAGCTGCCTATTCTTTCTTCCCTTATCGTCTACTCTTTCACAAGGGATGTTTTGCTCTGTGGTCCTCAGTCCTGCTTCATTTTGAATGAGGGACACCTCTTTTGCTGTCCCATACGCAATGAGGATCCCTACACTGCCTTTCCCCAGAGGTAAAGACCTGCCTTCCCTGAATTAAAGCCACTGTCATCAAAACTCTCTGCGTCCTTCTGTGCAAAAAGGCACTTAGTGAATGCACTGTCCACCAACGCCAGCAAGCCATACTGAGCTGACAGCAGAAGCAAGGTGTGTTGAAAACATAACACTAGGGAGGGAAAGCACCATTAGTTGCATGTGATCAGAGAGAGCAGGGTACAGCAGGGTAATGGAGACTTTGAGCAGACCCTCACCATGAGCATTGAATGTGGGAATATGAAAGTCTGGTAGGAGGCCCTACCCATGGATTTTCTGGGGCAGGGGTGGGATTGAAAGGATGCTTAGAAGAAAGGACGTTTAGAAGAAAGGACAGATTTTGCACATACACAATGAATGTAAGCTTGCTCTCTTGAAGGAAAAGACCCTCCCTCCACACTGTGGTGATAGATTGAGCTGGTGTGCTGTGTCCCAGGTGCAGAGGAGATTTCCTCTTCTTGCACATCAGTGGCCTGAGTGCAGGAACTCCCAGGCCAATGGCTGTGATGAGCCTCACCTGGGGTCTCTCAGTCCTCCTACTCCCCTTTAACCCAGTTCTCTATTTAAGCTCTGTACTGAGCCCTTATCCTTTTCTTCATCTTAGTAGTAGGAGTGTAAGCTTCCTGTTCTTTAGTACATTTGTGTATGCCTCACCCCCTTGATCTGGACCTCCTTGATCCAGACTCTCAGCTGTGGATTTAATTCCAGGCCTGTGCGTGGGTCTGTCTGGTTATTATGGCCCTTGTCAGCAACTGATGAGCTTTGTGGCCTGGATTAGATATCTGCTCCTAGTGTGTGGAGTGACTGTGTTGCCTTATGTCAGTCCTGTTTCATCACCAGGAGTTTGATGGTTGACCTGGATTATGGCCTGCACCTGTCTACTGTTTCTTCATTTTGTTTGCTCAGGCGCTGCACAGTGGGGCCGTTGCTGGTGAGGTTTCTGTCCTCCTGCTTTTGTAATGATGCTTATCGCCTGGCTCCCATTCTGGAGGGAATAGCTTGCACTCACTGAGCCCTGACAACATTTCTGGATTGATGGACTTTTGGTGTCCTCATCAGGTAAATCATTGCAAACTTCTAAGCTCTCCTCATCATCTCACATGAGGAATTTAGTATAGGCCTTTGATTGCAGAGTTGCTTCTCTTGTAAAGTCCCAACCTAATACAGGAAGGAGTTTTGTCCACCCTTTAAAATGAAGACCCAGTTAGGGTGTCGGAGGAATGTGGCTGGTGCCCCAGGCAGGACTGTCGTTCCTGTTGGTAACATTCAGCTCCTCTTCTGTCCCAGAAAATGCAGCGTAGAGCACTGAATCCTTCACTTGGAACACCTTTCTGCGGAGATCCTGACATCAGCTGCTCTCCCATCACTGCTAGAAGTTGCTTGCTTCTGAGGAGATTACATGTTGCATGGAAATCTAGCTGAGTCTTTGAAGCTGTGTGTGGTCTCTTGTTGATATGTTGAGCAGAAGCTGAGGGATGGACCACTGGGAGGAGGAAATTGGATGCACTTGGTACCTGGAGTGTGCTTTTGTTTTGTGGGGACATCCCAGTTTAACAGTTGTGGTGAACCAATACTTGGCTGTGTCAGAGCTATGTCCCTGATGAAAGCTGCCTCTGTTTGTGACTGGGTTGTCTAGATGCTTCTGTTATCAGTGAAAGTGAAAATAGCCATGTTTGTAACTCCTAAGAGCAATGATTGGTATCACAGAAGCACAGAAAACACAAGGACATACTTGGAAAACTGGTGCCTGAGACAGCCTGAGCTGGTCAGTAGGTAAAGCAGAGGAATTTGCTGGTCCTTCCATGGCAGACTTGCTGGAAGTATGACCTTTAATGATAAGTATCAAAGCAACGAGGCTCTGCATCTTAGAACATAACCTGAAAATAAGCTCCAGGAGGGTGAGAGGCTGGCATCAGCTAGTCAGGTAGGCCACCTCCTTCTTTCTTTTATCTTCTTCATTCACTACTGTGTCTTTTCCTCAAAAATATTATGACCTTTAATGCTTAAAGTTGAAAAGAGCCTGTGTGGCTGAATGGGCACATAATGAACAGGGAAATGAAAAGGCAGAGTTGCAGGGAACATAAACAGTGTCCCCATTTCTTTAATTGTAATGCTTTGCATGAAAGATGAGCTTGCTGGTTAACACATTCCATACTCAAAGGGTGCCTCTGGGCCTGGGGCACTCTGGACCCGTATAAAAGCTGGTCCAACTGCAGGCTCCGTCATCTACTTCTCTTGCTTGGTGAGCAAGGTGAGATACAACTGCCTTTTCCCAAACTATTTCTCCTGTTCACATCCTTGGTAAGCAAGGTAAGATACAAATGCCTTTTCCCACTCCTTTTTCTCCTATTCTTCTCTCTCTTCTAGCTTTACTGAGCTCCTTTCTCTTTGCTTGTGCTCAGGATTGGCTGCTTTTGATCTCTCTTCCTCCCTGCTGGGGCTGTCCCTGCTCCCCAGCCTGTGCCTTTGCTTTCACATAGCCGGGTGTCAGGCTGCCCCTCACATGCTGCATGTGCTTTCCCTGCCTTCTCTCCCAGGTCCACCTCCATCCCACAACCATGTCCTGCTACGATCTCTGCCGTCCCTGTGGGCCAACCCCACTGGCCAACAGCTGCAATGAGCCCTGTATCAGACAGTGCCAGGACTCCCGCGTGGTGATCCAGCCCTCTCCTGTGGTGGTGACCCTGCCTGGACCCATCCTCAGCTCCTTCCCCCAGAACACCGCTGTGGGATCCTCCACCTCTGCTGCTGTTGGCAGCATCCTGAGTGAGGAGGGAGTGCCCATCAACTCTGGGGGCTTCAGCCTCTCTGGCCTTGGTGGCCGCTACTGTGGCAGAAGGTGCCTGCCCTGCTAAAGCCAGGCTGGATGTCTCCAGTGAGTGCATGGACCAGGAAACCCAAAGCCAGGTGCTGGACTGAGGACATTGCTGCTGGCCAGAGTTCCCAGATGGCTTGAGCATCATCATGCTTCCAACAAAGGAGGGAGACAAGCAAGATGCCAGCCTGTGGTGTCTGGAAACACAGCCAGCTGATGTCCTCTTCTTCTCCTGGTTTCCTATCTGATATATGAGTCCCTTTTGTCTCCTGCTGTCCTGTGCCATGAGTTCATCCTGAAGCAAGTTGAGAGGGTCTCTGACCACCTCCCTCTGCACATGTTTGTTGGAGGAAGATGTTTGTCCTGCTGCTGAGAAGAGGTGCCTGAATGTCAGGTGTCTTTGTAGCAGTTTAGATGGCATCCCTTCCAGTATGCACTGCTTTGTTTCTCTCTTTTTACTCATTAAAGTTTATGCTGCATTGTAGTTTGTTTATCCTCGTGTTCATTCCCTCCTGGAATTTCCAGTCAAACCACGCAGAGTGAAATGGGGTGCCAGGGCAATCTGTCCAAGGGTAATTGGGGGATGCCTTGAAGGGAGAAAGAGTGGGTGGGAAAGGGTTAGTGGTAGACCACATTTGCACCTGGTTGAGCTGAGTACACTCAAGTGGGATGAGCTGAATTCATTCAAGGGCTATGGTAATTGGAAGAGACATTAAGTGTGTTATATTTTCTGAGCATACAAAGGGTGGCCGGGAGCTCTGTCAAGGCACACAGGAACTGCAAGTGATGTTGGATACTGGATTCCATTTGAATATGCTATACAATACCCTGCTGGAAGTCATTTCGATGCAGGCTAAGACCCACCTGCTACACACTCTGACTGTATGTTACCACTCACAATATGCCCTTGCCCTTCCCTCCTCTAAGCCATTTGTGCAAATCATAGTAGTAGAGAGAGTGCCAAGGGAGCTGAAGGGAAGCTTTCGGCCAGGGCAACTGTAAATTGAGATGTGACCTCTCTTCTGGATTTTTCCACATTTGGGAAGGGTTTTATCAAGGATGGGTAAAAGTTGTAGGAGCAGGCTCTGTGCACGTAGGACTCATCTAAAGAGATTACAGTGTTGTTACCTGCTGGAAAGCATGTGGAGGGTGAGCAGGGAGCAGGAAAAACATCTTTGCCCCACCTAGAGCAGTCTTGCGGTCAAAAGCACTGCTGAATCCTTCTCTATGTTACTGTGTCTGAAAGGAATGCACACTGCAGCAGATGTCCTGTGAATCATTGAACAGTTTGGTTTTAAAGGGACATTAAAGATCACCTAGTTTGATTCTCCTGCTAAAAGCTGGGACAACTTCCACTAAATCCTCCAGAAATCCCACTCAGGTGCTGTGCAGGATGTGACTGGAGACATACGAACCAGCGATACTTTTGTCCTTTCACGCATGTCTCAAGCTGGAAAGACTGAGGGAGTGGTATCCCACCATCTCAATTCTCAGTCCCTCCATCACAGGCAGGGAAAACTTTGTGTTGCTGTTCTGGTTGTGCTTTGGGTAGAGTAGGAGGCATCTGTTGTGCCGTGCTCCTCTGATCATCCTTGCAAAGAGTCATGGGCCCTGTTCAAAGCTGAGCAGGGTGGTGTCCCCTGTGGAAATCCTGCCAAGTATTTAGAGATGCCTAGTGTGCAGCCATCTGCACGGCTAAAGCAGAAGTGGTGGGAAAGACATGGGCATGAAAAAGGCATCTACTGATTGGCCATATCATGCCTTAGTCCCCCGTGTGTGTCCAGCTTTGCCTGTGGTCTCCAGCTGGGAGGGGAATAGCCTTGGTCCTTAAGTGCTGTTAGTCTGCTACTAAACGTGGGAGGGATGAGTGAGAGAAGGAAGATGACAAAATAAGCAGAAGACCTTCTGCTGAGGTCAAAGCTCACTCTTACAGAGAATGCCTAAGCCCCATGACAGAGGTGCCCTGCCTAGAAAGGCAATGCCTAAAACAGAGTGTGTGAGCATAACACAAGAGCGAGTGGCTGGTGGAGCTGAACATTTGTGTGTGGATGTCCAGGGTGTAGCCTCAAGGGTATGAGGAGATCGGCCACATATATTAGGAAGCACTTTAAAGTGAAGCCCTGCAGGGCAAGAGTCTGGCTTCACCTGGTGATTTAGGACACTCCTCATCACTGGCTGCATCATCTGCCTATGCTGACTTGTCATTTCCCCTGAAAAAGTTAGGGCTCTAATAGTGTCAGTTGAAAGGAGCCTGTGTGGCTGAATGGGTACATCATGAACAGGGAAATGAAAAGGAAGTGTTGCAGGGAACATTAAGAACAGTTCCCATTTCTTTAATTGTGATGCTTTGCATGTAAAATGAGCTTGCTGGTAAACACATTCCATAATCAAAGGGTGCCTCTGGGCCTGGGGCAGTCTGGAGCAGTATAAAAGCTAGGCCAACTGCAGGCTCTCTCATCCGCTTCTCTTGCCTTCTCCTACTTGGTAAACAAGGTGAGATACAACTGCCTTTTCCCACTCTTTCTCCTTTTCTCCTCTGTCTTGTTATGTCAATGAGCTCCTTTCTCTTTGTGTCCTGGGCATTGAATCCTTGCAATCACAATGGAAGGTGGGGGACAACGTTTTTCAGGGGATGTTTCAGGATAGGGTGTCTAGGATCTCTCTTCCTCCCTGCTGAGATTGTCCCTGCTCTCCAGCCTGTGCCTTTGTTCTGACTGTGTAGGCTGTCAGGGTGATTCTTGCCTGCTGACTGTGCTTCCCCTGCCCTCCCTCCCAGGTCCACCTCCATCCCACAGCCATGTCCTGCTATGATCTCTGCCGTCCCTGTGGGCCAACCCCACTGGCCAACAGCTGCAACGAGCCCTGTATCAGACAGTGCCAGGACTCCCGCGTGGTGATCCAGCCCTCTCCTGTGGTGGTGACCCTGCCTGGACCCATCCTCAGCTCCTTCCCCCAGAACACCGCTGTGGGATCCTCCACCTCTGCTGCTGTTGGCAGCATCCTGAGTGAGGCGGGAGTGCCCATCAACTCTGGGGGCTTCAGCCTCTCTGGCCTTGGTGGCCGCTACTGCGGCAGGAGTCTGCCCTGCTAAAACCTGTCTGGATGTCCAGTGAGTGCATGGACCAGGAAACCCAAAGCCAGGTGCTGGACTGAGGACATTGCTGCTGGCCAGAGTTCCCAGAAAGGCTGAGCATCCTTGTTTCCTCCTGCCAGGGAGGGAGACAAGCAAGGTGCCAGCCTCTGGTGTCTGGAAACACAGCCAGCTGATGTCTTCTTCTCCTGCTTTCTTCTCCACATCATGAGTCCCTGTTGCCTGCTGCTGTCTTGTGCCATGATTCATCCTGAAGCAAGTGAAGAACGTCTCTGCTCATCACCCTCTCCTCATGGGTGTGGCAGAAATATACATGTTCTGTTGCTGTGAAGAGGTGCTTGACTGTCGAGTGCCCTTGTAGCAGCCTGGACGGCATCCCTTCCAGGATTCACTGCTTTGTTTCTGTCTTTAGACTAATTAAAATTTATGCTGCATTGTAGCTTGAGTCTCCTTGTGTTCCTTCCCTCCTGAAACACCCATATAATCTGGGGAGGGGAAAATGGGATTTCCTAAATGGGAAGAAGATGCATGGTAATGCCAGCATGGTAAATCCAGCTCTTGACCTCTCTTGTGCATGGAGGAGCTGAGTACTGTCAGGGGCTTTGGTCACTGGAAGAGATGTGGTGTGGTGAATGGGTGTGTGGTATCATCTGAACACACAAAGGTTTTTCAGAACTTCCAAAAGGAGCATTGATCAACAAGCAAGCTTGGATATGCCACTAGTGTATGAGTCTAGCCATTAACCTGCTGGAAGGTATTTCTAGGCAGGCCAACACGCACCTGTATAAGGCTCTGAATGTGTGTTACAGCCCTTGATTGATCCTTGCTCTTCTCTCCTCCAAGTACTTTTTCCAAGGTCTGGAGCTGGAGGGAGTCCAAAAGGAGCTGAAGGAACAGGTGTCAGCCAGGACCATGGTGTCAGAGGAGATATGTCCTCTCTACTATATGTTGACAAAATGGGGACGGGATCATTATGGTAGTGTAAAACGTTTAGGAGAGGAATGGTCACACAGGGGTAACTCTCTGAAAGAGATGGGCAGTGCTGGTGACATATACTGGACTCTCTGTGATGGGACAGAAGAGAGCAGGAAAATCACTAGTGTCCACACTGGATTATGTCTGCGGTCAAAAACTTCAGGTGTTGCCGAGACCTTCTATTTGTGTTACTGTGTCCTGAGAGGCAGTGGTTCTCAAACAGATGTGCTGCAAATCCTCCTGAAACCCCTCTCAGCTGCTGTGCAGGCTGTGCTTAGAGAGGTCCCAATCACTGATCATTTTGTTTCTCCAACCATGCCCAAACTGGAGAGAGTGGCAAAGTGTTACGCCACCACCTCAGTTCTCAGTCCCTCCTTCACATACAGGCAATACTTTGTGCTGTTTCTCTGGTTATGCTTCAGGTAGAGAAGGAGGCACCTGCTGTGCCATGCTTCTCTGATTCTCCTTGCAAAGGTTCATGGGCCCTGGTCGCGACTGAGCAGGGTTGTGTGGCCTATGGAAATCCTGCCAACATATGTGCATACCTGCCTGGTGTGCAGCCATCTGCGCGGGTAATGCAGAAGCGGTGGCAAAGACATGGGCAGGAAGAAGGACGTGTATCTACTAGGCGTGACATACTTTGGTTCCCAGGGTGCATCCAGCTTTGCCCATTGTCTCCAGTAAAGAGTGTTGGGACAGGAAAAGCCTTGGTTCTTAAGCACTGGTAGTCTGCTGCAGTCATGGTTTAAGCCCAGCCGGTAACTCAGAACCACACAGCCACTCTCTTACTTCCACCCATTCTTCCTCACCTGACTCCCGGAAGGATGGGGAGGAGAATCGAAAGAGTGTAGCTCCCAGGGGTTAAGATAAGAATAGTCCAATAACTAAGGTATAACATAAAACCACTACTGCTACCACTAGTAATAATAACGATAAGGGAAATAACAAGGTGAGAGAATACAATTGCTCACCACCCACTGACCAATACCCAGCCTGACCTGACCAGCGATCTGGGCCTTCCTGGTTAACTCTCCCCAGTTTATATACTGGCATGACATGTTGTGGTATGGAATACCCCTTCAGCTAGTTTGGGTCAGGTGTCCTGTCTCTGTTTCCTCCTGGCTTCCTCTCCTCCCTGACATAGCATGAGACTCAGAAAGTCCTTGATCAGAGTAAAAATTACTGAGTAAGAACTAAAAACATTGGTGTTATCAGTGTTGTTCCCAGACTAAAGTCAAAGCTACAGCACTGCCCAGCTATTAAAAAGGAGAAAAATGGCTGCTACTGCTGAACTCGGGAGAGCTGCTAAATACAAGAGGAATGAGTAAGAAAAGGAAGATGTCAAATGAGGCCGAACAAATTTTGCTGAGATCAAAGCTCAGACTCAGAGAGTCTAAACCCCATAGCAGAGGTGCCCTGCCTAGAAAGGCAATGCCTAATAGAGAGTGCATGAGCATAGCACAAGAGCAAGTGACTGATGGAGCCATCTCTTGTGTGTGGAATTCCAGGCTGAAGCCTCAAGGTTATGAGGAGACAAGACCCATGCATCAGAGACACTTTAAAGTGAGGCCCTGCAGGGCAAGAGTCTTGCTTTACCTGGTGAGGTAAGAAAATCCTCATCATTGGCTGCATCATCTGCCTGCGCTGACATGACAATTCCCCTGGAAAACTCAAGGCTCTAATAGCATCTGTTGAAAGGAGCCTGTGTGGCTGAATGGGCACGTCATGAACAGGGAAATGAAAAGGAAACATTGCAGGAGACATAAACAGTGCCCCCATTTCTTTAATTGGGATGTTTTGCATGGAAGATGAGCTTGCTGGTAAACACATTTCAAACATATTTGGTAAACACATGCTCAAAGACTACCTCTGTGCCTGGGGTGTCCTGCACCTCTATAAAAGCAAGGCAAACTGCAGGCTCCCTCATCCTCTTGCGTTCTTCTTGGTGAACAAGGTAAGCTGCAACCAAATTTTGCTTAAAATCCTGTTTCCTTTCTGAGCTTGTTTTATCTTTTGCTGAGAGTCTTGGTCCTTTGTCCTGTTCTTGACCTTAGACTTTTAGCCACCAATATGAGAGGTGGAGAATGGTCTTTGGCTTTCATTCCTGTTTCAGATTCCGGGCTCTTATCTCTGTTCCTCCCTACTGAAGCTGTCCCTGCTCCCAAGCCTGTGCCTTTGCTCTGCCTGAGCAGGCTGTCAGGCTGCCCCTCACATGCTGTCCTCGCTTTCCTGCCCTCTCTCCCAGGTCCACCTCCATCCCACAACCATGTCCTGCTATGATCTCTGCCGTCCCTGTGGGCCAACCCCACTGGCCAACAGCTGCAACGAGCCCTGTATCAGACAGTGCCAGGACTCCAGGGTCATCATTGAACCATCTCCTGTGGTGGTGACCCTGCCTGGACCCATCCTCAGCTCCTTCCCCCAGAACACCGCTGTGGGATCCTCAGCATCTGCTGCTGTTGGCAGCATCCTGAGTGAGGCGGGAGTGCCCATCAACTCTGGGGGCTTCAGCCTCTCTGGCCTTGGTGGCCGCTACTGTGGCAGAAGGAGTCTGCCCTGCTAAAGCCAGGCTGGACGTCTCCTGTGAATGCATGGATCAGGAAACCCAAAGCCAGGTGCTGGACTGAGGACATTGCTGCTGGCCAGGATTCCCAGATGGATTGAGCAACGTCATTCCCTCATGCAAGGGAGGGATGGAAGCTAGGTGTCAGCATGTGCTGTCTGGAAATATGTCCAGCTGATGTCTTCTTCTTCTGCTGCTTTCTTCTCCACATCATGAGTCCCTGTTGCCTCCTGTTGTCCTGTGCCATGGGTTCATCCTGAAGCAAGCAGAGAGCTCATCACCCTTTCCCCATGTGTGTGGAAGGCAAACGCTTGTCCCATTGCTCTGAAGGGTGCCTGACTGTCAGGTGCCCTAATAGGATCCTGGGCAGTATCCCTTTCAGGGTGCACTGCTTTGTTTCTCTCTTTTTACTCATTAAAGTTTATGCTGCATTGTAGCTTGTGTTTTTCTCATGTTCCTTTCTTCCTGTGATACCCAGCTAAGCTGGGCTGGGGAAAATAGGATTTTCTAGAGGGGAAGAGAGTAGATGGGTAAGGTTCACTGTTAAATCTGTCTTGTGCTTGGAGGAGCTGGGTATTCTTAAGGGGTTTTGTCATTTGAAGAGAGATGTAGTGATGGAGGGGAACGTGGTATCATCTCAGCATGCAAAAATTGCCATGAGCTCTCCCAATGGATATGTGAGCAGCACACTAGCTTAGATACTGCCTCTAATAACCCAGTGGAAGACATTTCTATGCAGGCTAACAGTCACCTGTCCAAGGCTCTGAATGTGAGCTTCTGCCTTCCTCCAAGTACACCCTCCAAGCCCTGGAACTGAAGGGAATCTAAAAGTAATGTTAACCAGGGCATTTAAGAGGAGATGTGACCTCTCTCTAGATATTGGCACAATGTGGATGGGTTCATCACTGTTGTGTAGAATTGTTCAGGGAGGAGAATGGTCACACAGGGGAAACCCTCTGAAAGAGATGGGCAGCATCAGCGACATATTCTGGAAAATCCATGGAGGTCTACAAGGGAGCAGGAAAATCATCTTTGCCCCCACTAAAGCAGTTTTGTGGTCAGAAACATTAGCTGATGAGGAGTTCTTCTGTGTGTGAACAACTGTTGTTCTGAAGCTGACGTGCTCCAAATCATCCCCAAACCCCATTCAGCTGCTGTGCAAGCTGTACCCATAGAGGTGTCAAGCAGTGATTCCTCTGTTCCTCCAATCACGCCCCAAGCTGGGAAGACCGAGGGAATGGTACCCAACCATCTCTGTTCTCAGTCACTCCATCACAGGCAGGCAATACTTTGTGCTGCTGCTCTGGTTGTGCTTCAGGTAGAGTAGGAGGCATCTGCTGTGCCATGACACTCCAATTGCCTTTGCAAAGATTAATAAACCCTGCTTCCTGGTGAGCAGGGTTGGGTGTCCTGTGGAAATCCTGCCAAGTATTTGGCCATGTCTGGCGTGCCAGCTGTCTGCATGGCTTAAGCAGAAGTGTCAAAGACACAGGCAGGAAGAAGACAGATTCAGAGAATCACAGAATTAAAGAATCATTAAGATTGTAAGGAGCCACTAGAGATCATTCAGTCCAACCCCTTTGTCAAGGTAGGACCACCTAGAGTGGGTTACACAGGAATGCTACTGTGCTGATTTGGAGTGTCTCCAGAAAAGTAGACTTCACAACCTTCTTGGGCATCCTGTTCCAGTGCTCTGCCACCCACAATGTAAAGAAATTCTTCCTCATTTTCAAGTGAAACTTGTGGTTTAGTTTATGGCCATTGACTCCTTATTCTGTTGCTGAGCATCATTAAAAAGAAGGACATGTATTGATTACCAACACATGCATTGGTCACTGGGGAGTATCCAACTTTCTCAGTGGTCTCCAGCAAAGAGTGTTGGGAGGGGAATAGCCTTGGTTCTTAGGCAATATTAGTCTGCTGCTAAAGGCAGGTGGGGATGAGCGAGAGAAGGAAGATGACAAAATAAGCAGAAGAACTTCTGCTGAGGTCAAAGCTCCATCTCAGAGAGTCTAAACCCCATAGCAGAGGTGCCCTGCCTAGAAAGGCGATGCGTAATACAGAGTGCGTGTGCACAGCACAAGAGCAAGTGCCTGATGCAGCCAACCCTTATGTGTGGATGTCCAGACTAAGCCTCAGGGCTAAGGGAGATGGGCCACATGCTTCAGAAACACTTTAAAGTGAGGCCCTGCAGGGCAAGAGTCTTGCTTCACCTTGTGAGGTAGGACACTCCTCATCACTGGCTGCATCATCTGTCTATGCTGACTTGTCATTTCCCCTGGAAACGTTTTGGCCTCTAATAACGTCAGTTAAAAGGAGCCTGTGTGGCTGAATGGGCATGTCACAAACAGGGAAACAAAAAGGCAACATAGCAATGAATATAAGCAGTTTCCTCATTTCTTTAATTGTGATGCTTTGCATGGAAGATGAGCTTGCTGGTAATCACATTTCATGCTCAAAGACTGCCTCTGTGCCTGGGGTGTCCTGCACTAGTATAAAAGCCAGTCCAACTACAAGCTCCCTCATCCTCTTCTCTTGCTTTCTGTTCCTTGGTGAACAAGGTAAGCTGCAACCAACTTTGCCTCTCTCTTCTTCTCTTGTTTTATACTTTGCCTCTCTCTTCTTCTCTTGTTTTATACTTTGCCTTTTGGACTCAACTGTGTCTTGGCTTGTGGTAGCTTTTCCTGAGAGCTTTGGTTCTCGATCCTGATGCCAGTTTCTCTCTGTCATTTTCATATGGGAGGAGGTAGGAGAATATCTTATCTGTGTTTGCATGGTCACCCTCAGAAACAGGGCCCTTTCTTTGCTTTTCCTTGAGATGCAGGCTGTCCCTGTTCTCCATTCTGTGCCTTTCCTCTGACTGTGTAGGCTGTCAGGGTGTTCCCTGCCTACTGACTGTGATTTCCCTGCCTTCTCTCCCAGGTCCACCTCCATCCCACAGCCATGTCCTGCTATGATCTCTGCCGTCCCTGTGGGCCAACCCCACTGGCCAACAGCTGCAACGAGCCCTGTATCAGACAGTGCCAGGACTCCAGGGTCATCATTGAACCATCTCCTGTGGTGGTGACCCTGCCTGGACCCATCCTCAGCTCCTTCCCCCAGAACACCGCTGTGGGATCCTCAGCATCTGCTGCTGTTGGCAGCATCCTGAGTGAGGCGGGAGTGCCCATCAACTCTGGGGGCTTCAGCCTCTCTGGCCTTGGTGGCCGCTACTGTGGCAGGAGTCTGCCCTGCTAAAGCCAGGCTGGACGTCTCCTGTGAATGCATGGATCAGGAAACCCAAAGCCAGGTGCCAGACTGAGGACATTGCTACTGGCCAGGATTCCCAGATGGGTTGAGGACCCTCGTTCCCTCCTGCCAGTGAGGGAGACAAGCAAGGTGCCAGCCTTTGCTGTCTGGAAACATGGCCAGTTGATATCTTCTTCTGCTGCTTTCTTCTCCACATCATGAGTCCCTGTTGCCTCCTGTTGTCCTGTGCCATGAGTTCATCCTGAAGCAAGCATAGAGGGTTCCTGCTCATCTCCTTCTACCGATGGGTGTGGGAGGAAGGTGTTTGTCTTGATGCTGTGAAGGGTGCCTGAGTGTCAGGTGCCCTTGCAGCAACCTGGACGGCATCCCTTCCAGTATGCACTGCTTTGATTCTTTCTTTAGATTCATTAAAATTTATGCTGCATTGTAGCTTGAGTCTCCTCGTGTTTCTGCCATCCTGGGATGCCCAGCCAAGCCGGGCAGGTGAAAACGGGATGCTATACAGGGGAATGGTTTGGGTGAAGGGATGTGGTGGTTTACATCTTTCTTGGAGATTGGAATGGGGTGTTCGACTGAAGTTGTCACTTGGATGACATAACTGCATCCGATACTGCCTTTCCAAAGTCACACACATCCGTTTGTCCTGAACAAAAGACTTGTTTCTCATCAAACCCCTTCAATTCCTTCCATGGCCGGTAGATGTGTGTGGCGTGTTCAGATATCAAAGAAACAGTAACCTACCACTTCTGCCCCCAGACCATGTCTACTTGCCCATCAGGCCCCTTTCTGAAATACATTGCAATGTCAGACCTGCAGAGTCACTGCTTAGGAGTGTACATGACTTGTCTACAAAGATGTAGTGAAGTCCTTCTCTGTCTCCTGTACACCAGAAGAAGAAGAAATCCTCCAGGGTGCAGCCTTTGAGTCTTCTTCCTATTCTGCCCTGAACTGCAAATCCACTGAGGTCAGGGAGGGAAATCTCCTTGCCCATGCCTGTATTTGGCATGTGGGTGGTGTGACCTACTCCTCTGAGATACAGTAGTTGCGACTGCAACAGGTGATCTAGGAGATGACGAGCTGCCTGTCCCTTCCTGCCTCATCCTCTAGGCTTCCACAGTTGATGTTTTGCCCTTTGGTCCTCACTAATGCTTCAGGCAGTTATGGGCACATCTTGTGTTGCATCTTAGGTAGTGGGAACACCTACAGTGTCTTTCACCATAACTAAAGACCTATATTTTCTGAATGAAAGCTGCTGGGCATTAAATGTTGGAATATGAAGGTCTGGCAGGAGACTCTACCCATGGATTTTCTGGGGCAGGGGTAGGATTGAAAGGATGCTTAGAAGAAAGGACAGATTTTGCACATACACAATGAACGTAAGCTTGCTCTCTTGAAGGAAAAGTCCCTCCCTCCACACTGTGGTGATAGATTGAGCTGGTGTGCTGTGTCCCAGGTACAGAGGAGATTTCCTCTTCTTGCACATCAGTGGCCTGAGTGCAGGAACTCCCAGGCCAATGGCTGTGATGAGCCTCACCTGGCGTCTCTCAGTCCTCCTACTCCCCTTTAATCCAGTTCTCTATTTAAGCTCTGTACTGAGCCCTTATCCTTTTCTTCATCTTAGTAGTAGGAGTGTAAGCTTCTTGTTCTTTAGTACGTTTGTGTGTGTGTGTGTCACCCCCTTGATCCAGACTCTCAGCTGTGGATTTAATTCCAGGCCTGTGCGTGGGTCTGTCTGGTTATTATGGCCCTTGTCAGCATCTGATGAGCTTTATGGCCCAGGTTAGCATCCAGGTATCTGCTCCTAGTGTGTGGAGTGACTGTTGCCTGATGCCAGTCCTGCTTCACCAGGAGCTTGATGGTTGACCTGGACTATGGGCTGCACCCGTCTACTGTCTGTGCATTTCCTTGCTCAGGTACTGTGCAATAGAATCATTCTTATACTTCTGTGTCATGTCCTTTCCAACCCTAACTATTCTATGATTCTATGTTTTGTCTAATAATTTTGTTCTCTGATATTGTCACTTGAAAGGAGGCTTGCTGAAGGAGGCTTGCTGATGAATGGGTATGTCACAAACAGGGAAATGAAAAGGCAGCATTACAGGGAATGTAAGCACTGTCCTCATTTCTTTAATTGTGGTGCTTTGCATGCAAGATGAGCTTGTTGGTAAACACTTTACATGAGCAAAGGGTGTCTCTGGGCCTGGGGCAGTCTGGACCAGTATAAATGTCAGCACAAGAGCAGGCTCCCTCATCCACTTCTCTTGCCTTCTCTTCCTTGGTGATCAAGGTGAGCTGCAAGTGTCTCTGCCTTCTGTCTTGCTCTTCTCTTTTTCTTTTGGCCTCAACTGTGCCATAGCCTTTTGGTGGCTTTTGCTGGCAGCCTTTCTCCTTGATCCTGTTCTCTGTGTTTCTTCCTCTTGTTCTCCACTTGGGGGAGGTTAAAGAAGGTCTTACACTTTTCCTGTGCCTCCTTGGGAATTTCAGCTCCAGAGGCTGTGTTCCTCCCTTCTGAGAATCTTTGTCACCCTGCACAGGCTGTCCCAGCTCCTTAGCCTGTGTCTTCACTCTAGCCAAGCAGGCTGTCCCTCTAACACTGCCTGTGCTTTCCCTGCCTTCTCTCCCAGGTCCACCTCCATCCCACAGCCATGTCCTGCTACGATCTCTGCCGTCCCTGTGGGCCAACCCCACTGGCCAACAGCTGCAACGAGCCCTGTATCAGACAGTGCCAGGACTCCCGTGTGGTGATCCAGCCCTCTCCTGTGGTGGTGACCCTGCCTGGACCCATCCTCAGCTCCTTCCCCCAGAACACCGCTGTGGGATCCTCAGCATCTGCTGCTGTTGGCAGCATCCTGAGTGAGGCGGGAGTGCCCATCAACTCTGGGGGCTTCAGCCTCTCTGGCCTTGGTGGCCGCTACTGTGGCAGAAGGTGCCTGCCCTGCTAAAGCCAGGCTGGATGTCCATCAACCAGGAAACCCAAACCCAGGTGTCAGGCTGCTGGCCAGGGTTGCCAGATGAGTTCAGTGCTCCTCTCCCTCCCTGAAAAAGAGAGAAGCAAGGTGCTGTCTGGGCACTTGTCCAACAAGTCATGTTCTTGAAATTCCTGCTTTTGATGGCTTTCCATGCCTCTGTGATTTTGAATTTCACATTGTCTTGGTATAATGCTGTACTTTAAAATGATCAGTGGAGGGTTTTTATTCAGAACTTAAGTAAAAGTGGAATCTCTCTTACTGTCTTTCAGTTGCAATGGTTTAAATGGTTTTTTTCTCTTTTATAAATATATATATCTTTAGTTTGCTGAATGTTGCTTGACTTTTTCATGATTAAACTCATTTTGCATTTGAACATAAGTTTCATTATGGTTTTCTTCTCCTTCTTTCATCTTCTTGGGGAGGAATATGTCCTGTGCTAAATCTCTGTGGACTACCTTCTCAGTGGAAAATGTGAGTTGAATAGCCACCACAATCAACATGATGAATTTCATTGTTTAGACTCCTGTGAAACACTGAACATTTTTACATATATATTTCTCTTGCTATCTTTTTCCCCCAATTTATTTTCCACCTCTGTGCTTAAGAGTACAGTTGTACTCTTTTAGGTTGGGAACTTGCTGATCTTATCACTTATTTGGCATCTGTAAAACTCTCAGAATATAAAACTCCATAATTCAGAAGCAGTATTTGGGTATCTGGTTTTGATTAGATTGAATACTACTAGCCTCTGAAGCTTTAACCATGACATTCTTTGAGTGATTTTGACTCAGGGCTTCAAAGGGGAAGTGAGTGTTCAAGTTTCAGCAGAATCATAAAACTATGTTGATGATGGGCTTTGATATCTTCTCTTTTAAACATTAAGCATAATCCACGAAATCTTGCTGCTTTAGCTGATCCACACAAAAACTTTCATAGTTTAGAGGAAAAAATGAGTGAAGAAGCAGATAAATGGCCATAGGTATTTTCTGTAAGATTAAAACCAGTTTGTTCCTCTTACTGTCTAGGGTTTTTCTCAAAGATGCTAAAACTCACAACATTGTGTGCAGTTAAGAGACATCAAAGAAAAATAAAGAATAGCTTGTCTGTAGGTACATAAGCTTCTGAGAAATTTATCCAACTTTTTAATTTTATCAATGCCTTTGTTCTAATGCTGGTGCTATGCAGGGTGTAACAGGACACAGGACGGGAAAGCAACATGATTGAGAGTTGTGTAATTTTGATGACTGTCCACTTCATTCAGGGTTTTCTCCTTTAAAGCCCACTAATATCTATTTCAAAATCGAAATATTGTAGTGCTGATAGAGATAGTGAAGTAACCAGAGGGAAGGCAACTGGCATTCAGGTTCACTGCTGGAACCAGCCCAAATGTTCACATGCCAGGGGAAAAGAGACAGGTTTTTATTTTTCCAAAAAGTTTCAAGCTTATAAGTCTTCTTTGCTTCAGAATGACTTACTTGCAAAGTTACCAAATTGGGGGGGGGGGGGGGGCGGGTGGGAGAGGGAATGATTTAGAGATAATATGGGATACGTTTACTTTTAGGCTGTGGCTTGAGGCAGCAAAAGCAAGCTATGAAAGATGGGAAATCAATAGGTCCTAGACTGAATGGAGTCTGTGCTTAAAAACTGGTTTCTATGACTGTGTTTTCTATACAAATAATTGAAGGGACTGGAGTGCTTCCACAAGTATTTGGTGCCCTGTTGACAAAACTGGTGTGACTGAAGTAACTATTCACACAGATCTCTGAGTAATCACTGATTGCACTCTGATGTACATCAAAGAATGGCTTCATTCTTGGTGGCAAAAAGGCGTCTTTCTATGACGCAAATGGACCTGTAGCATAGAAAGTACAGAAATGAATTTCAGGAGTATAAAATGTCCACATGTTAAGTGGCCTTTACCCAAGAACAGCATGTCCTGAAAGGTACACTTGCGCTGCTGATGAATGAAAAAGCTTGGAGAAATAGTCTCTGCCGTAAGCCCCTGGGTCTATGTTTGCCATTTTAAAAGAAGAAAGAAACAAATGTCCTGGAGTTGGCCATCTTCAAACAGCATGATGTCATGGAATTATTGTGAAGGATGCTCAACAAGGAGGTTCAAACCCTGAAGCTCACGAAAGGATGCTCACAAGAGGTTAAAACCCTGCAGCTTTTCCAGGAAATATTGCAAAGTAAAGTTAAAAAACATTTAGTGTGTATATATATTCCACTTATGTAATAGAATTCCATCAGTCTGCAGTGTAATTACTGTTGTACTTCAGTCTGTAGCAATGGAAAAATTTCAGTAGCAAACAAGTCCTTATGTGTTGTGCTGTTTTTTTTTCCCATATGTGGGGGATAATACCTCGAAGTATTTATCCTCAAGGTGACTTGTGCAGTGGTATTCATATATGTGGTCTGAGATGGTACAGAATGGAGATATAGGTTCTTTGCTTAAAGGAACAGATAAATCAGGTCTACATGTCCCCATGTGTTATCAACTGTGTCTCCGACTCTGTTATTGAAGTGTGATAGGGTGATACTATCTAAATTTGACATAGGATAATAGTATTTCACACAGGGCTTTGATTCTTTCTCACTGCATTCAGTGGGATTTCAGGTGTGCATATGTTTGTGGTTTTTTGTGCCTTCACAAAACACCAAAGTTCAGTCTGGACTGTTCTTATTCTTGGCTGGAGTCAGAGCTTTGTAAACATTAGTGGCAACAAGAATTTCTGAAGGATATATAGTCATATTCTTAATAAAAGAGCACCTTTGAATGATGAATTATGCATAGTATAAAATCTTCTTAATATTTTTGCTTATGACTAAGGTGAAACATATACTGGAACATAAAGTTTGCTGTGCCTGAAAGGTGGCACTGGAATAAATTTACTCCATAATACCAGAAGATGAGAGAAACTTGTGAGATGGAATATCTATGTCAGAAGATAAGGAAATAAAAACAAAGTAATAAATAGTAAGGAAAAGACATTTAATCAGTTGGAAGCACTTTGCATTCAGGACATACTCGTTGGCAAATAATTGCATGCACAAAGGATGTCTGTGTTCCTGAGGCCATTCGATATGCAGTATAAAAGCAAACTCAACTCAAGGTCCTTCCTACCACTTCTCTTACCTTTTCCTCTTTTGTGAACAAGGTTAGTTAAAATCTACTTCTTTCTGTTTGCTGAATTCTTGCCTTCATAACAATTTGTTTGCTGTTGTTTTTTCACCATAGTATTCTGCTAGCTGCTGGTTTGGTTGGGAGGAAGACTTTTTCTCTTTAGAACATTGGGTTTTGCTTTTGCTGTTGGAAGTGCAGGTATTTCTGGACTTCCGACTTGGCCGTACAGATCCTTGAAAAGGTGATATAAGTTTATTCATGGGCCTTCAGACATGCTAAGTGGTTTACCAAATTCGAATAATAGTAATATTAATAAAGATTAATGAACTGAATGGGTAGTATACTGGTGCAAGGGGGTTGGAACAAGGTGATCTTTAAAGGTCCCTTCCAACTCAAACCATTATATGATTACAGAGATCTCTGTGCTCAATCATCTTTCAAGTAGCAATGTGCTTTTCATATCTTTAAGAGTCATATCCATTATTTGTAATGCCTGAATTTTCAACTGGGTCAATATGAAAACAACAGCATTTTTAAAGCATGTAGGTTCATTTATCTTCAGAAATGTCATCCAAAAAATTTCTTTTCTTTGCTGTTTATTCCATACAAGCTTTTCACTGTTACCCATTTTTATTGTAATGAACTTCTTATTGGGCACAGTGGGAAACAAGTAGGTAAAATGATACAGATACTAAAAGAAACAGCTGGTGAGCAGAGAAACTAGGAAGGTTTAAAGCAGACATCTGTGGGTTATAAAATCAATTGCACAGAACCACAAGTTTTAGAACTCTAAATACCACTTCCTAAATGAAGATAAAACGGAGCTGCATACTGACATTAGAAGGAATAGCCATAGAGAGTTCAGCAAGGATATTGACTCTAATCACATACCCTCAACCTTCTGCTGTAATAATCAACATGGACTTCAACCTGATAAACGTATCAGAAAGCTTTGCTTGGTGTCTTATAGCAGTCAAGGTTTGAAATGATGTTATAGGGAGCAATGACATCTACTGCAAGTTTAGAGAACTGGTTTCAGGGACCGTGAGAACAAAGTAAAAAAATAGCAAAAATAGGGGAAATCTCAGCACGCAACAAACTGGGATGAGCATAGGAAACAGCAAACTTTGTTCTTAGTGGTGTCTTGGAACCAGACACAGTGAGTATTCAGGGAATATTTTGTTCAGGGACTATTTTGTTTAAGGCCAGGTGGTTGTCACCCAAGTCTCTGTCCAGTGTGAGGCATCCCTGCCCATGGCAAGGGTTTGGGACTAGATGATGTTAAAGTCCTTTCCAGCCCTCACCATTCTATGATTCTAAATCCTGACTTTCGCATAGGATTGAGAACTTAACTGTGGACATGTTGTCTGGGAAAGATTTCGAAAGATATCAGCTTCAAGCATCCTTAACGATACTGAAATTCATACCTCTTTGTAGGCAAAGTTGGAACCTGGAAAATTATTCATTTTATTTTCCAGCTGTCTACTGAACTCTATCCATAAGTACATTTGTAGCTATGTATTACTCATAATTACTGCTACTACAATCCTCTGAATACCTGGAGCTGGATCTCAGTACTGTATTCAGACATACAGCCAATCAAAATAATGAAAGTAATGATATGGGTACGTGTCCTTTTGTTCTGCTGCCAGCTATACCACTGGATCACCAACAACTGAGAGTGAATTACTTCAGCCTCCATCTTCATGTAGCCTACTTAAGAATTTGCTTTCTTTCTCAACTCACACCCCACTCAATTCCCAAAAAAGATCCTTTGAAAGCTCCTATTGTCCTGAGCTGAGTTAATACAAATGTAATATGATCCCCACATCGCATTCACTTCTGGTCCTGTATTTCAGACTTGCCTCCATCCCACAGACATGTCCTGCTACGAGCGGTGCCCCCCCACCTCCTGTGGCCCAACCCCACTGGCAAATAGCTGCAATGAGCCCTGTGTCAGGCAGTGCCAGGACTCAACAGTGGTGATCCAACCCTCTCCTGTGGTGGTGACCCTGCCTGGACCCATCCTCAGCTCCTTCCCCCAGAACACCACAGTGGGATCCTCAGCATCTGCAGCTGTTGGGAGCGCTCTTAATGCTGGAGGGGTGCCCATATCCTCTGGGAGCTCCTCAGGATTAGGGAGCTTTGGCTATCCAGGTCTGGGCAGTGGGTACAGTCGGCCCTACCGTCGCTACAACACCTACCGCAGTGGCTTCTATGGGCCGTGTTAACGTGTGAGAAGCAAGCAGGAAGAAATGACCAGAAACGCTGAAGCACGACTTGACACAGGACTGAGCTCATGGCCATGGTTTTCAGATGCAGTGTTAGACGCCCATAACCTGAAGTTTATGGAGCTGTGGGAGATAATAATTCCCTAAAATGAGGGCCCTCCTCTTGTTCTGCTATTTTTTATTTCTAATCAAGTATGTAGTTTTGCTGCACAACTCTGTAATTGATACTGCCTGGTGTAAAACTTATAATTTAGACAGTAGACGGGACTTAATTGTCAAGGTGTAATGCTACACTAAGAGCTCTGTCCATGGGATAAATCATCACGAGATGTGTCATTCTTCCCATGCTGAAATCTATTGCTTTGCAGTATTTCAATTCACTCTTTAGTCTTATTAAAGTTATGCATTTATCACATCTCTGATCTTCTGTTTTATTTTGCTTCCCCACCTACCTTTTTTTGAGACTTTTTCTGGGTGAAATTCTTCACTGCTTAGATCATCACTACCCGGAGACATGATATGAATAATACTGGGGCCACTAATAAGAGAAGAACATATGTTTAGAGCTCCAGATCAAGAAAATGTTTAATTTAGCAGCTGAATTGCATATTGATTCCACACTGACTCATCATATTACTTGGCTTTCTGCATCTCTGCCAAGAAATTATTCTCAAGGCTGGAAGTGTTTTATGATCTAGCACAATGCCAGGGTATCTAAGCCAGCATATAATGATGTTTGTTTTAAAGAATCTTGTGATTCACACTCTCAATTACTCTGATGTGGAGCTGCAGGGTACAAAGAAAGATTTACATTCTTTTACCACCAACTCACTGCTTGAATGCTTGTATTTGTGAAGTAAAACACGAAAACATGACTTGTGTTGAAGTAAAACAGCAGAAGTCTCAAAGAAGGGATACACATAGCATCTTCAACAACAATATCTGATGTATTTACTTGCTATTTACTGTGTAAGTACTGTGTCTTTTAGGGCTTCTGATGAGAGCCAAATTGTTTTTATTGTCCTGACTGCAGCCCTACAGAATTCCAACATAAGCTCAAAGAATGAAGCATGCCATCACAAAATAAATATAGCACATGCCAGTATTAAAACCTTTAGAAACACTCACAAGTAAATTGTTTTTGCTAAAGGACAGAGCTGAGATCTAAATGAAACTTGCAACAGCTACTAAAGCTACTAAACCAATATACTGGGGGGGGGGGGGGGGGGGGGGGATTGAAGGGATCGTCATGTAGGCACTGAAATAATTTCAGTCATAAAATTTATTGCAACTAGTACATTGTCCCCAGTAGTTAAATTGTCCCTAGGAGTTAAATTGCTTATGGTTTATGTACCAGTCTAGCCTCATCCTGGCTTTTAATGAAAAGCCTTCTTCAAAGCTTCTTTCATCTCAGAGATCTGATGATCATTTGAATGCCTTGTTCTATTACACTCAGGCCTCTGAAGTCAACATAAAGATACTACAAATTTCAATTCATGTAAGTAATTTGTCAGCTCTTTGGCAATTTGGTAGCTCACCAGACTGTCTGGGAGCTCCCTGTTGTTACACAAATGGTTGTAATTGGGTGTGTGGAATGTGAAACTCCATCACCGATCCATAAGTGAGAAGTATCCTTGTTCAACAGCCTTAATCTCAAACAGCAAGATCCAAAGGCTCTCAATCTTTCGGGTGAAATCTAAACCGAACTATCAGAATATAAATGAAAGCATTTGCAGCTGTTAATGTTTCTAAAATATTACATACCCTCCAAGAAACACTTCTTATGTCCCTAGAGGTGAGAAAGAGGAAAAGTTGGCATTTTACAGATGAAAAGAGAATGAATTCTCCAGGTAAGTGATAGTTTTCACCTTTATATAGGATGAGGAACTATGAGGAAATAATTTTTTAAGAAGACTCCAGGTAGCATTGGATAGTAGAGATTTTGAGTAAAGGGAAGAAAAGGACTCTCCTTCTTGAATGGAAATGCTCAAAGCAGCCTTCCAGTATCTGAAGGGGGCCTAGAAGAATACTGGGGAGAGACTCTTCATTAGAGACTGTAGTGAAATGACAAGGGGTAACGGGTTAAAACTTAAACAGGGGAAGTTTAGATTGGATATAAGGAGGAAGTTTTTTACTGTTAGAGTGGTGAGGCACTGGAATGGGTTGCCCAGGGAGGTTGGGAATGCTCCATCCCTGGCGGTGTTCAAGGCTGGGTTGGACAGAGCCTTGGGTGGCATGGCTTAGTGGGAGGTGTCCCTGCCCATGGCAGGCGGGTTGGAACTGGGTGATTTTAAGGTCCTTTCCAACCCTAACTATTCTATGATTCTATTCTATGATTCTATTCTATTATTCTATGACAGGAGAATTTTCTTGTGGAGAATCATTAAAATATGTAGACTTTTTTTTAAAATATCATTTTTTTAAAATCCTTGTATAGTATTTAAAGAAGATGAAGATTTAGCTGCTTTTTTTTTTAACTAATTAGGGAAATTTTTAAGAAAATCATTAAAGTTTCTGAAGGTGTTTCCCTTGAATTACTTTGTGAAGTTCTTTGAGTGATCTTGACTCTGACACTTCAAAATTGGGTTATTAGCCAGGTGATGCAAGTGCTGAGATCTTGTCATGTACCTTGAACATCAGGTAACATGAAACTTTGCATATTTGAGCCATTAGTGAAAAGCTCTTCTGAACTTTGAAGTCCTTTGTTCTCCTGAAGACCAAGACCAACCCATATACAGAGACACTCTTCATTTAGAGTTAATTCATATCTCTTGCTGAGGAACAGTGGTGCTAAGAGAAGAGACTTCATCCCTGCTTTTTTGCATCCTCTCCATTTCTGCCAGTGTTTCCTGCAGGTTGGAGCACAGCCAGGGCAGGCCACTGCAGGCTGCAGAGGTAAAAGAATCATGTAGTGATTAATGTAATGGAGAACTGCTGGGTGGAACTTCTCCTGATGCCATTGTTTGGCTCAGGCAGAACCTTGATTGTAAGAACCAATACTTGAAAGCAATCTTTAACATCCACATTTGTATTTAATTTGATGTGAAAGATGTCGCACATCCCAGAGACTTAGCATGATTTCAGGTAGGAATGATGGTCATTCCTCAGATGAGAGACTGCACAGAAATCATATTAAGAATTAGAGGCAGTTAATAAATGTCACAAAGTAAAAAGATCAAATAATCAACTCTTTAATTGAAAGTGTGGTTGAGTTTAGCATGGAAAATGAAGTTAAATTTATAAATGAAGTTATATTATGAAATCATATTGAGAATTAGAGGCAGTTAATAAATGTCACAAAGTAAAAAGATCAAATAATCAAGCTCTTTCATTGAAAGTGTGGTTGAGTTTAGCATGGAAAGTGAAGTTAAGTTTATGATTGGGTAGAGAAATGCAGTCTTCTGTGTGTATTAGCTGTATTCATACATACACTGGGCTTGTATGGAGAACTCCGGGTTAGTCCAAGCAGCTCTAGAATGTGTTTTGTTGTCTCCGATCAGCAGTCCTCACCAGTCTGAATTTTCTTTAGCCTCAACTTTATGTGTGGGATTGAAACAGTGCAGAAGTGCAAAATTTGGGAATACCTATTCTACGTCTTGTCTTGTGGTAAAGCTAAGTCCTTGAAATGGAAATGCTTGAGTCCAAGTCCCCACCTCAGTCCTAAAGGAGTGAAGTCTTGAGTAAGGACTATGCATCACATATACTCCCCTTAAGCAGTGTCTTGATGACTAAAATGAAGCATGAAATTTACATTGGCCTTAGGACGTGACATAATTACTGCTGTAATTCAAATGAGTCACCAGTCTTCCAAGCAATTCAGTGGGTGTCCATTGATGAAGATGAAAGCTTTGTCTGTACTGGAATGTGAATGTAATAAGGGGAAGGGAAAAAAATAGAGCAATAGTGAAAGAGATTTTGAGTGAGAAAAAAAAGGTTGATGAGTTTGGTGGATTTTGCATGCAAAATCGTGAAATAATTTCATGCATAATGTATGTTTCTGGTCTGTTAGCAGTCTGGAACATGGTATAAAAGCCTATACAAGACAAGACTTTTCCATCCACTTCTCTGGCCTTATTCGCCCCGTGAACAGGTTAGTCTGAATCTACGCAGTTTTTTTAAATGCTAAACTGTTACTTTGATGACTGCTTTTTTGTTGTTGTTATTCTTAGTTCTTTATAAATATTGCTAGCTTTCCATCCCCTCCCCTCCCCCCCACCCCCCCCTTTTTGGGAAGGAAAATTAGAAAGCCTTAGTTCTATCAAAAACAGGGCTTTATTTACTTGTGAAGCAGGGTATAATGAGACAGGGCTTAGAGGGTACTTGCAATGTTGTCTCTAAATAAACAGCTTCATGCTCCATTTTAGAGATAAGTGCTAAAGATGTAGTTAGCCAATGAACCTGGAAATATAATATCATCTTAAGAAATTGGCACTAGCAAAATCATAAATCCATGTTGAGTCCAGGGATCTATCCCTAAGACCTTTTTTTCACAGGCAGAAGAACAGTGATCCCAGCAGACCCAAATACATTAAAGTCAAATCGAGGCAGAAACCTCTGATGAGGAAAATAATGCTCTGCACACTCCAAGTTTGCCTGTTGTGGTCATACAACATTTGGGCATTTGGGAGCAAAGGATGCTTTTCAGACACTGCTCTACAGCTCTGCAAACAGTGCTGGCTGAGCTGTTTAGCAGCTAAGTTCTAGCATTAAGGCACTAAACCCAGTTACGTGTCAGTGTTCATCTCAGGGTCACTATCCATGCCTGATGAGAGATCCAGCTGCTGTTCTCCATCTCTGGTCACAGTAACAATTGTACTTCAGGGAGACAGTGCAAAGGGAAAATACCAAAGCACAGGAGATGCTTTTGCTGTTAAGGCTTAGGGTAAATTTTGCCATGACTGGCACCACAGTTCAGAGACCAGCACAGAGCAGGGGCATCTTCCAGCAGCCTTATAAAACTAAGAGAAAACCTTTATGCTGTTTGCAGACTGTCTACCATGGACATAAGTGATCACCTTTCTGACTACCTTCTGTAGGTACTTTCATAAGCATTATGCTCCTGCCTGACTTCTATAAACTTAATACAGAATATTATTACATTTACTTTCTTTCCTATATTTCTCTCTGTCCTACAGCCATGTCCTGCTCCGACCTGTGTCCTCCCACCCCCTGTGGCCCAACCCCACTGGCAAATAGTTGCAATGAACTCTGTGTCAGGCAGTGCCAGGACTCGACGTATGTGATTCAGCCCTCTCCTGTGGTGGTGGCACTGCCCGGACCCATCCTCAGCTCCTTCCCCCAGAACACTGCTGTGGGATCCTCCACCTCTGCTGCTGTTGGCAGCACTCTCAACACTGACGGAGTGCCCATCAACTCTGGTAGCTCCCAGGGATTAAGAAGCTTTGGCTATCCAGGTCTGGGCAGTGAGTACAGCCGGCCTTACCATCGCTACAACACCTATTGCAGTGGCTTCAGTGAGCCATGCTAAAGTGTGAGGAGCAGCAGGAAGAAATGACCAGGACCACTGAAGCACTACTCAACACAGGACTGAGCTCATGGCCATGGTTTTCAGATATGATGTTAGACACCCACAATTCCACCTGAAGTTAATGGAACTATGGAAACTTCTAAAATCAGGCCTTTGCATGTCTTATTCTTTGAATACTTCATACTTCTGATGAAACATTATCTTTTCTATTCCTGTAAATGGGACTTCATTGTCTCAGTTCACAGCAGCACTAAGAAAAGTAACCCAGGATGAAACACACATTAGCTGTTGTCTTACTGAATCCTAGAAATATATAGTTTGTACTTTTTTATTCTGCTTTTTGCCCTCATTAAAGTAATGGTGCATCACTATCCAAGTCTCTTGGTGTTCGTTTGAAAAACTCAGCAGCTCACTTTTGGTCAGATTTCTTACTGTTCCTCTGTTTTATTAATCAAAAGCTATTTTTCCATGTTGACTAGAGATAAGTATGACCTCTGATGACCTCTCTGCTAAGAGATAATTTTACAGCCAGGAAACCTGGGGAATATTGTGTATACAAGTGTCATGGGTTCTGCAGCAGCAGTCATTTTTCTCCTTCGTAGTAGCTGGTGCAGTGCTGTGTTTTCAATTTTTGGTCTGGGAACAGCGCTGATAACACTGATGTTTATAGTTATGGCTTAGAATGTTTTGGCCTGACCAAGGACTTTCTGAGTCTCATGCTCCGCCAGGGACGGGGGGGGGGGGGGGGGGGGGGGAAGCTGGGAGGAGGCAGAGAGAGGACACCTGACCCAAACTGACCAAAGATCTATTCCATGCCACAGCACGTCATGCCCAGGATGTAAAACTGGGGGCAGGAACAGTTCAGTTCACAGCTCGGTCATCGAGTGGTGAGCAATTGTATCCTCTTTCCTTGTATTTCCCTGGTCGTTGTTGTTGTTGCTGGCAGCGGTGGTTTGTGTTATACCTTAGTTACTGGACTGTTCTTATCTCAGCCAGTGGGAGTTGCATTCTTTTGATTCTTCTCCCAATTCCCCCCCCCCCTCGGAGTGGGGGGGAAGAAGGAGGGGGAAGTGAGTGGTCGGGCTTTGTATTAGAAGCGGTGAGCTATTGTATTCTTTCCCTGTATTTGCCTTGTCATTATTATTATTGGTGGTAGCAGTAGTGGTCTTGTCTCAACCTGTGGGAGTTGCATTCTTTTGATTCTCCTCCCCATCCCCCAGGGAGCAGGGGGAAGAAAGAGAGGGGAGTGAGTGAGAGCGCGACTGCGTGATTTACGGCTTAAACCAGGACAACAAGGTCCATAGTTTGTAACAAAGTAGTGGCTGTTTGAGAAAATAACTCAGGTACATTGGAGCAAAGTGGATATTATGTATTGATATAGTATCTACTTTATGTAAACATACCATATGTTTGCTACGTTTCCATCCCCCGCTCTGGCTTTCATCATGAGGGTAAGACCATGCACTTAAGAGTGCTTGTCACCAAATTCTCTCCTTCATTGTAAAGAATTTCTGAGCCAAATGGGGCCCAAAACTGGGAGTCTGGAGGGGAATACTCTCAGAGTAGACTTGCTCCTCCTGCAAATCATATTGAATATCTTTTACAACTAATTCCAATCTGTCTAAGGCTACTCAAATTTAGATTTGTAACTCATGCTGTTAACTGAACTGCTGGTGCCTGTGTGGATCTTCATGGACTGGTAATGAAATAGTTCGGTTGGCAGAGGTACTACCTGTGTACGCTTACTGGTTGTAGGTATCTGGAGGGTGAATGACAAGTTGAATTTTCACCCTATGTGAAAGTCTAATTTCAAAGTGTGTTTTGAACATGAAAACCTTTCTTTTCTTACTGCATAGAAAGGCTTTAAAAGGGTCTCCAGCTCCAAACAAGAAGTCTGTGATCTTTTCCTTCCTAAATGACTAAAGGAAGTAAATGTAAAATCAGGGACCTGGAATCTAATTGCAGAAAAATGCACCTGAGTGATGCCTTATATAATGCTTGGCAGAAATAATGCCTGGTGAAAAGGCTTTATACCAATATTTATTGGCAGTCCCTTCCTCTGAGGTGATGGATTACAAGCACACATTCATTGGTCTGGATGACACCAAGACATCATTCTGCAAGGAAGATGTCTTACATATAGGATCTTGGGTCGAGAAATACTGATTACACTCTTACAATCTCAAATATAATGAAAATCTCAGTTTCAAATATGTTTGAATAATAACTAAAGGCCACCGATTTGGGATGTGGTGTTTTGCGGTGGTTCTGGAGAGTAAATAATTTCTTCCCTCCAAGGTAAATTGATTTTTGTTGTTGTTTTCTTTTACTGTTCCCATTGAATTCCAGCCTAATGACCTGGTTCTTTGCAGAAATGACATAGATCTGTATGCAGTAGTTTTTTGTTAAAAAGGGAAATTGTAATGTAAATTGATGAAGTTTATCATACCACAATCAGATGCAAAACCAAACCTCAAATTTTAATCATTTGAAAGTTGTTCATAACAGTATTTTAATAACATTAACAATGAAAATAGATATGTTAATGTATGAACTCAAGGACTACATATCTACCCATATTTGAACACCTTTGCCTAGAGGGAAACTGAGCCACAGAAGCTGAACCTGTAAAGCTCAAATCATAGGCTTTGCCTACACCAAAAGGCATCTGAGATTACACATACAGCAGTGCCACTCATCTGCCTGGGCTAAATAACAAATTATAACAAATAACTAGTGGTGGTTTGCAATACAAAGAGCAGTGCCAGGTAGAGGCATCCAGTCTGTCTGAGTCGAACAACTTTACGCTACAGATACATCTTCTATTTTAAGCAATAAGCCAGAAACTGCTAACCCCATGAGGGCATTAAACAGATTTCACCCTCAGTCACCTGGAAGCAGGTGCCATAGATTATTTTGTGAACTTCAAATGGTGTGTAGGACATGCAGATTGCTCATAATGTTGTCAATAAGCACCTATATTAATACAATTAGCTAAGAATGAGGTTTGAGATTAAAGCAAGAACTATCAGAACCATTGTAAATGGTGAGAGAAAGGAGAGCTCTGAGTTGCTAGAACTTTTTCAGGTTAGTTCAACTTCTCAAAGCCTCTGTGACATCAATTTCTTTATATAAGGTAATTAATTACAATTAGAAATAGATTGCAGATGGTGCATCAATTCTTTTGAAATGTTCGTTTTCTGTGTGTCCTTTTCTCCATGCACACATTTGGGGTTGCTTTTGTGTTTGGGGCCATTACAAGGGGATTACTGTGAGTAACCTTTCAGTTCCATTCTGATTAAAGTTTTTTGTTCAGACATTTAGTCACTCACTGTTGTCTCGGGAGGATGTTCTCACATTATGCGAAGAACTGTAATTATAATCTGAATATATAGGTCTGTCCTTGATCATACAAAAACCCCTGTGAACTTCTGATTCACTCACTTGAATTCCTCTCCAAGATGGGGCCATAAAGTCATTTCTGCCTGTATAATAAATTAATTGGTGTTAGAAAAATAATTACCTTAATTGTTTTTCAAGGAAGACTGTAGACAGCTCTGAAATTGTTGCTAGGTCTTTTTTATTTTAAATTTTTAGTCTGAGACTCTCCCTTGGAGCACTATGTCCAGTTCTGGCGTCCTCAATATAAGAAGGACATGGAGCTGTTGGGGCAAGTCCAGAGGAGGCCACAAGGATGATCAGGGGCTAGAGCACTTCCTGTATGGAGACAGGCTGAGAATATTAGGGCTGTTCAGTCCGGAGAAGAGAATCTGCCTACCCTTTAGAATATAGAGAAGTACTGAAGAATGGGGAGGGTTGGTGAAGCTAGAAAAAGCCCAATTTATCTGAGAATCTCCTTGAACTATGCAATGGTTTAAACCAAACCTTGAGCTATTTCTTTAATTAAAAATAAAATACTTTAATTCCTGCAGCTAGGAACAGTGACATAAATTTTAGAACCCAATAACTGACCTACACTCTCAAATCTTAATAATATATTATTATAGCAGTGATACAAGAATTCAAATATGGGTCACGTATCTCAAATTTGCACATGTGATCTTTTGCGTGCTTAGCACTTTAATAAAAGCTTCTGATAAACTTTGAAGTTCTCAGGAACCTATGACCAAGTCAAACAAGTTTCTGTTCCCAGGGGATCTTTATAAAGACACTCCTAATTTAAAGATGATTTACATGTCTCAGTAGTTCAAGTGCTAGGGGAGCAGAAATTTCAGTACTGATCTCTGTGTGTAGGATTGCTTATGTATTTTACTCATTTATTATTTATCCTGCAACACCCCCTCCACTCCCAAAAAGGCTCAATTTCATTGTGCAATCCAAAGACTGCTGTAAAGTGACAGAAAAATTGACTACAAGTGAAGAAGTTATTGACACTTTCTATACTTTTTACACTTCACCAACTGGTACCATGGGTCTACAACACATCTGTATGAAATATTGCAGCATAGCTGGAGAAATGAATGCTGCAATAGGAAAGGAAGGATTCATGTATGTGGTGTCTGCCTCCACAGCTGACTTTATGTTTTGCAGAACTCTTCCTTGAGAACAAGTGTCACCAAACAATGCAACATATTTATGCATGTGGAAGTTAACCTAAAGCCAGTTGCTGAAATTTTGGGATCTGAGATAAGAATAATAGTGGATTTGTGGATTCTGTAAAGAACTCCTAAGTAGTTAGGCCCAGGATTAGAGACAGACTCTTTCACAGAATTGCTATCACTTGATATCATCTCATTAGGCTGGACTTCTAATACCCTTTTTTGTTTCTTCTTCCATGCCAAAGGAATCACATCTGGTGTGTTTTTCTAGGTATATCTCAGCCTTTGTACATGGCCATAACACTTCAGTGTCTTCTGATTCTCACAGGGTTCTTCAATGTCCCTCCCTTTTGTATTTGTGCTTTTTCTCTAATTTTGGGGCTTAAGTTGGGTGAAAACTGTGTGTGTTCCTGTCTATTTTCTGCAAAATTCAGTCTCTCTTTTCCCTAAAAGCAGCTTGAATCCCTAAACTAAAAGTGCTCATGGATTGACTTCCAAAAGCTGAAATTCTTCATGGTTTCCAAAAGTATTTGCCTTGCAGAGGAGGGTACAAGGGACTATATTATGTAAATTGAGCTTAATCTCCTTTAATGACACCAAACAGATCCAAAAGGTTTTTGAAGGCAGAATAAATCCTTCTGAATTAATCATTCTAGTGTTTGGAGAAATTAACTTGGCCCAGAATATTTTAAGATGAAAGAGACTTGTGGTCAGATATTCATGCCACAAGATAAGGAAGTGAAGCACTAATAAATACAAATACTAAGGCAAAAAAAAAAAAAATGTAATCAGTAGTGGCTCATAAATAACTACACGCACAAAGAATGTCCCAGGTTGGGCAACCTGGGACTCAGTATAAAAACCTGAGCAACTCAAGGCTCTTCCATCTATTTCTCTTGCCTTCTTTGCCTTGGTGAACAGGGTAAGTCTGAACCCATTTCTTCTCTCTTTATATGTTGATCTGTTGCCTTGATGATTTTGTAGTTTTTCCTCCCAAATGTTGTAGTACATTCAGGAAGGGGTTTTCATATGAAAGAGGAAGTTTTTTGTTGGTGGTCAGTTATAAAAATCATTGAATGGGGTGATTACCCACAAGTTAGAGAGTTAGGTGTATTTATTCAACTTTGGGATCCAAACAAGTTTTCAGGTCCTGCAGCTGAACATAAAATATCTGTAGTGAATTCTTGGGTCTTTTCAGAGTAGTATGCTGGTCTGTGGAGAATTCAGCTAAGGCCAGATCAGAAAAACACCAGGATAGTGGCCAATACTGGTAGTCCTGGATTGCCAGCTCCCCACATAGAGTCTGTGCCTGCCTGGAAACTCAATTCTTAGTTCTTCTGTAAGCAAGGAGTGACCTTTTCCATCCTCCAAACAACTGCAGATTTGAACTGTAACTTGTAAGATCGGCTAATGATTATAATATTAACAATACACAAAACCAGAAGTGTTCCTGGAATCATCTGCCTGTTTCTATTTCACATAGAACAAATTTTAAGTGCTTGAGCTTCTACTTTCCACTTTCTAACACTTGGCAGAGGGACCTCCAAGAGGTGTCTCCTTAGAGAAAATTTAAGCTCAACCCTGTTGAATATCATCTTGTTTGTGATAAACTTCCCTTATCAGAGAATTCAAGCTGCACAAATACGATTTGATTTACAGTCTTGTATCGCATTTCTTCCTTCTTTTGTGTTTCAGATTTACCTCCATCCCACAGACATGTCCTGCTATGACCTGTGCCCCCCCACCTCCTGTGGCCCAACCCCACTGGCAAATAGTTGCAACGAGCCCTGTGTCAGGCAGTGCCAGGACTCAACAGTGGTGATCCAGCCCTCTCCCGTGGTGGTGACCCTGCCTGGACCCATCCTCAGCTCCTTCCCCCAGAACACCACAGTGGGATCCTCAGCATCTGCAGCTGTTGGGAGCGCTCTTAATGCTGGAGGGGTGCCCATATCCTCTGGGAGCTCCTCGGGATTAGGGAGCTTTGGCTATCCAGGTCTGGGCAGTGGGTACAGTCGGCCCTACCGTCGCTACAACACCTACCGCAGTGGCTTCTATGGGCCGTGCTAACGTGTGAGAAGCAAGCAGGAAGAAATGACCAGAAACGCTGAAGCACGACTTGACACAGGACTGAGCTCATGGCCATGGTTTTCAGATGCAGTGTTAGACGCCCATAACCTGAAGTTTATGGAGCTGTGGGAGCTTGGCATTCCCTAAAATCAGGCCTATGCTTGTCTTACTTTTGTTATGCTTTACTTTACATTTCTGATCAAAAGTCTTGCTCTCTCATGTTTTTTTTTTTTGTATTTGACAATGACTAGAAAAATATGTAATTATTAGAAATTATTTTGCATGGCTGAATTAGAACAGTTCACTTAAACAGAGAAGAAGGAAGATCTCATTTTGCTGAGTGAGTCATTATGAGAGGGATGAGTGGGTACTGCCCTTAGCGGACCATGGAAATGTATTTCTTGTACTTTACATTGCTTCCTTCCATTCCTCAGCCTCATTAAATTTGTGCTGCATCATACCCTGTGTTGGCCTGTACTTTTTTCTTCTCCCAGCCCCTTTTCCAGCTTGTCTGTACTGAACCAAGTCCCTTTACAAGTCACCAGTTCCAGAAAACACTGTACGTAACTTCATACCCATTGCCAAAGGAGAACGAGTCAGACTGCAGCTGTGGAAGAAGATTTTCTGTTGTCTATATGTGCTAAATCAAGCCTGAGACAATCTATCAAAGCCTGGAAAGCGATGATGGTCACCTGTAATAGGTGTGTCTCCTGTTATCGCAAAAGCAAGAAATTTTAAACTAAGGAAGTTTCTTCTGTTACACTTAAAAGACACTTTACTGACAGCACCATGAAGATGAAAAAAGGCCCTTTACCTGTTTTAATATTCCTCTTTTATGAGCATATGTTTGGTTTGAGATGAATATCTTTGAACGGGGATGAGAATGGAGCAATAAGCTGATTTGAGAAGGGTGAAATTCAGTGAAAAGCTCACTAAGGGGATTACTGTTTCTGCTTATCCTTCCATAGATGTAATAGATTAGAGTACCTTTGTGAAAAAAAGAGGATAGAGGGACACAGCAGGAAAATTTACTAGGAGCACTCAAAATTATAGAGATAATCCTTTTTTCTGAAGCACTACATCCACTCCTCAGCTTGTTGTACAAATAGGATACATGTACTATTACCTGGGCAACATAGAAGATGATTGTGGTTTTCTTTATCCTATTTGTGATACTTTAGAAGGCTCCTTTAAAAGGAGGGAGAGATTATGCTTCTCCTGAGCACAGCTGAGATTGCTCAGGGCAGAGGTGGTGGGGGAGATGCAGTAAGCTGGAACACTCTTTGGAATGGAGCTTAGAGCTTTCTTATGGGTGCAGCACCTCTTGGCATCTGAGATCAGGCCCTGGTAAGTCTCAGAGGAAAGTAAGAGAAGGCTGTGGGAATTGGTCTTTCAAATTTGCTGGCCTGGAAGCATGTCTGGGAGAAAGATAAAAAGATTTCAAGTTCTAAGCCTTTCTTAGTGTGTCTTTATAAACTGACTCCTATTTGTTGTGCCTGGTAGATCTGTACTTTATCAGGCATTGCTTTGGCTGGCTGTATTGTAATAAAGGTGGTGTTTAGAGACTGGGAGCTTTGGTCTTTACAGGAAGAAGGTTTGAAAAGCTCTGCCTAAAGCTCTGGATGATTCAACGTCCTGTCAGCCCATATAACTCACAGCCTGATATCTCTAATACTTCTTTCTTGGAGTCTTTGTCTGTGTCTGTACTGACTGATGTTGAACTGTAATTAAAGTCAGGGAAAGATGTTGATGAAGTTATACTGACTACAGTCATTACTGGAACTAAATTAAAGGAGGCTCATCAGTCCCACTGAAGAATTAATGATTTTAAGGACAAGATTTTCTTAATAAACAACAGAAGAGAATGCAAATTTACCAGTTTGATATTATAATATAGCAGAAGGTTGATCTGAACTGAATATATATTTTTTTCATCTCAGCTGAAGCTATTGCTCAATCAAACAAGATGCATTCCAAAGAAGTCATCACTCATTTGCAGTTGTTGCAAAATTGCTTTCTCTTATGGATTAAACCTGTGTATCTAACACAGCAGAGAAGTTATAGTTCTACAGTATTGGTAAGGCTGGAAAGAATAATGGCTGAGGTAACACAGTGCAAGTATCTTTAACGTATCCAGGTGGACAGAGAATGACATTTCTCAAGGTAAAGTACATTTTCCTACTCTTGCAAACCCCTTCTGCAGCTCCCTCTTAAGCTTTCCTCTAATCAAATCTTTCAAACCTCTTTGCAGAAATAAGCCCTGTGCACTTACGTGCTTTCCAAAGTTAGGATCTGTTCCTCAAGTGATCAGAAATTGTAGCAGAAAGAACCACCTACTTCAAGTTAAAACTTATTGTACCTACAAGTGTAGCACAGAACCAAAGTAAAAGGTGCCTCTGTACGATTTTGTAGTTAATCAGAAACTGGTTTAGACACTGCTACAGTATATGAGCTAGATTATAGTGTTACAGAGAACTTTTTGGGCAAGACAAGCTCAGGTGCTACCTCTCAAGTCATTATCATGTTTGCTTTGGAAATGTCATGCCATGTTAGACTGGGGTCTACAAAATCAGGCAGCATGTGTCAATGAAACATAGTATTAAACAATGAAACAGCAGCATAAACCCCAGTGCATGGTAGAGTACATGTGCTCTGAACAGAAGAACAGTCTGTATCTTCTCTATATCACTTTATAAACTCACATCTGTTAATACCTATCAGTGAACAGCTGGAACAAGTTGGTCCCATAGGAAAAAGAATAACATGAGATGTTTTTGCAGGATAATAAATATTTGCTACTGTTGACAGTGAAAATGTATCTCGGTACCAAATTTTGTAAAACTCAAACCAGAATTGTAGTGTCTGATGTGTATACAGGGATCAGTTATGAGGCACAAAGGCTCTGAAGACCAAGGCTTTTACAGCTTTCTTGGGCTTCCTGGAGGATCTGAGACTTTCTTGCACATTTACTAACTAGGTTCTGCATTTATTAGGGCATTTTTATTTTTTTAATTTTTTTTTATTTTGTTGCATGTGGCTGCGTTCCCACTAATGAAATGGTTTTGTTTGCTGTTCATGTTTATTGTCTGGACTTATCCTGGTGTTGGATGAAAACCACAATCCATGGTGTCTCTTTCATCTTTTTGATTTACATCCATTAAATATGCCTGGCTCCATCATACTGACTCCACCTTCACAAAATATGGAGGAGTCAAAATTCAATTTGGTTGAGAATTTTGTCTGCACTTCAGCAGTTTGGTTACACTGGCCCGTGAAAGCACCACTGCTGTCACAGCAGAAGCTTGTAATTTCAGTTCTGAGCGTGCAACTTTATCCCTGATAAATGGTTTTGAGAGTTAGGATCACTACTCTTCGTAATATTCCAATATGCAACATCCCAAAGCTTTTTGCTCCTGGGATGAGGAGATTGAGCTAGCCAGGCTAACTTGACATATGATCACCCTCACAAGAGGACTTGTGATTCCTTTTATCATCATTGTACCTTTTGATGAGTTTGTTTTCAAACCCACATGCTTCTCTTATGGTCAATAGGTAGTTATTCATATAAAGGAAGATGTTTTTTTACATTTTGGTACCATAGTAGTGTGTCTCTGTGTGTGCCTTGGTATGAGCATTGGGAAAAGACTGGTAAATCTCAGAGAATAGAACTTCAACCAATAGTGTCACTAGTGGAGATCATCAGATACCTAAGGGCATCCAGTAGCTGATGATTGGAATGAGTTTTTAACATGATTTCATGAAAAGACTTACTTGTATTTTAAGTAAAAAATGGAAGTACAGACATTTGGGACACCAATGTGAGGAAGTTTGAGAAGTTAGTTAGTAATTTTGGTAACAAACTGTAAATGCTGATCATGTTCAAACAGTGTCCAATACTTTCACATTTTCTGATAATGCATCATTTGCATGTCTGAGCTATTGATGAAAACGTGAACTTTGAACACTTGTTCTTCAGAAGTGTACAGTCAGCATCTATTTCCCAGATCTTCTTGAAGATACAGTTCAGAGATCATTTGCGTGTCTCTAGCTGAGTGATTTAAACATTAGGGGAGGACAGGTGAGATTTGAATACTGATCCCTGCCCTGAAGCCTGCTTACGTATTGTATGTAATTACTTTTTATTCTAGAGATTATCTTTGAAAAGAAATTGAGTTGTTGCACATTGCAAAGTTCTTTAAGGCCATGCAAAATGAATACAACATTATTTGCTTTCAAAAGATGAAAAAAGAACAAGAATATTATAAACTGATGTAAGAAGCTACCATTAATTTGGAGTATAATTTTGTATAATAGTTCAAGACACAGTAGGGGAAAATTACAATTTAATGGCGAATGTAAAACTGTTTGGCGTCTTTAATGACCCCATAGGTAAACTCTTGCAAGACTTTGAGTGCCAGTGGCTCTGACTAGGCTAAAATTCACATGCATCCTCAATCTGATCTCAATTATTTTCCTGGAGTTTGAGGTAAGAAGAAAGCTAAAACTGCAGACTCCTTAGATTAAGGACTTTGACACTCAGTTCCCAAATTGAAGAGCTGTGTCTCAAATTCCTTCATGGAAGTGTAGTAGTTTAATATTAAAAGAACAGATCAGACTGCCTATACTCTTTCATCCTGTCTCCTGAGTCAAGAAAGTAAAACATGTTCCCTCAAATAATCTATTTTCCAGTAAGTGCCTTGGAGACTGGAAAAGCGCAATTAGCTCTACTAAGAGCTGTCTATAACAATCGTATTTGCTGAATCTGTGCAGCTGTCTGGTTGTTTGAGAGAAATTTAGTAAAACTACAGTCCAATAGTCAGAAATTATGATTTCTGGCCTTTTCAGAAAGGGATGTGTCAAAAACTTCTGCTCTCCATGAAGATGGAAAGGGGAATTTCACAGGGGAGTTCACATATGTCTTTAACACATAAATTCATCTGCATCATATCATGTACATTGCAAATACTGTCCTTAGGATGCAAAATAATTTCTTTAGTAACTCAGATGAATCAGCTGATCTGACCAGGAATTAACTGGGCTCATAAGATTTTAAGATGAAAGAAACCTCTCCAGTGGAATGCATACATTATGGTGAGGAAATTAAATCAAGGCAATAAATACAAACAGTGAGGAAAAAGTAAATCATCAGCTGGGAATATTTTGCATACAAGAAGTCTTCAACAATTAGCTGCTAAATAGCTACATGCTATTATGTCTCAGGTCCTCAGGCACTCTAGAAAACAGTATAAAAGCCAGCACAGTGAGAGCTGCCATCCACTTCTGCTTTTTTCTCCTTGGTGAAAGGGTAAGTCTGAATCTGTTTTCTGTCTTTCTATGTCCTGAATTGTTGCCTCCATCTCACTTTATTTTTACACTGTCTTGTCTATAGTAGCCTAAGGTTTATGCTCTTTATCAGTGTGTGTGTGTGAGACCTGTGAGTAGATCTTTCTCTGAAAGAGGGTAGTTTTTCGACGGGTGGCAATTGCTGGCCACCGGACTTCAGACTCCTTTTTCATTTGTATTTCTGGATCATTCAGTTCCAAGATGTTCACATCTCTACATGTGAATTGCTCAGCAGCTAGAAGTGAATGTGGAGAATCTGTGCAGAGATATTGGCTTTCTCAGAGTTTTTTCTGTAGGTAGATAAGTGGTCTCTAATTTTCAAAAATGTGCTGAACAATATTGAAAGTGCATCCCTTCTTGCACCAGGATACTGTGAAAATAAGGTTTCTCCTAGCCATATCATACAGGAGATCATAAACCTTGTCTCTTGCTTCCCGCATGTTGCAGAGCTGCACACATCCTGGAGGAGTGTTGTGGGAAATTAGCTGTCAAAGGCTGCTCAGGAGCAGCCAGAGCTACCCCTTCAACTGTCCTCTGTAACATACAGGAGTTTGAGTTTCATTGAAGTCTCCTTTGAGCATTATACAAACACATTATTCCATTTGCCATATAGTCTCTTGCATGCTCCATCATCTTAGCAGCTTAATTTACATGACTAAAATTACAACTTCTTTCTTGCATTTATTTCCTTCCCTGTATTACAGAGAGTTCCACCCTTCAAACATGTCCTGCTACGACCTGTGTGCTCCCACCTCCTGTGGCCCAACCCCACTGGCGAATAGCTGCAATGAGCCTTGTGTCAGGCAGTGCCAGGACTCGACGTACGTGATCCAGCCCTCTCCTGTGGTGGTGACCCTGCCTGGACCCATTCTCAGCTCCTTCCCACAAAATACCACAGTGGGATCCTCAGCATCTGCAGCTGTAGGGGATGCTCTCAATGCTGGAGGAGTCCCCATCTCCTCTGGCAGCTCCTTGGGACTTGGGAGCCTTGGCTATTCAGGTCTAGGTGGCCTTTATGGGAGGTCCTACCGTCGTTACAACCGGTGTGGGCCTTGATAAAGCCTTAGGGGGAAAAAAAATCAAAGGAAAAACCATAAGCTTACAAGTGTGATCCGGATGCAGAACTGAGTTCATGACCATAGCTGTATGCTTGCTGACCACCCTCAGCTTTCCCCTGAGCTACTGGGACTGCAGGAGCTTGGCATTGCTGATTGAATGCCTTTCCCTGTTATCAATGAGGTGAAAAACGTAACTTTTATTGTTGCATATAGGAGTTGGGTGTCCAGCTGTAAAGCATTGCCTTGAAATGGATGATTAGTTTTATCCAGATTCAGCCCTACTGCTTTCTTATGCTGTACATTTTTTTTTAATTCTACTTCTCATTAAATTTATGGTGCATCATAATATGTATCTTGCTATGTTCTTCCTCCTTGAAGCCTTCTCTTGGAGAAATTTGCTTATGCGTAAATTGTAAGTACAGGCAAATCATCATTTAACTCTTACCCTACCAATTAGGAAAGGAGGTAAGCACAGATATATGTAAGCAATGAGTAATATCCCTTCTTTTATAGGGTATATTTTCCTTCAGTCACACTTCCCTAAGTACAATATGAAATTATAATTCCTGGCTAACAATCAATGAGGGGAAAGAGGTGGGAAAACTAATGCTGTTTTACTGGAAATATATAGTTTCATTGTTTGGAATTCCAACTTTTTTGAGCTCATAAAATCCTAGCAGTTTCTAGTATTATTTTCATACTCACTTTTTAGATTATGAAGATTTTGCTTATAAGAAAGAGTGGTGGTAAATATCAGGAAGAACATTTTTTCAAAATCGACCAATGGAAAAAAAACCCCACTCTCTAAGATTCTTTTGTTGGATGTTAGTTTAGGAATGCTGCAATTAGGTGGAATTGGTTGCTAAATTCAGTGGTGAGTTGGGGGCCTTTGGGGTGTCACCAGAAGTCCTCAGAGCTAAAACAATTACCCCACCTGCTCTGAACCTGGAAGATAATGACTTTTAAATTGCTAAGCAAACATTCATTAGCACAATGCTGATGATGCCTTAAGGATCCCAATTAAACTTTCATTCCACATTCTGTAGAGTGATTGAGCAGGGCAGATTGTTTGGTAAACTATCTCAGTATACCAAGGATTTTTGCTCCTGGAGGAGACTAAAGACAAACGAAAAGCAGAGACGTTTTTATGCAACACCACGGAGATTTAATGCTAAAGAGAAACCAGCCACAGAGAATCAAGGCAATAAAAGGGCAATACAAGTGTGATGTAGGTATCATGCTCTGGCACCAGGGCTCTGTGCAGGACCCACGTGACAGCTGAGGTGATAGAAGGATGCAGGAGATATCCGGGGCTCAACCATGCAGCCAGGGCACACTGTGACACAGGGCAGTGGGCTGCTGGGCACACACAGCCCCCTCAAGTCCCATGCCAGGGCAGCTGATGCATGCTGCTAGTCCCCATGGTTCTTGCACCACATCCTGGTGCCATGATCCTTGCTTCAGGATTATTGCTGGTTCTGGTCACCATCCTGTGGACTTTAGAAAGCCCTGCAGCTCCCACGGCGGGACCTACCCCACCTCTGGGAGGTAATGCCAGTGCCACAGGAGGAGAAGCCAGAGCTGTAGGACCTCCTACAGCTGCCAAAGCCACCGGACCCGTATTGACCCCCATAGCCCAGGGAGCCCCCATAGCCCAAGTCAGCTCCATAACCTAGGGAATGGTCATACCCAAGTGAGCCTCCATAGCCTCCCAAGCCAAAGGAACCCCCATAGTCTGCCATACCAGAGGAGCCCCCACAGCCCCGGAAGCCCCCATAGCCCAGGGAGCTACCATAGCCCCCCAGACCAAAGGAGCTCCTGTAGCCCAGGGAACCTCCATAACCCCTCAAGCCCAAGGAGCCTCCATAGCCCCCCAAACCAAAGGAGCCCCCACAGCCCCCATAGCTCCCCAAGCCCAGGGAGCCTCCATAGCCCCCCAGACCAAAGGAGCTCCTGTAGCCCTCCAAGCCCAGGGAGCTCCCAGAGCCTCGGGAGCCCCCATAGCCCAAGGAGCCTCCATAGCTCCCCAAACCCAGAGAGCCCCCATAACCCCCTGAGCTTTGGGAACTAAAGGACCTCCCCAACATGGCTGGGCCTGATGATCCCACAACGCTCTCCTGAGGAAAAGAGCTGAGTATGGGGCCCGGCAGTGTCACCACAGCTGGCGGGGGAAAAATCACTGCTCTGGAGTCGGGACATTGCTGCACACAGGGCTCATTGTAGCTCTCGGCAATGGGCCGAGGGCAGGTCACCTCGCAGGGTCGGCAGGACTCACTGTAGTAAGACATCCTTCTGGTGTTGGCTCTGAGTCTGCAATGCACAGTAGTAAGCAGGTTTCAGAAGCAGAAATATTCACCTGACTCTAGATGCAGACATTTAGTGTCATGTAGAGTGAATGCCACTTGATGTCAACTGCTCTTGCTTGTAGCATGATGAATTTAATATATTTAGAAGAGCTGAAACATGCTGAAGTTTGGTAATATGTTTACAGCATGTTAATAAAAGAAGTGTCAGATATAGGCAGCTATTTCTGCAGTTTCATATAATTCCCCAGTAGTACCCAACTTTCAAACAGGAATATTTACACTTATAGTGCAAATCCTACTACAAGGTGGTACATACCGTGATCATTTTGATATTTTTTAAATTAAAAAAGCTTGTAGTTGCTGAAGTGGAACTAAAATGCCTGGGAAATGGTTATTCCAAGTGGCATAGTAAAACTTCCCATTTTGTTCTGAGAATAACACATTCTGTCTCCCACAGTTCTCTACCCTGCCGATCCACAGCATCATATAGAATTTAGCATCAACAGAAAAAGCATGAGAAGAATAAAGGCTGAACCAAATCAGACTTACCCTGTTCACCAAGGAGACTAAACCAGGTGATGCGGATGGAGAGGCTCAGAGTAGAGGCAGCTTTTATACCTTTCTTAAACTGCTTACAAATATGAAACACCCTTTGTGCCTCAGGTCCTACTCAGTAACAGAACAGCCTTCCCATTGAGGGATTTAATTTTGCTGGCTTTGCATTGCCACTCCCCACCTTCCAAAACAAGTGTGATACAATTTCAGTACTAAGTTGTGGGCACTGGTCTGGTGAATGATGGCATCTTTCAGGCATCTAATACCCAGCACCAGCACTAGGCCTCTGCTGTTTTTAGGGTCAATGAGTAACGATCAGTTAAAGTCATCTGTCTTTTAATAATAGTGCCATTTAAGTGAATTCTGTGAAAAGCTGGATAAAAAGAGGGAGGGAGTAATAGAAAGAGGGAGAATTTCAAGTATCTACACCCAGTTTAGAAACATGGGGTTTTAAACATCTGCATTTGTAGATCAAATACCAGTAATTACTTGTGAATTATAAGGTGGATTCCATTGTTACTTTTACTGCTGTCTTTGGAATGTCATTGAGGCAATGACACTTCAATGATATTCCCGATCCTCCCAGGAATGAGAAGAAGCTTTACAAACACCTACTAAAAAATCACATTTGATGTGTTGTACCATGATTGCACACAACATGCAATGATCAGCACTCAAATCTTGTGCAAGAGCATCAATCTGGGGATGTGTGAATGAAGTGATGTGTCATTAGGTACAGCTTCATGCATAAGAGAGTCATTTAATGGTAAGAGCAAGTGATCTGGAGAGTCTAAGGGTAGAGATTTTAGAACATCAATCTATCTGACCCCTTGTTTTTCAGAACACGGAATAATAGCAAGTTAAGCCTGAACATTCAGATAATTGTTATTTTTTCCTAGATAGAATTTAAGGCAATAGACATTTCAGGTATAGTAGCAAAATACTGCCTTGGGAGGTGAAGCTATTTGCTACATTTGGTAGCACTGACATATCATAATCTCCCCAAATTTATTCATACTTAGTAAAATAAAGAATCTGATTGCTGATTTGAATGAAGATCACATCATTGGTAGTAGTGAAGTTATAAATCATGATCTGATTGGGGAATCAAAAGTAGTGACATTGGCTGGCATATTTTTAAGTGATGCTATTTCATAACCAGGACACTTTTAAATCTTACCTTTCTTCATTTAATATGATAATAACAGAAATTGCAAGCACTAGCTATTAACAAATATTTGTGAAGCTGTTTAAAGTTATTATCTTCCAGGTGCCTCATTATAATCAGCAAATCCTGATGACACTTCAAAGGCATAACTATCTTACAATTTAGAGGTAATTTATAGCCTATCTTTTGCAATATTGTAAAATTAGAAGACAACAGATTTGCAAATAACTGTATGATGCCACAGACTTATTAAAATATATCCCTTTTTACTACTATTTTATTCATTCTCTATTTCTTCTTAAGTAGTCAGGACTTTGGGGAACAGAGAGAAAATCAAGATTGTTTTGAAACGCATTTCTAACAGAACTTCTAGAAGTCGAGATTTCAAATGAAGTTTTGACATGTTTGGTTGTAACTTTAGACAGAAACAAGGTCAGCAGTCTGGCTATTTCAGTAAGGTCTTTTCTGCTTCTTTGGAGATGACACTTAGGCCAGCCATTCCTCTGTTGTCCTAGCCTCATCTGAATTGCCTCAAAACTTGAGAGAAGGATGTTAGAAAAGGTTTCATGGACTGATGGATTAGAGGTAACATTTCTAGTGATGATGGGACTGCATAGAATGATAGAATCAACTAGGCTGGAAAAGACCTTCAAGATCATCAAGTCCAACCATTACCCCAGGAGTGCCAAGACCACCATTAACCCATGTCACTGAGGGCCATGATTCCCCTATACCATTTGGTAGGTGCAGTAAATCAGACACAGATCTCACTGCTTGGGTTAATTACAGGGAAAATGAAAAGCTTAGACCACCAGCTAGAAACTTTGCCAGGTCTTCTGCTTTCATGCTGTTACTAGCAATAGTGATCACCCATCAGGAGTGAGCCGGTACCATGTCAACTGTTTGCTCTGCTGTGTAACAGCATTTATGGATCCCTGCAAGGAGATCAACTTGTGACCTCTGAAAGTCCACTGCAGGAAGCTGTATTCTCTCAGGGCCACACATGTAGCTAGTGTGGTGACCTTCATCTGGTTTGTGCACGTGGCACCATAAAGGGTTCCACACCATGTAAGCACTACCTGGAACATTAAAATTGGACTAATGTGATGCATGACTCTTGTTCTGGCTTCCAGTTGATGATTGTATGGCAACCCTTCAGCCTCATGTTCCCCAAATCCCCTAAAATCACAATCACAGGTAACTGATTGTATCAGCAGTTCTATCACACCCACACTAATATTTGGGAGGGACAGTGCTGAGAAGACAAAATTAGAGCTCCCACTATCATGTTTTGTAACACATTAGAACCAGAGGCACAAAGGCTGGCTTAAAGAAGGGTATAAAATCTTGTATCACCCACAGCCTTCTATCCAGTTCTCTTGTCTCAGTCTCAGCAGTGGATGAGGTAAGTGGACTTCAGTCATTCTTCCTACTACTATTAACATTTACTTTAACAATGTTTTTTGCCACAGAGATGATTTCTGCATGTGTTTTTTCAGACTTGGATCCTTTGTTTCCTTCTGAAAATGTGTCTTTGTCCAGATGCAGCATCAGGAGTCATAGCATTAGGAAAGGAAATAGTTCTCAAGCTATAGAAATACTTGGGGTGACTTACACATCATGAAGTCTGAATTAATACATATAGTCCATGAGCCTTTTCTCCTATTCCTGTTGGCTTCTTTTTCACTGGTTCTTACATTTTGTAGGCACATCCTTGCCTGTCCAAGTTTCTACAAACAGGTCTGTCCATCCAATTTATCCAGTACTGAATTTCTCTTTCATATTGTATTGTTTCCAAAGGTGATCATGATGAGATAAAAGAAAGGATAAAGGTGGAGTTGGTACAAGAATGAGTTTAATTTTTTTTAGCATGCATAAATGCATGGACTTCCCTGTTAACATCAGATATTTGAAACACAGAATCGTTGCTTAATAATATTGGTTAATCTCTTCCCGCTCAGTTCTAGTATTTGTTCATTTACCTTAAAACTCCTTACTGCAGACTCAGAGCCAACACCAGAAGGATGTCTTACTACAGTGAGTCCTGCCGACCCTGCGAGGTGACCTGCCCTCGGCCCATTGCCGAGAGCTACAATGAGCCCTGTGTGCAGCAATGTCCCGACTCCAGAGCAGTGATTTTTCCCCCGCCAGCTGTGGTGACACTGCCGGGCCCCATACTCAGCTCTTTTCCTCAGGAGAGCGTTGTGGGATCATCAGGCCCAGCCATGTTGGGGAGGTCCTTTAGTTCCCAAAGCTCAGGGGGTTATGGGGGCTCTCTGGGTTTGGGGAGCTATGGAGGCTCTTTGGGCTATGGGGGCTCCCGAGGCTCTGGGAGCTCCCTGGGCTTGGAGGGCTACAGGAGCTCCTTTGGTCTGGGGGGCTATGGTAGCTCCCTGGGCTTGGGGAGCTATGGGGGCTGTGGGGGCTCCTCTGGTATGGCAGGCTATGGGGGTTCCTTTGGCTTGGGGGGTTCCTTTGGCTTGGGAGGCTATGGAGGCTCACTTGGGTATGACCATTCCCTAGGTTATGGAGCTGACTTGGGCTATGGGGGCTCCCTGGGCTATGGGGGTCAATACGGGTCCGGTGGCTTTGGCAGCTGTGGGAGGTCCTACAGCTCTGGCTTCTCCTCCTGTGGCACTGGCATTACCTCCCAGAGGTGGGGCAGGTCCCGCCGTGGGAGCTGCAGGGCTTTCTAAAGTCCACAGGATGGTGACCAGAACCAGCAATAATCCTGAAGCAAGGATCATGGCACCAGGATGTGGTGCAAGAACCATGGGGACTAGCAGCATGCATCAGCTGCCCTGGCATGGGACTTGAGGGGGCTGTGTGTGCCCAGCAGCCCACTGCCCTGTGTCACAGTGTGCCCTGGCTGCATGGCTGAGCCCCGGATATCTCCTGCATCCTTCTATCACCTCAGCTGTCACGTGGGTCCTGCACAGAGCCCTGGTGCCAGAGCATGATACCTACATCACACTTGTATTGCCCTTTTATTGCCTTGATTCTCTGTTTGTGGCTGGTTTCTCTTTAGCATTAAATCTCCATGGTGTTGCAGAAGAACCTCTCTGGTTTTCATTTGTTCCTCAGGCTTCTCCAGGAGCAATATTCAGTCTTGTACATGAAATGCCACAGAAGTGGCAATTTTCCTTTGATAAGGAGGAGTTTCTTTCCTCAGCAGTAGATCCTTTGTTATTTGAAATTCATTCTGAGTCCTCATAAACAGGTTTTGTGCAGTTTTCTTTGAGGGGGTGATTTCCTGAGCCATTGTCTGTGGGTGGCATGATAGGCTGTATACTGGGACTGAGCACTGAGCTCAGATGAGTTTACAGACTCTGCTATCCTTGGAAGAAGAGCTCAAATAAATGATGAAGAAAATACAGGGGTTTTCCTTGGATCTAAATGTTCTCGTTCCCATAAACAACAGTAGCCAAGGGAACAATGGGAGTGCCCCATGAGAGGTAGGACTGGGATTTCTGCGTTTGTCTGCCTGTGACGAGGGTGTTAACCTGATACTAAAAGCTGAACTTCACAAACTGTAGGACTGTTGACAAAGCCACACTTAAAAGATATGTTAAGCAGAAAGATGACTGTATTATGCAGCAGAACTTTAATCGGAATGAAAGTTACAGGAAAACACCACAAACCTCTGCTTCACTGACAAACAAATATCCTCAACCAGCATAAAATAAGAACCAAGATAGAAACCCTAATGTAGATCATTAATCCAAAGGAAAAGCACATTAACACTTTCAGGAGATTGACCACAGATGCTCCTGCTAGTTTTAGCAGGGCCCACAGGTGCTGTGGGGGAACTGGGTGTATTGGAGTGAGGAGCATGGGCTGCAGAAACTTGGGGCTTTGCAGCTAGCTCTAGCAGGGCCCACAGGTGTCCCACAGCCTCTGGCTGTAGTGGGGCAGCACAAAAGGGCTGCAGGCGGAAGGAGCATAGGGTCTGCCAAAGGTGCAGAGGCCCCCCGAGCCCTGAGTGGCCCTGGCACTATAGAGGCCTCCCAGCCCCGGGTTGCCCCCAAAGGCGGGTGCTCCGGAGGAGCCCACCACGGCTTGCTGGGGGAAGGAGCTGAGGATGGGGCCGGGGAAGGTGACAACCACAGGCGGCGGCTGGATGAAGGCTGAAGAGTCGGGACACTGGCGGGCGCACAGCTCGTTGCAGCTCTCAGCGATGGGCTGGGGGACGGCCACGCTGGTTCTGGGTGGGCACAGGTCATAGCAAGACATCTTGGTGTGGGGTGGAAATTGGAAATGGAAACGACTAAAAAAAGCAGAAGATTTATGAGATTAATTTCAAAATGCTGATGTGTGAAATTACTATGATGTGCTTTTGTGTGCTATAGCATATATTTTATATTCAGCCTTGATCCACTTTCTTAACACTAGCTGAGAACCTGGATCCAAATTTTCTGACTGTATAAAGACCATACACCACTGAAGGATCTTTTTTCTGGGCTTACATGGATGTTTATTACACTTCCTGCAAACATGCACACTGGAGAACAATATAAGAGCTTCAGTCACATCTACCACAGAGTTCCCAAAGTGGGGAAACAGAGTCAAGTTAAATGTGGCTTTGCTTGAAATAGGAGGGTTTATTTATATCTCTCAGAAAGATGCTGAACACAGATGAAAAGATGGCTTTTACATTTAGCTTACATTTTCCGAAGTACTAAAATAATCATCTGAAATAACAATATTTTCAGCTGCAATTTTTAGCTAATTACTTAGAACATGCAAATATATTTCTCAGAGTTTCTGCACTCACACCCTGTCTCCCAAATCCTGCATTTATCACTTTTCCCACCAAAAGTGTGGACAAAGACTTTGTAATGCTCATAGGAATCTTCTACTACTCTGATACACATTTTGATTAAATAAATAGTAATAGAGTGAAAAATCATACTTACGAATCTCAGGAGGCTGAACAAGCCAAAAGATGTGTGTGGATGAACTCTTGGACTATAGCTTATATAGAGTTTCTCAGCATTCCAATGGGGTTTGAATCTCCCTTGGTGCTGGGGTTTGCATTTGGCTGCCTAACAGGAATTGTTTAGGAGCTTTGAGTGATGAAAGTTCTGTGTTTGTCATAGTTATGATTTTATTCAAATTCTTGCATTGTGTGATTTCCATGTTACACCATCATGATTTCTTTAATCTTGGGTCTTAATTGGTTAGAGTTGTAATTGCTTGTATCATTATGATGACCTCACTGGAATTGCAGCGTGCATTAAGCTGACTCCACATGTTACTTCTTCCTTTACAAAGTTGTCATAAGCTTGTCTGCTCAGAGATTTTGTAAGACTCATCTTTGGCTAACATGTACATTTTTCCTTAACAGTCCTTTAATCTGTCTCGTAAATTAATTGGAGACAGAGTGTAGCTTCTCCTAGGACTACCCAGGATTTTGTCTTTTCTATCCCTAACTTAAATGGTGGCACGGTTTAGTGTGAAGTGTCCCTGCCCCTAGCAGGGGGGTTGGAACTAGATGATCTTAAGGTCCTTTCCAACCCTAACTGTTCTATGATTCTATGATTCAATTATCTAAAATGTATTTAAAGTGGTCACAAATATGAGCAGATATCATACAATACCCATGACAATTCCCAAAAAGTTTTCCATTGAAAGAAACTGTCTTTTGAATGGCAACTTAATCCTATGTATAAGTAATTTTGTTTCACTAAAAGAGGTTAAGTGGGAATTGAAATCCAGCTTTAAAAGAGCTTATAGTTCTGCTGACAGTGACTTGGGCCAAGAAGTCAAAGAAATCACCATCCAGATAAGTATAAGGCCCATGATGCACCAAAACAAGTACAAGTTTGAGGAGAAATTGAAGAAACAGGTAAAGAGTTTTTGTTAGATGACGTGGGTGTCAACTCTTACCTAGTACGTTCTGGAGCTTCATGGGAAAAAGTTATGTGGAATGATTTCACAAACATTCATGAGTTGGTGTTCAACCCTGTGAATGTTTTGTGTTGGGTTAATGTATGAAAATATGTGAGTGATCTAGATGCTTCAGTGTTACACAATCACATTTACTCTAATGTACTGGAAACAAGATGGTGCACGCCATTACTTTAATGAGATCATGAGAATTTTGCCATTGGAAGTCATGGGTCAATATTAATGTAGCTCTTTCATTAAAAAAATAACCTTTCAACATTCTGAATCAAAGTCTCTGTTAGTGTAAGATACCACATTTGCTGTATTATGTCAGTATTTTGAACTATAATTTCCATAAAAAAAAGAAATTCTACATACATTGTGATTATTTACACTTTTTCTGTGCTTTTTCAGAGGACAGTCAGTATCTTTTATCCAACTTTTAATGTTTTACCCATGTCCAAGGCATTTTACAGACCCTTCTCATTGTCACACCAGTGAAATTCCCCAGAGCTGAAATATCTTAATATCTGCAATGATTAAGGTGAATACTTCTTGCTGTGATACAGCTTCACCCTGATATTTTCATTTTCTCTCCAAGTGATAAAGGAATTGTGTTTAGGTTGTGGGTTTTGTTCTGACATGTATTGTTGCACTTTGGGAGGAGTTGTGGCTGGGAAGGTAGGCAGAAACAATAGCTGGCTAAAGTGACTGTTTCCCCAACAAAAATTATCCTGCATTTACTGAAGGGGAAGACAAAAAAAAACTTTCCAGGCATAGAAAGTGAATTGCTGCAATCCCACATCTCCCAGCCTAGGGGTGAATTCCTTGCCTAGATTCACATTTTACCACGAAGTCTGCAAGTCAGAGCAAGTTGCGTCTGACTGCTCCCTCAGGGCAAAAAACTCTCTCCACATCAAGGTTCTCTAGTATCTCTTGCCACTTGGTAGCATTATTCTGTACTTAATAACACAGTGATTTAAAGGCTCTGTCAATTACAAAATGTTTTTGGGGGTTCCCATGGGAAAAAAGTGCTTATTGCAGATTTTCTCTAGCCTCTGCGGAACAAATTACAAAAAAGCACTTTAGAAGCACTGACTAATGATTTATGCATGCTGATTTGCTGTTATAATGAGACTTGTGTGTCCCAATGGTGATTATTAACATTAGTCTAAACAGGGAGATGCTTTTAATCGTATCACTTCACTAATCAGATTGTGGTTCCTAGCTGCTGTGGGGTGGCCAGCTCTGTCCCTGCCCTGCTTTCCCTTTTGTGTCACCCATGGTAGTGTGCTCCTTTCACAGAGTGTCTACAGCTGCCTTGAGCAAGAGCTTCATAGACTGTGATAAAAACTTCCTGTTCTTTCCAGTATCTCTCTAGATCTTTAAGCAATCAGAAAGGGTGAGATTGGATGTTAAAGACAAGAGATGAGGAGAATTTAAAGGCCATATTTTCAAACTTAATAATAATTTCTGCATATTAAAGAAGAGGAGTATTTCATTGGTCTGGAGATCTGTTACTGCTCTAAAATACTCTTAAAACTAAGCAAGTGTGACCAGTTCTACCATAAGAGAGAAGGTGGAATGTATTTTCATGGAAGATAAAGAAAGCGAAGGTTTATGTGTAATAGTAACATAATAAACAAAAGAAAATTCATCATTTATTTTAAATTATATTGATAATCATATGATAATGAAGGTCAACTACACGGAACAGACAACAACCAAAAAATCACGCAGGAAAAGTGCAGGAGATGTTGTTAGAAGATAAAGAAAAACATTGAGAGAAAGAAAATACATACAGTATGAAAAGATAGAAACACCTGTTTCCAATCCTTAACTCTGTTGCTCTCCACTAAATGTATACCAATATGGCAATGAATGACTAGTACTGCTCCAAAATATAAATTATAGAAAATCGGCAACAAATGGGAATGTAAAATATAATTGGAAAGAAACAGACAATAAGGACTAAACCCACGAAGCAGAATATTATCCGTGCAATAGCCAGGTATAAAATTAGCTGAATCCTCAAAAAATATTTAGAATAAAATAGATTTAAAAACACACTGAAAATGTGATGCATAAAGGATTTATTGGAAAAAAAAAAAGCTGGAAAATCAGACAGATGATACAAAACAAAAAATAGGAAGACAAAAGGAATAAAAAGAAATGAAAAAATGCAGATGAAAATTTCTAGTCTTACAGTTGTCAAGTTAAAAATTCAACCACAGCTAACAAAATACAATATTTTACACTGGTTCATGCCACAAATTATAAAGATAATGACAAAGTGAAAGAAACCTGAAAATATAACACATTGAAAATACATTGAAAATACAGAAAAGAGCATATTAGGGAAAAGATGTGCAAAACATGAGTGAAAAAAAAAATTAAACCCAGAAAAATAAGTATTCATAGAAAAGATTAATAGTTGCAACACTGGGCATGATCTGGCTTCTACTAAGTACTTCCACTAGTGACAGGTATGAAGGCTATAGCAGTTGCTCTAGCAGGACTCACGGGGATCCCACAGCCTCTGGCTGTAGCGGGGCAGGACCAAAGGGCTGCAGGCGGAAGGAGCGTAGGGTCTGCCAAAGGTGCAGAGGCCCCCCGAGCCCTGAGTGGCTCCGACTCCGTAGAGGCCTCCCAGCCCCAGGTTGCCCCCAAAGGCGGGTGCTCCGGAGGAGCCCACCACGGCTTGCTGGGGGAAGGAGCTGAGGATGGGGCCGGGGAAGGTGACAACCACAGGCGGCGGCTGGATGAAAGCTGAAGAGTCGGGACACTGGCGGGCGCACAGCTCGTTGCAGCTCTCAGCGATGGGCTGGGGGACGGCCACGCTGGTTCTGGGTGGGCACAGGTCGTAGGAAGACATCTTGGTGAGAGAGAGCTGAGCCTGCAATACCAAGGAAGGGTGTTATGAGTGAGGGCTTGATTCCCTCCGATCCACAAGTGCTGGTTTTGCTTCATGCTGCCCTGGAGCTAGAGGGGCCAGAGCCACTGGGTTGCCCTCACCACCCAACGCTTGTCTTTGGCCCATCCATTCCCCATCTACGCCCTGCCCTTCACGTACAGAGTCCATACAATCCCTTCCCCAGAGCCTGTGCTGATCCTGGCTCTGCGTGTCCTCGCCAAGCGCCTCCATCCTCCCACCCTTCCACCATCACTTAGGGCTGTCTGACTATTCCGGCCAGCTGTTGGGATGGCCTCCGTGCCAGAGCTCTCCTGGCCAGGGAGTCCCTCACCGGCCTCAGCCACAGGAGGCAGAGCCCCACAGGCATCCACCTACCCTTTTCCCGAGCAGAGGAAGGCAGGAGCGGTGGATGCCAGTGCTCAGTCCAGGCACTGCTTTTATGCCTGGCTGGTGAGGGTGGGGAGCAGCAGCTGCGCTGGGGGCACGTGGCTCCTGGCAGCCAATTCCCAGCCTCCTCCCTGCGTGGTGCGGGGCTGTTTTGCTGATGCCGTTTCCTCACCAGCCCCAACCCGCTCTATCAGCCCCAGCAATTACCTTGCTTGGTCGCTTGACAGCTGCCACCTCATGGCTCAAATTGTGCCCACTTGCTTTTCATTATCTCCATGTGTTAGAGGGCACGCGGCGTGACAAAGGCTGACCGCAGTGCCATGCGTGCCATGGCTCTTCCTCACGGGCTTGATCTTAGGGTGGCCTCGGGCATTCTTTGCAGAGCCACAGGGTAGATGAGGGCGCTGAACAAGAATTTGCCTTGTCAAGGCCTCCCGCACACCAGTGGCAGTGTGATGTGGTCCCAGTGTCCATTCTCTGCAGAAGTGTGAGGTTACAAAATGCCAATTCAAAGGCATTCCTGTTGGGGTCTGTCTGCTCAGCACCGTATATCACTGCCTGCTAAAATCAAGGGAGCGGGCTCCCATATGCCTGCAGGCACTGGCCATTGACCTCTGCCAATCTGAGCCAGGGAGAATCCCCGCGGTCTTCTTTCCTGAGGTAAGTAGTGGAAGAATGACGGACCCCACTTGAGCCCACGCAATACGGGGTGTGGCCAGCCCTGTCCCAGAACCGAGAGGTCCTTGATGGTGTTTGGGGAGCTTGGGAAGAAAGTTGTTGTGAGGGGGAGATGTTAGCTGTCATGTAGCCCAAAGAGCAAAATTGGGAGGGAAGGAAGACTGGAAGTAACATGTGCTATTCTGGCAAGGAGATGCTGACTCAGGGAGAGGCAGGAGTCAGACAGCCCCGTCATCGCGACCAGGAAGGTGGTTCCAACTCTGCAGATTGGTCCAGGCAGCACTGAGCCGTGGCACGGCTGCTATAAAAGCTGTGCCTCTGCCAGTCTCTCTCAACCACCACTCTGGTTGCCTTCTCCTCGGGGAACAGGGTAAGTCTGTGAGCGCTTGTCCTCCTGGCCCCATGTACCAGCCCCAAACTGTCCGCCTTGGGTGTTATCCTTTGCTGCACTCTTGCAACCTGTGACTTCTTGCAGAGCACCATCCCATTGCACACCAAGATGTCTTCCTACGACCTGTGCCCACCCAGAACCAGCGTGGCCGTCCCCCAGCCCATCGCTGAGAGCTGCAACGAGCTGTGTGCCCGCCAGTGTCCCGACTCTTCAGCCTTCATCCAGCCGCCGCCTGTGGTTGTCACCTTCCCCGGCCCCATCCTCAGCTCCTTCCCCCAGCAAGCCGTGGTGGGCTCCTCCGGAGCACCCGCCTTTGGGGGCAACCTGGGGCTGGGAGGCCTCTACGGAGTCGGAGCCACTCAGGGCTCGGGGGGCCTCTGCACCTTTGGCAGACCCTACGCTCCTTCCGCCTGCAGCCCTTTGGTCCTGCCCCGCTACAGCCAGAGGCTGTGGGACACCCGTGGGTCCTGCTAGAGCCAGGTCAATGTCACCATACCCCTGCTGGGGTGAGATAGCATGTAGAGGCTACTGAACAGTGCTGAGCATCCTCATCCCCAGCCAAGTCCTTGGTAGCTGGCAATGTCTCACACCCTCCGCTCATCCCTGCCCTCTTCTGCCCTCTGCTCTCCTCCCCTTCCCTCTCTCTTCTCAGTTGGGGAAGGATCTGCACCCAAAAGGCCCCGGGATGCTGATGGGCCAAGTCCTGGGGATCTGGAAAGCTTCAGCAAGGTGGCACGCTGCACTTGAAGCCATGCTCTGGAGACAGTGCCTCTGCTTCCTCCAAGAAGTGGCTGTCAACCTCTCTGGGATTTGCCCACTGCTTCTGGGACAGTCTTTCCTGCCCCTCTGTGCACAATAAAGTTTTCCTGCCTCTAAGCTTTGTCTCCCTCCCTTCTTCTCCCAGCTGGGGAGACCATGGAGGCGGGTGCCAGGCAAGTGTGGGAGGGCAAATGCTGGTACTGAGTTGCCCAGCTTAGGTGAGGCCGAGTGCTCTTGAGTCATGAAACATTCAGGTGGGATAGAGAAAGGATTTTGGTGGGTCTTGCAGGAGCTGGGGAGGGTGCAGAGACGTAGACAGGCTCAGGCAACGCTCTTGTGCCTGCTCTTCACCGCCTGGGAATGGCACCAGCTCCAAGAGGTCGCAATGCTCTGCAGAAGCAATACAGCATTTCCAGGCATCTGCACAGAGGAGACTTGGCGAGAGAGAATATTAAATCCTGTGCCAGCGACATGGCATGGGTTGTGAAGAGAGTTGGTCAGGAAAGGCCCTGGCGGTGCCTGGGGACACCAAGGGGAGCAGGATCCAGAAACATGCACTGGCCAAAAGCATTCACCTGTACCCTGTGCTACAAACATCACATGTGGTGGAGTCCTGCTTTTCTGGAGATGGCTGAACATCAGCTGTGGATGGCAAGTCTAGAATGAATTCCTTGTTTGCTTTGCTTGCCTGCATCACATTTGCTTCCCTTATAGAGATGTCTTTCCCTCATCCCACGAGTTTCTCAATTTTAGCCCTCCAATTCTCTGCCCATCCCAGATGGGAGGCTGTGAGCCAGCTGCTTGGTGGTGTTCAGTGGCCAGTTGGGATGAAAGCAGGAAAATGATGGCAGGACAGAGAGAATCTGTCCTGTGGCCAGGGCATCAGAGAGCTGGCTTAACTACTGCTCATACAGACTGCGCTCACGGAGTCTAATCAGCGTGCACATGGGTCTGAAGTTAAGCTGTCGAGAAGCTGGAGCCAGGCTCTTTTCAGAGCTGTCCAGTGCCAGGACTACAGGAAAGGGGATCCAGGGAAACCTCAATTTCCCAAGACGGTTTTTTCAACATGAGGGTGAGCAAGTACCGGAAGAGGTTGTCGTGCATCTTGTGGAGTCTCTGTGCTTGGAGATGGACAAGAGCCTCTGCACATGGTGCTGGGCAGCCAGCTGCAGGTGATCTTGCTTGAGGCAGCAGCATGACAAGATGCCTTCCCTACAAAAGCTGCTCCCACTCTCATCAAGCTGTGATTCCTGTGATTTAGTGTGTGCATTGGGGAAACAAGTTGGGGCAACCACGTCTGTCTGTGCTGCGAGTTACTAAGAGAAAAAGAGAAGGAAGGGAAAGAAGAAGAGGGAATAAGCAGCAGTGTAAGGGGAGGAAGATGAGGTAAGGGTTGAATAAGGCATTAGGGAATGAAAGAGAGGAGGAGAAAAGGGAAAGTCAAAGGAAGGAAAAGGGATAGGAAAAGGGATTGGAAAAGGAAGTGGAGGCCTTCTGTCTCCTTTCTCCTGCAGAGCATCGAGTAGAGTCAAGGCAGCACAGAGGGCTGGAGCCACTGCAGCCATTGCCCCTGGCCGCCTCTAGTCCCTGGTGCAGAGCCACTGATGTGCAAGGAGGCTGGAGGTCTGCAGATGCCTTAGGGCTGAATGTCCCTCTGGAAAGGGAGCAAGTGCCTTCAGCCTGGGCTCCTGGAGCTCAGCTGTGGGGCCGTGTGTGTACCCAGAGCTCCTCAAAAGCAGCTAAGCCTGGCTTTGCTGCTGGGGCTGGCAGACTACTATGGCCTGGCTGGCAGGGCCTTGAGCAGGACCAGGGATGCCTGTAGCCCACGCTGGGCTGGGACAGAAAAGTGCAGAGGCAGGCATTGGATGCAGGCTTGTTTTATTGCAGTGGAGAAAGACACATAAGGCAGAAGTTGGAAGGTTTTCCATCAGAATTTCTGGAGAGCTCTTCCTTCAAACTTCTCCCAGTTGGTGGCTGCTCTAGAGACAAGGAAGTTGCTTGTGGGATTCTGGTGGAATAAGAAATTTGGGCACGGACAAGAGCAAGGAGGAGAAGAAGTATCATGGAGAGAGGGAAAGCATGGTAAAAAAAAGAGGAGGCCTAAGGGTGAGGTGTCCCAGGAGCTCTTGGGAATGTGGGGCTGGCTTTAGCAGGAGCCACAGGAGTTCCAGAGCCTCTGGCTGTAGCGGGGCAGCACAAAAGGGCTGCAGGCGGAAGGAGCGTAGGGTCTGCCAAAGGTGCAGAGGCCCCCCGAGCCCTGAGTGGCTCCGACTCCGTAGAGGCCTCCCAGCCCCAGGTTGCCCCCAAAGGCGGGTGCTCCGGAGGAGCCCACCACGGCTTGCTGGGGGAAGGAGCTGAGGATGGGGCCGGGGAAGGTGACAACCACAGGCGGCGGCTGGATGAAGGCTGAAGAGTCGGGACACTGGCGGGCGCACAGCTCGTTGCAGCTCTCAGCGGTGGGCTGGGGGACGGCCACGCTGGTTCTGGGTGGGCACAGGTCGTAGGAAGACATCTTGGTATGCAATGGGATGGTGCTCTGCAAGAAGTCACAGGTTGCAAGAGTGCAGCAAAGGATAACACCCAAGGCGGACAGTTTGGGGCTGGTACATGGGGCCAGGAGGACAAGCGCTCACAGACTTACCCTGTTCCCCGAGGAGAAGGCAACCAGAGTGGTGGTTGAGAGAGACTGGCAGAGGCACAGCTTTTATAGCAGCCGTGCCACGGCTCAGTGCTGCCTGGACCAATCTGCAGAGGTGGAACCACCTTCCTGGTCGCGATGACGGGGCTGTCTGACTCCTGCCTCTCCCTGAGTCAGCATCTCCTTGCCAGAATAGCACATGTTACTTCCAGTCTTCCTTCCCTCCCAATTTTGCTCTTTGGGCTACATGACAGCTAACATCTCCTCCTCACAACAACTTTCTTCCAAAGCTCCCCAAACACCATCAAGGACCTCTCGGTTCTGGGACAGGGCTGGCCACACCCCGTATTGCGTGGGCTCAAGTGGGGTCCGTCATTCTTCCACTACTTACCTCAGGAAAGAAGACCGTGGGGATTCTCCCTGGCTCAGATTGGCAGAGGTCAATGGCCAGTGCCTGCAGGCATATGGGAGCCCGCTCCCTTGATTTTAGCAGGCAGTGATATACGGTGCTGAGCAGACAGACCCCAACAGGAATGCCTTTGAATTGGCATTTTGTAACCTCACGCTTCTGCAGAGAATGGACACTGGGACCACATCACACTGCCACTGGTGTGCGGGAGGCCTTGACAAGGCAAATTCTTGTTCAGCGCCCTCATCTACCCTGTGGCTCTGCAAAGAATGCCCGAGGCCACCCTAAGATCAAGCCCGTGAGGAAGAGCCATGGCACGCATGGCACTGCTCTCAGCCTTTGTCACGCCGCGTGCCCTCTAACACATGGAGATAATGAAAAGCAAGTGGGCACAATTTGAGCCATGAGGTGGCAGCTGTCAAGCGACCAAGCAAGGTAATTGCTGGGGCTGATAGAGCGGGTTGGGGCTGGCGAGGAAACGGCATCAGCAAAACAGCCCCGCACCACGCAGGGAGGAGGCTGGGAATTGGCTGCCAGGAGCCACGTGCCCCCAGCGCAGCTGCTGCTCCCCACCCTCACCAGCCAGGCATAAAAGCAGTGCCTGGACTGAGCACTGGCATCCACCGCTCCTGCCTTCCTCTGCTCGGGAAAAGGGTAGGTGGATGCCTGTGGGGCTCTGCCTCCTGTGGCTGAGGCCGGTGAGGGACTCCCTGGCCAGGAGAGCTCTGGCACGGAGGCCATCCCAACAGCTGGCTGGAATAGTCAGACAGCCCTAAGTGATGGTGGAAGGGTGGGAGGATGGAGGCGCTTGGCGAGGACACGCAGAGCCAGGATCAGCACAGGCTCTGGGGAAGGGATTGTATGGACTCTGTACGTGAAGGGCAGGGCGTAGATGGGGAATGGATGGGCCAAAGACAAGCGTTGGGCGGTGAGGGCAACCCAGTGGCTCTGGCCCCTCTAGCTCCAGGGCAGCATGAAGCAAAACCAGCACTTGTGGATCGGAGGGAATCAAGCCCTCACTCATAACACCCTTCCTTGGTATTGCAGGCTCAGCTCTCTCTCACCAAGATGTCTTCCTACGACCTGTGCCCACCCAGAACCAGCGTGGCCGTCCCCCAGCCCATCGCTGAGAGCTGCAACGAGCTGTGCGCCCGCCAGTGTCCCGACTCTTCAGCCTTCATCCAGCCGCCGCCTGTGGTTGTCACCTTCCCCGGCCCCATCCTCAGCTCCTTCCCCCAGCAAGCCGTGGTGGGCTCCTCCGGAGCACCCGCCTTTGGGGGCAACCTGGGGCTGGGAGGCCTCTACGGAGTCGGAGCCACTCAGGGCTCGGGGGGCCTCTGCACCTTTGGCAGACCCTACGCTCCTTCCGCCTGCAGCCCTTTTGTGCTGCCCCGCTACAGCCAGAGGCTCTGGAGCTCCTGTGGCTCCTGCTAAAGCCAGCCCCACATTCCCAAGAGCTCCTGGGACACCTCACCCTTAGGCCTCCTCTTTTTTTTACCATGCTTTCCCTCTCTCCATGAAACTTCTTCTCCTCCTTGCTCTTGTCCGTGCCCAAATTTCTTATTCCACCAGAATCCCACAAGCAACTTCCTTGTCTCTAGAGCAGCCACCAACTGGGAGAAGTTTGAAGGAAGAGCTCTCCAGAAATTCTGATGGAAAACCTTCCGACTTCTGCCTTATGTGTCTTTCTCCACTGCAATAAAACAAGCCTGCATCCAATGCCTGCCTCTGCACTTTTCTGTCCCAGCCCAGCGTGGGCTACAGGCATCCCTGGTCCTGCTCAAGGCCCTGCCAGCCAGGCCATAGTAGTCTGCCAGCCCCAGCAGCAAAGCCAGGCTTAGCTGCTTTTGAGGAGCTCTGGGTACACACACGGCCCCACAGCTGAGCTCCAGGAGCCCAGGCTGAAGGCACTTGCTCCCTTTCCAGAGGGACATTCAGCCCTAAGGCATCTGCAGACCTCCAGCCTCCTTGCACATCAGTGGCTCTGCACCAGGGACTAGAGGCGGCCAGGGGCAATGGCTGCAGTGGCTCCAGCCCTCTGTGCTGCCTTGACTCTACTCGATGCTCTGCAGGAGAAAGGAGACAGAAGGCCTCCACTTCCTTTTCCTATCCCTTTTCCTATCCCTTTTCCTTCCTTTGACTTTCCCTTTTCTCCTCCTCTCTTTCATTCCCTAATGCCTTATTCAACCCTTACCTCATCTTCCTCCCCTTACACTGCTGCTTATTCCCTCTTCTTCTTTCCCTTCCTTCTCTTTTTCTCTTAGTAACTCGCAGCACAGACAGACGTGGTTGCCCCAACTTGTTTCCCCAGTGCACACACTAAATCACAGGAATCACAGCTTGATGAGAGTGGGAGCAGCTTTTGTAGGGAAGGCATCTTGTCATGCTGCTGCCTCAAGCAAGATCACCTGCAGCTGGCTGCCCAGCACCATGTGCAGAGGCTCTTGTCCATCTCCAAGCACAGAGACTCCACGAGATGCACGACAACCTCTTCCGGTACTTGCTCACCCTCATGTTGAAAAAACCGTCTTGGGAAATTGAGGTTTCCCTGGATCCCCTTTCCTGTAGTCCTGGCACTGGACAGCTCTGAAAAGAGCCTGGCTCCAGCTTCTCGACAACTTAACTTCAGACCCATGTGCACGCTGATTAGACTCCGTGAGCGCAGTCTGTATGAGCAGTAGTTAAGCCAGCTCTCTGATGCCCTGGCCACAGGACAGATTCTCTCTGTCCTGCCATCATTTTCCTGCTTTCATCCCAACTGGCCACTGAACACCACCAAGCAGCTGGCTCACAGCCTCCCGTCTGGGATGGGCAGAGAATTGGAGGGCTAAAATTGAGAAACTCGTGGGATGAGGGAAAGACATCTCTATAAGGGAAGCAAATGTGATGCAGGCAAGCAAAGCAAACAAGGAATTCATTCTAGACTTGCCATCCACAGCTGATGTTCAGCCATCTCCAGAAAAGCAGGACTCCACCACATGTGATGTTTGTAGCACAGGGTACAGGTGAACGCTTTTGGCCAGTGCATGTTTCTGGATCCTGCTCCCCTTGGTGTCCCCAGGCACCGCCAGGGCCTTTCCTGACCAACTCTCTTCACAACCCATGCCATGTCGCTGGCACAGGATTTAATATTCTCTCTCGCCAAGTCTCCTCTGTGCAGATGCCTGGAAATGCTGTATTGCTTCTGCAGAGCATTGCGACCTCTTGGAGCTGGTGCCATTCCCAGGCGGTGAAGAGCAGGCACAAGAGCGTTGCCTGAGCCTGTCTACGTCTCTGCACCCTCCCCAGCTCCTGCAAGACCCACCAAAATCCTTTCTCTATCCCACCTGAATGTTTCATGACTCAAGAGCACTCGGCCTCACCTAAGCTGGGCAACTCAGTACCAGCATTTGCCCTCCCACACTTGCCTGGCACCCGCCTCCATGGTCTCCCCAGCTGGGAGAAGAAGGGAGGGAGACAAAGCTTAGAGGCAGGAAAACTTTATTGTGCACAGAGGGGCAGGAAAGACTGTCCCAGAAGCAGTGGGCAAATCCCAGAGAGGTTGACAGCCACTTCTTGGAGGAAGCAGAGGCACTGTCTCCAGAGCATGGCTTCAAGTGCAGCGTGCCACCTTGCTGAAGCTTTCCAGATCCCCAGGACTTGGCCCATCAGCATCCCGGGGCCTTTTGGGTGCAGATCCTTCCCCAACTGAGAAGAGAGAGGGAAGGGGAGGAGAGCAGAGGGCAGAAGAGGGCAGGGATGAGCGGAGGGTGTGAGACATTGCCAGCTACCAAGGACTTGGCTGGGGATGAGGATGCTCAGCACTGTTCAGTAGCCTCTACATGCTATCTCACCCCAGCAGGGGTATGGTGACGTTGACCTGGCTCTAGCAGGACCCACGGGTGTCCCACAGCCTCTGGCTGTAGCGGGGCAGGACCAAAGGGCTGCAGGCGGAAGGAGCGTAGGGTCTGCCAAAGGTGCAGAGGCCCCCCGAGCCCTGAGTGGCTCCGACTCCGTAGAGGCCTCCCAGCCCCAGGTTGCCCCCAAAGGCGGGTGCTCCGGAGGAGCCCACCACGGCTTGCTGGGGGAAGGAGCTGAGGATGGGGCCGGGGAAGGTGACAACCACAGGCGGCGGCTGGATGAAAGCTGAAGAGTCGGGACACTGGCGGGCGCACAGCTCGTTGCAGCTCTCAGCGGTGGGCTGGGGGACGGCCACGCTGGTTCTGGGTGGGCACAGGTCGTAGGAAGACATCTTGGTGTGCAATGGGATGGTGCTCTGCAAGAAGTCACAGGTTGCAAGAGTGCAGCAAAGGATAACATCCAAGGCGGACAGTTTGGGGCTGGTACATGGGGCCAGGAGGACAAGCGCTCACAGACTTACCCTGTTCCCCGAGGAGAAGGCAACCAGAGTGGTGGTTGAGAGAGACTGGCAGAGGCACAGCTTTTATAGCAGCCGTGCCACGGCTCAGTGCTGCCTGGACCAATTTGCAGAGGTGGAACCACCTTCCTGGTCACGATGACGGGGCTGTCTGACTCCTGCCTCTCCCTGAGTCAGCATCTCCTTGCCAGAATAGCACATGTTACTTCCAGTCTTCCTTCCCTCCCAATTTTGCTCTTTGGGCTACATGACAGCTAACATCTCCCCCTCACAACAACTTTCTTCCAAAGCTCCCCAAACACCATCAAGGACCTCTCGGTTCTGGGACAGGGCTGGCCACACCCCGTATTGCGTGGGCTCAAGTGGGGTCCGTCATTCTTCCACTACTTACCTCAGGAAAGAAGACCGTGGGGATTCTCCCTGGCTCAGATTGGCAGAGGTCAATGGCCAGTGCCTGCAGGCATATGGGAGCCCGCTCCCTTGATTTTAGCAGGCAGTGATATACGGTGCTGAGCAGACAGACCCCAACAGGAATGCCTTTGAATTGGCATTTTGTAACCTCACGCTTCTGCAGAGAATGGACACTGGGACCACATCACACTGCCACTGGTGTGCGGGAGGCCTTGACAAGGCAAATTCTTGTTCAGCGCCCTCATCTACCCTGTGGCTCTGCAAAGAATGCCCGAGGCCACCCTAAGATCAAGCCCGTGAGGAAGAGCCATGGCACGCATGGCACTGCTCTCAGCCTTTGTCACGCCGCGTGCCCTCTAACACATGGAGATAATGAAAAGCAAGTGGGCACAATTTGAGCCATGAGGTGGCAGCTGTCAAGCGACCAAGCAAGGTAATTGCTGGGGCTGATAGAGCGGGTTGGGGCTGGCGAGGAAACGGCATCAGCAAAACAGCCCCGCACCACGCAGGGAGGAGGCTGGGAATTGGCTGCCAGGAGCCACGTGCCCCCAGCGCAGCTGCTGCTCCCCACCCTCACCAGCCAGGCATAAAAGCAGTGCCTGGACTGAGCACTGGCATCCACCGCTCCTGCCTTCCTCTGCTCGGGAAAAGGGTAGGTGGATGCCTGTGGGGCTCTGCCTCCTGTGGCTGAGGCCGGTGAGGGACTCCCTGGCCAGGAGAGCTCTGGCACGGAGGCCATCCCAACAGCTGGCTGGAATAGTCAGACAGCCCTAAGTGATGGTGGAAGGGTGGGAGGATGGAGGCGCTTGGCGAGGACACGCAGAGCCAGGATCAGCACAGGCTCTGGGGAAGGGATTGTATGGACTCTGTACGTGAAGGGCAGGGCGTAGATGGGGAATGGATGGGCCAAAGACAAGCGTTGGGCGGTGAGGGCAACCCAGTGGCTCTGGCCCCTCTAGCTCCAGGGCAGCATGAAGCAAAACCAGCACTTGTGGATCGGAGGGAATCAAGCCCTCACTCATAACACCCTTCCTTGGTATTGCAGGCTCAGCTCTCTCTCACCAAGATGTCTTCCTACGACCTGTGCCCACCCAGAACCAGCGTGGCCGTCCCCCAGCCCATCGCTGAGAGCTGCAACGAGCTGTGCGCCCGCCAGTGTCCCGACTCTTCAGCCTTCATCCAGCCGCCGCCTGTGGTTGTCACCTTCCCCGGCCCCATCCTCAGCTCCTTCCCCCAGCAAGCCGTGGTGGGCTCCTCCGGAGCACCCGCCTTTGGGGGCAACCTGGGGCTGGGAGGCCTCTACGGAGTCGGAGCCACTCAGGGCTCGGGGGGCCTCTGCACCTTTGGCAGACCCTACGCTCCTTCCGCCTGCAGCCCTTTTGTGCTGCCCCGCTACAGCCAGAGGCTCTGGAACTCCTGTGGCTCCTGCTAAAGCCAGCCCCACATTCCCAAGAGCTCCTGGGACACCTCACCCTTAGGCCTCCTCTTTTTTTTACCATGCTTTCCCTCTCTCCATGAAACTTCTTCTCCTCCTTGCTCTTGTCCGTGCCCAAATTTCTTATTCCACCAGAATCCCACAAGCAACTTCCTTGTCTCTAGAGCAGCCACCAACTGGGAGAAGTTTGAAGGAAGAGCTCTCCAGAAATTCTGATGGAAAACCTTCCGACTTCTGCCTTATGTGTCTTTCTCCACTGCAATAAAACAAGCCTGCATCCAATGCCTGCCTCTGCACTTTTCTGTCCCAGCCCAGCGTGGGCTACAGGCATCCCTGGTCCTGCTCAAGGCCCTGCCAGCCAGGCCATAGTAGTCTGCCAGCCCCAGCAGCAAAGCCAGGCTTAGCTGCTTTTGAGGAGCTCTGGGTACACACACGGCCCCACAGCTGAGCTCCAGGAGCCCAGGCTGAAGGCACTTGCTCCCTTTCCAGAGGGACATTCAGCCCTAAGGCATCTGCAGACCTCCAGCCTCCTTGCACATCAGTGGCTCTGCACCAGGGACTAGAGGCGGCCAGGGGCAATGGCTGCAGTGGCTCCAGCCCTCTGTGCTGCCTTGACTCTACTCGATGCTCTGCAGGAGAAAGGAGACAGAAGGCCTCCACTTCCTTTTCCTATCCCTTTTCCTATCCCTTTTCCTTCCTTTGACTTTCCCTTTTCTCCTCCTCTCTTTCATTCCCTAATGCCTTATTCAACCCTTACCTCATCTTCCTCCCCTTACACTGCTGCTTATTCCCTCTTCTTCTTTCCCTTCCTTCTCTTTTTCTCTTAGTAACTCGCAGCACAGACAGACGTGGTTGCCCCAACTTGTTTCCCCAGTGCACACACTAAATCACAGGAATCACAGCTTGATGAGAGTGGGAGCAGCTTTTGTAGGGAAGGCATCTTGTCATGCTGCTGCCTCAAGCAAGATCACCTGCAGCTGGCTGCCCAGCACCATGTGCAGAGGCTCTTGTCCATCTCCAAGCACAGAGACTCCACGAGATGCACGACAACCTCTTCCGGTACTTGCTCACCCTCATGTTGAAAAAACCGTCTTGGGAAATTGAGGTTTCCCTGGATCCCCTTTCCTGTAGTCCTGGCACTGGACAGCTCTGAAAAGAGCCTGGCTCCAGCTTCTCGACAACTTAACTTCAGACCCATGTGCACGCTGATTAGACTCCGTGAGCGCAGTCTGTATGAGCAGTAGTTAAGCCAGCTCTCTGATGCCCTGGCCACAGGACAGATTCTCTCTGTCCTGCCATCATTTTCCTGCTTTCATCCCAACTGGCCACTGAACACCACCAAGCAGCTGGCTCACAGCCTCCCGTCTGGGATGGGCAGAGAATTGGAGGGCTAAAATTGAGAAACTCGTGGGATGAGGGAAAGACATCTCTATAAGGGAAGCAAATGTGATGCAGGCAAGCAAAGCAAACAAGGAATTCATTCTAGACTTGCCATCCACAGCTGATGTTCAGCCATCTCCAGAAAAGCAGGACTCCACCACATGTGATGTTTGTAGCACAGGGTACAGGTGAACGCTTTTGGCCAGTGCATGTTTCTGGATCCTGCTCCCCTTGGTGTCCCCAGGCACCGCCAGGGCCTTTCCTGACCAACTCTCTTCACAACCCATGCCATGTCGCTGGCACAGGATTTAATATTCTCTCTCGCCAAGTCTCCTCTGTGCAGATGCCTGGAAATGCTGTATTGCTTCTGCAGAGCATTGCGACCTCTTGGAGCTGGTGCCATTCCCAGGCGGTGAAGAGCAGGCACAAGAGCGTTGCCTGAGCCTGTCTACGTCTCTGCACCCTCCCCAGCTCCTGCAAGACCCACCAAAATCCTTTCTCTATCCCACCTGAATGTTTCATGACTCAAGAGCACTCGGCCTCACCTAAGCTGGGCAACTCAGTACCAGCATTTGCCCTCCCACACTTGCCTGGCACCCGCCTCCATGGTCTCCCCAGCTGGGAGAAGAAGGGAGGGAGACAAAGCTTAGAGGCAGGAAAACTTTATTGTGCACAGAGGGGCAGGAAAGACTGTCCCAGAAGCAGTGGGCAAATCCCAGAGAGGTTGACAGCCACTTCTTGGAGGAAGCAGAGGCACTGTCTCCAGAGCATGGCTTCAAGTGCAGCGTGCCACCTTGCTGAAGCTTTCCAGATCCCCAGGACTTGGCCCATCAGCATCCCGGGGCCTTTTGGGTGCAGATCCTTCCCCAACTGAGAAGAGAGAGGGAAGGGGAGGAGAGCAGAGGGCAGAAGAGGGCAGGGATGAGCGGAGGGTGTGAGACATTGCCAGCTACCAAGGACTTGGCTGGGGATGAGGATGCTCAGCACTGTTCAGTAGCCTCTACATGCTATCTCACCCCAGCAGGGGTATGGTGACGTTGACCTGGCTCTAGCAGGACCCACGGGTGTCCCACAGCCTCTGGCTGTAGCGGGGCAGGACCAAAGGGCTGCAGGCGGAAGGAGCGTAGGGTCTGCTAAAGGTGCAGAGGCCCCCCGAGCCCTGAGTGGCTCCGACTCCGTAGAGGCCTCCCAGCCCCAGGTTGCCCCCAAAGGCGGGTGCTCCGGAGGAGCCCACCACGGCTTGCTGGGGGAAGGAGCTGAGGATGGGGCCGGGGAAGGTGACAACCACAGGCGGCGGCTGGATGAAGGCTGAAGAGTCGGGACACTGGCGGGCGCACAGCTCGTTGCAGCTCTCAGCGGTGGGCTGGGGGATGGCCACGCTGGTTCTGGGTGGGCACAGGTCGTAGGAAGACATCTTGGTGTGCAATGGGATGGTGCTCTGCAAGAAGTCACAGGTTGCAAGAGTGCAGCAAAGGATAACACCCAAGGCGGACAGTTTGGGGCTGGTACATGGGGCCAGGAGGACAAGCGCTCACAGACTTACCCTGTTCCCCGAGGAGAAGGCAACCAGAGTGGTGGTTGAGAGAGACTGGCAGAGGCACAGCTTTTATAGCAGCCGTGCCACGGCTCAGTGCTGCCTGGACCAATCTGCAGAGGTGGAACCACCTTCCTGGTCACGATGACGGGGCTGTCTGACTCCTGCCTCTCCCTGAGTCAGCATCTCCTTGCCAGAATAGCACATGTTACTTCCAGTCTTCCTTCCCTCCCAATTTTGCTCTTTGGGCTACATGACAGCTAACATCTCCCCCTCACAACAACTTTCTTCCAAAGCTCCCCAAACACCATCAAGGACCTCTCGGTTCTGGGACAGGGCTGGCCACACCCCGTATTGCGTGGGCTCAAGTGGGGTCCGTCATTCTTCCACTACTTACCTCAGGAAAGAAGACCGCGGGGATTCTCCCTGGCTCAGATTGGCAGAGGTCAATGGCCAGTGCCTGCAGGCATATGGGAGCCCGCTCCCTTGATTTTAGCAGGCAGTGATATACGGTGCTGAGCAGACAGACCCCAACAGGAATGCCTTTGAATTGGCATTTTGTAACCTCACGCTTCTGCAGAGAATGGACACTGGGACCACATCACACTGCCACTGGTGTGCGGGAGGCCTTGACAAGGCAAATTCTTGTTCAGCGCCCTCATCTACCCTGTGGCTCTGCAAAGAATGCCCGAGGCCACCCTAAGATCAAGCCCGTGAGGAAGAGCCATGGCACGCATGGCACTGCTCTCAGCCTTTGTCACGCCGCGTGCCCTCTAACACATGGAGATAATGAAAAGCAAGTGGGGACAATTTGAGCCATGAGGTGGCAGCTGTCAAGCGACCAAGCAAGGTAATTGCTGGGGCTGATAGAGCGGGTTGGGGCTGGCGAGGAAACGGCATCAGCAAAACAGCCCCGCACCACGCAGGGAGGAGGCTGGGAATTGGCTGCCAGGAGCCACGTGCCCCCAGCGCAGCTGCTGCTCCCCACCCTCACCAGCCAGGCATAAAAGCAGTGCCTGGACTGAGCACTGGCATCCACCGCTCCTGCCTTCCTCTGCTCGGGAAAAGGGTAGGTGGATGCCTGTGGGGCTCTGCCTCCTGTGGCTGAGGCCGGTGAGGGACTCCCTGGCCAGGAGAGCTCTGGCACGGAGGCCATCCCAACAGCTGGCTGGAATAGTCAGACAGCCCTAAGTGATGGTGGAAGGGTGGGAGGATGGAGGCGCTTGGCGAGGACACGCAGAGCCAGGATCAGCACAGGCTCTGGGGAAGGGATTGTATGGACTCTGTACGTGAAGGGCAGGGCGTAGATGGGGAATGGATGGGCCAAAGACAAGCGTTGGGCGGTGAGGGCAACCCAGTGGCTCTGGCCCCTCTAGCTCCAGGGCAGCATGAAGCAAAACCAGCACTTGTGGATCGGAGGGAATCAAGCCCTCACTCATAACACCCTTCCTTGGTATTGCAGGCTCAGCTCTCTCTCACCAAGATGTCTTCCTACGACCTGTGCCCACCCAGAACCAGCGTGGCCGTCCCCCAGCCCATCGCTGAGAGCTGCAACGAGCTGTGCGCCCGCCAGTGTCCCGACTCTTCAGCCTTCATCCAGCCGCCGCCTGTGGTTGTCACCTTCCCCGGCCCCATCCTCAGCTCCTTCCCCCAGCAAGCCGTGGTGGGCTCCTCCGGAGCACCCGCCTTTGGGGGCAACCTGGGGCTGGGAGGCCTCTACGGAGTCGGAGCCACTCAGGGCTCGGGGGGCCTCTGCACCTTTGGCAGACCCTACGCTCCTTCCGCCTGCAGCCCTTTTGTGCTGCCCCGCTACAGCCAGAGGCTCTGGAACTCCTGTGGCTCCTGCTAAAGCCAGCCCCACATTCCCAAGAGCTCCTGGGACACCTCACCCTTAGGCCTCCTCTTTTTTTTACCATGCTTTCCCTCTCTCCATGAAACTTCTTCTCCTCCTTGCTCTTGTCCGTGCCCAAATTTCTTATTCCACCAGAATCCCACAAGCAACTTCCTTGTCTCTAGAGCAGCCACCAACTGGGAGAAGTTTGAAGGAAGAGCTCTCCAGAAATTCTGATGGAAAACCTTCCGACTTCTGCCTTATGTGTCTTTCTCCACTGCAATAAAACAAGCCTGCATCCAATGCCTGCCTCTGCACTTTTCTGTCCCAGCCCAGCGTGGGCTACAGGCATCCCTGGTCCTGCTCAAGGCCCTGCCAGCCAGGCCATAGTAGTCTGCCAGCCCCAGCAGCAAAGCCAGGCTTAGCTGCTTTTGAGGAGCTCTGGGTACACACACGGCCCCACAGCTGAGCTCCAGGAGCCCAGGCTGAAGGCACTTGCTCCCTTTCCAGAGGGACATTCAGCCCTAAGGCATCTGCAGACCTCCAGCCTCCTTGCACATCAGTGGCTCTGCACCAGGGACTAGAGGCGGCCAGGGGCAATGGCTGCAGTGGCTCCAGCCCTCTGTGCTGCCTTGACTCTACTCGATGCTCTGCAGGAGAAAGGAGACAGAAGGCCTCCACTTCCTTTTCCTATCCCTTTTCCTATCCCTTTTCCTTCCTTTGACTTTCCCTTTTCTCCTCCTCTCTTTCATTCCCTAATGCCTTATTCAACCCTTACCTCATCTTCCTCCCCTTACACTGCTGCTTATTCCCTCTTCTTCTTTCCCTTCCTTCTCTTTTTCTCTTAGTAACTCGCAGCACAGACAGACATGGTTGCCCCAACTTGTTTCCCCAGTGCACACACTAAATCACAGGAATCACAGCTTGATGAGAGTGGGAGCAGCTTTTGTAGGGAAGGCATCTTGTCATGCTGCTGCCTCAAGCAAGATCACCTGCAGCTGGCTGCCCAGCACCATGTGCAGAGGCTCTTGTCCATCTCCAAGCACAGAGACTCCACGAGATGCACGACAACCTCTTCCGGTACTTGCTCACCCTCATGTTGAAAAAACCGTCTTGGGAAATTGAGGTTTCCCTGGATCCCCTTTCCTGTAGTCCTGGCACTGGACAGCTCTGAAAAGAGCCTGGCTCCAGCTTCTCGACAACTTAACTTCAGACCCATGTGCACGCTGATTAGACTCCGTGAGCGCAGTCTGTATGAGCAGTAGTTAAGCCAGCTCTCTGATGCCCTGGCCACAGGACAGATTCTCTCTGTCCTGCCATCATTTTCCTGCTTTCATCCCAACTGGCCACTGAACACCACCAAGCAGCTGGCTCACAGCCTCCCGTCTGGGATGGGCAGAGAATTGGAGGGCTAAAATTGAGAAACTCGTGGGATGAGGGAAAGACATCTCTATAAGGGAAGCAAATGTGATGCAGGCAAGCAAAGCAAACAAGGAATTCATTCTAGACTTGCCATCCACAGCTGATGTTCAGCCATCTCCAGAAAAGCAGGACTCCACCACATGTGATGTTTGTAGCACAGGGTACAGGTGAACGCTTTTGGCCAGTGCATGTTTCTGGATCCTGCTCCCCTTGGTGTCCCCAGGCACCGCCAGGGCCTTTCCTGACCAACTCTCTTCACAACCCATGCCATGTCGCTGGCACAGGATTTAATATTCTCTCTCGCCAAGTCTCCTCTGTGCAGATGCCTGGAAATGCTGTATTGCTTCTGCAGAGCATTGCGACCTCTTGGAGCTGGTGCCATTCCCAGGCGGTGAAGAGCAGGCACAAGAGCGTTGCCTGAGCCTGTCTACGTCTCTGCACCCTCCCCAGCTCCTGCAAGACCCACCAAAATCCTTTCTCTATCCCACCTGAATGTTTCATGACTCAAGAGCACTCGGCCTCACCTAAGCTGGGCAACTCAGTACCAGCATTTGCCCTCCCACACTTGCCTGGCACCCGCCTCCATGGTCTCCCCAGCTGGGAGAAGAAGGGAGGGAGACAAAGCTTAGAGGCAGGAAAACTTTATTGTGCACAGAGGGGCAGGAAAGACTGTCCCAGAAGCAGTGGGCAAATCCCAGAGAGGTTGACAGCCACTTCTTGGAGGAAGCAGAGGCACTGTCTCCAGAGCATGGCTTCAAGTGCAGCGTGCCACCTTGCTGAAGCTTTCCAGATCCCCAGGACTTGGCCCATCAGCATCCCGGGGCCTTTTGGGTGCAGATCCTTCCCCAACTGAGAAGAGAGAGGGAAGGGGAGGAGAGCAGAGGGCAGAAGAGGGCAGGGATGAGCGGAGGGTGTGAGACATTGCCAGCTACCAAGGACTTGGCTGGGGATGAGGATGCTCAGCACTGTTCAGTAGCCTCTACATGCTATCTCACCCCAGCAGGGGTATGGTGACGTTGACCTGGCTCTAGCAGGACCCACGGGTGTCCCACAGCCTCTGGCTGTAGCGGGGCAGGACCAAAGGGCTGCAGGCGGAAGGAGCGTAGGGTCTGCTAAAGGTGCAGAGGCCCCCCGAGCCCTGAGTGGCTCCGACTCCGTAGAGGCCTCCCAGCCCCAGGTTGCCCCCAAAGGCGGGTGCTCCGGAGGAGCCCACCACGGCTTGCTGGGGGAAGGAGCTGAGGATGGGGCCGGGGAAGGTGACAACCACAGGCGGCGGCTGGATGAAGGCTGAAGAGTCGGGACACTGGCGGGCGCACAGCTCGTTGCAGCTCTCAGCGGTGGGCTGGGGGACGGCCACGCTGGTTCTGGGTGGGCACAGGTCGTAGGAAGACATCTTGGTGTGCAATGGGATGGTGCTCTGCAAGAAGTCACAGGTTGCAAGAGTGCAGCAAAGGATAACACCCAAGGCGGACAGTTTGGGGCTGGTACATGGGGCCAGGAGGACAAGCGCTCACAGACTTACCCTGTTCCCCGAGGAGAAGGCAACCAGAGTGGTGGTTGAGAGAGACTGGCAGAGGCACAGCTTTTATAGCAGCCGTGCCACGGCTCAGTGCTGCCTGGACCAATCTGCAGAGGTGGAACCACCTTCCTGGTCACGATGACGGGGCTGTCTGACTCCTGCCTCTCCCTGAGTCAGCATCTCCTTGCCAGAATAGCACATGTTACTTCCAGTCTTCCTTCCCTCCCAATTTTGCTCTTTGGGCTACATGACAGCTAACATCTCCCCCTCACAACAACTTTCTTCCAAAGCTCCCCAAACACCATCAAGGACCTCTTGGTTCTGGGACAGGGCTGGCCACACCCCGTATTGCGTGGGCTCAAGTGGGGTCCGTCATTCTTCCACTACTTACCTCAGGAAAGAAGACCGCGGGGATTCTCCCTGGCTCAGATTGGCAGAGGTCAATGGCCAGTGCCTGCAGGCATATGGGAGCCCGCTCCCTTGATTTTAGCAGGCAGTGATATACGGTGCTGAGCAGACAGACCCCAACAGGAATGCCTTTGAATTGGCATTTTGTAACCTCACGCTTCTGCAGAGAATGGACACTGGGACCACATCACACTGCCACTGGTGTGCGGGAGGCCTTGACAAGGCAAATTCTTGTTCAGCGCCCTCATCTACCCTGTGGCTCTGCAAAGAATGCCCGAGGCCACCCTAAGATCAAGCCCGTGAGGAAGAGCCATGGCACGCATGGCACTGCGGTCAGCCTTTGTCACGCCGCGTGCCCTCTAACACATGGAGATAATGAAAAGCAAGTGGGGACAATTTGAGCCATGAGGTGGCAGCTGTCAAGCGACCAAGCAAGGTAATTGCTGGGGCTGATAGAGCGGGTTGGGGCTGGCGAGGAAACGGCATCAGCAAAACAGCCCCGCACCACGCAGGGAGGAGGCTGGGAATTGGCTGCCAGGAGCCACGTGCCCCCAGCGCAGCTGCTGCTCCCCACCCTCACCAGCCAGGCATAAAAGCAGTGCCTGGACTGAGCACTGGCATCCACCGCTCCTGCCTTCCTCTGCTCGGGAAAAGGGTAGGTGGATGCCTGTGGGGCTCTGCCTCCTGTGGCTGAGGCCGGTGAGGGACTCCCTGGCCAGGAGAGCTCTGGCACGGAGGCCATCCCAACAGCTGGCTGGAATAGTCAGACAGCCCTAAGTGATGGTGGAAGGGTGGGAGGATGGAGGCGCTTGGCGAGGACACGCAGAGCCAGGATCAGCACAGGCTCTGGGGAAGGGATTGTATGGACTCTGTACGTGAAGGGCAGGGCGTAGATGGGGAATGGATGGGCCAAAGACAAGCGTTGGGCGGTGAGGGCAACCCAGTGGCTCTGGCCCCTCTAGCTCCAGGGCAGCATGAAGCAAAACCAGCACTTGTGGATCGGAGGGAATCAAGCCCTCACTCATAACACCCTTCCTTGGTATTGCAGGCTCAGCTCTCTCTCACCAAGATGTCTTCCTACGACCTGTGCCCACCCAGAACCAGCGTGGCCGTCCCCCAGCCCATCGCTGAGAGCTGCAACGAGCTGTGCGCCCGCCAGTGTCCCGACTCTTCAGCCTTCATCCAGCCGCCGCCTGTGGTTGTCACCTTCCCCGGCCCCATCCTCAGCTCCTTCCCCCAGCAAGCCGTGGTGGGCTCCTCCGGAGCACCCGCCTTTGGGGGCAACCTGGGGCTGGGAGGCCTCTACGGAGTCGGAGCCACTCAGGGCTCGGGGGGCCTCTGCACCTTTGGCAGACCCTACGCTCCTTCCGCCTGCAGCCCTTTTGTGCTGCCCCGCTACAGCCAGAGGCTCTGGAACTCCTGTGGCTCCTGCTAAAGCCAGCCCCACATTCCCAAGAGCTCCTGGGACACCTCACCCTTAGGCCTCCTCTTTTTTTTACCATGCTTTCCCTCTCTCCATGAAACTTCTTCTCCTCCTTGCTCTTGTCCGTGCCCAAATTTCTTATTCCACCAGAATCCCACAAGCAACTTCCTTGTCTCTAGAGCAGCCACCAACTGGGAGAAGTTTGAAGGAAGAGCTCTCCAGAAATTCTGATGGAAAACCTTCCGACTTCTGCCTTATGTGTCTTTCTCCACTGCAATAAAACAAGCCTGCATCCAATGCCTGCCTCTGCACTTTTCTGTCCCAGCCCAGCGTGGGCTACAGGCATCCCTGGTCCTGCTCAAGGCCCTGCCAGCCAGGCCATAGTAGTCTGCCAGCCCCAGCAGCAAAGCCAGGCTTAGCTGCTTTTGAGGAGCTCTGGGTACACACACGGCCCCACAGCTGAGCTCCAGGAGCCCAGGCTGAAGGCACTTGCTCCCTTTCCAGAGGGACATTCAGCCCTAAGGCATCTGCAGACCTCCAGCCTCCTTGCACATCAGTGGCTCTGCACCAGGGACTAGAGGCGGCCAGGGGCAATGGCTGCAGTGGCTCCAGCCCTCTGTGCTGCCTTGACTCTACTCGATGCTCTGCAGGAGAAAGGAGACAGAAGGCCTCCACTTCCTTTTCCTATCCCTTTTCCTATCCCTTTTCCTTCCTTTGACTTTCCCTTTTCTCCTCCTCTCTTTCATTCCCTAATGCCTTATTCAACCCTTACCTCATCTTCCTCCCCTTACACTGCTGCTTATTCCCTCTTCTTCTTTCCCTTCCTTCTCTTTTTCTCTTAGTAACTCGCAGCACAGACAGACGTGGTTGCCCCAACTTGTTTCCCCAGTGCACACACTAAATCACAGGAATCACAGCTTGATGAGAGTGGGAGCAGCTTTTGTAGGGAAGGCATCTTGTCATGCTGCTGCCTCAAGCAAGATCACCTGCAGCTGGCTGCCCAGCACCATGTGCAGAGGCTCTTGTCCATCTCTAAGCACAGAGACTCCACGAGATGCACGACAACCTCTTCCGGTACTTGCTCACCCTCATGTTGAAAAAACCGTCTTGGGAAATTGAGGTTTCCCTGGATCCCCTTTCCTGTAGTCCTGGCACTGGACAGCTCTGAAAAGAGCCTGGCTCCAGCTTCTCGACAACTTAACTTCAGACCCATGTGCACGCTGATTAGACTCCGTGAGCGCAGTCTGTATGAGCAGTAGTTAAGCCAGCTCTCTGATGCCCTGGCCACAGGACAGATTCTCTCTGTCCTGCCATCATTTTCCTGCTTTCATCCCAACTGGCCACTGAACACCACCAAGCAGCTGGCTCACAGCCTCCCGTCTGGGATGGGCAGAGAATTGGAGGGCTAAAATTGAGAAACTCGTGGGATGAGGGAAAGACATCTCTATAAGGGAAGCAAATGTGATGCAGGCAAGCAAAGCAAACAAGGAATTCATTCTAGACTTGCCATCCACAGCTGATGTTCAGCCATCTCCAGAAAAGCAGGACTCCACCACATGTGATGTTTGTAGCACAGGGTACAGGTGAACGCTTTTGGCCAGTGCATGTTTCTGGATCCTGCTCCCCTTGGTGTCCCCAGGCACCGCCAGGGCCTTTCCTGACCAACTCTCTTCACAACCCATGCCATGTCGCTGGCACAGGATTTAATATTCTCTCTCGCCAAGTCTCCTCTGTGCAGATGCCTGGAAATGCTGTATTGCTTCTGCAGAGCATTGCGACCTCTTGGAGCTGGTGCCATTCCCAGGCGGTGAAGAGCAGGCACAAGAGCGTTGCCTGAGCCTGTCTACGTCTCTGCACCCTCCCCAGCTCCTGCAAGACCCACCAAAATCCTTTCTCTATCCCACCTGAATGTTTCATGACTCAAGAGCACTCGGCCTCACCTAAGCTGGGCAACTCAGTACCAGCATTTGCCCTCCCACACTTGCCTGGCACCCACCTCCATGGTCTCCCCAGCTGGGAGAAGAAGGGAGGGAGACAAAGCTTAGATGCAGGAAAACTTTATTGTGCACAGAGGGGCAGGAAAGACTGTCCCAGAAGCAGTGGGCAAATCCCAGAGAGGTTGACAGCCACTTCTTGGAGGAAGCAGAGGCACTGTCTCCAGAGCATGGCTTCAAGTGCAGCGTGCCACCTTGCTGAAGCTTTCCAGATCCCCAGGACTTGGCCCATCAGCATCCCGGGGCCTTTTGGGTGCAGATCCTTCCCCAACTGAGAAGAGAGAGGGAAGGGGAGGAGAGCAGAGGGCAGAAGAGGGCAGGGATGAGCGGAGGGTGTGAGACATTGCCAGCTACCAAGGACTTGGCTGGGGATGAGGATGCTCAGCACTGTTCAGTAGCCTCTACATGCTATCTCACCCCAGCAGGGGTATGGTGACGTTGACCTGGCTCTAGCAGGACCCACGGGTGTCCCACAGCCTCTGGCTGTAGCGGGGCAGGACCAAAGGGCTGCAGGCGGAAGGAGCGTAGGGTCTGCCAAAGGTGCAGAGGCCCCCCGAGCCCTGAGTGGCTCCGACTCCGTAGAGGCCTCCCAGCCCCAGGTTGCCCCCAAAGGCGGGTGCTCCGGAGGAGCCCACCACGGCTTGCTGGGGGAAGGAGCTGAGGATGGGGCCGGGGAAGGTGACAACCACAGGCGGCGGCTGGATGAAGGCTGAAGAGTCGGGACACTGGCGGGCGCACAGCTCGTTGCAGCTCTCAGCGGTGGGCTGGGGGACGGCCACGCTGGTTCTGGGTGGGCACAGGTCGTAGGAAGACATCTTGGTGTGCAATGGGATGGTGCTCTGCAAGAAGTCACAGGTTGCAAGAGTGCAGCAAAGGATAACACCCAAGGCGGACAGTTTGGGGCTGGTACATGGGGCCAGGAGGACAAGCGCTCACAGACTTACCCTGTTCCCCGAGGAGAAGGCAACCAGAGTGGTGGTTGAGAGAGACTGGCAGAGGCACAGCTTTTATAGCAGCCGTGCCACGGCTCAGTGCTGCCTGGACCAATCTGCAGAGGTGGAACCACCTTCCTGGTCGCGATGACGGGGCTGTCTGACTCCTGCCTCTCCCTGAGTCAGCATCTCCTTGCCAGAATAGCACATGTTACTTCCAGTCTTCCTTCCCTCCCAATTTTGCTCTTTGGGCTACATGACAGCTAACATCTCCCCCTCACAACAACTTTCTTCCAAAGCTCCCCAAACACCATCAAGGACCTCTCGGTTCTGGGACAGGGCTGGCCACACCCCGTATTGCGTGGGCTCAAGTGGGGTCCGTCATTCTTCCACTACTTACCTCAGGAAAGAAGACCGTGGGGATTCTCCCTGGCTCAGATTGGCAGAGGTCAATGGCCAGTGCCTGCAGGCATATGGGAGCCCGCTCCCTTGATTTTAGCAGGCAGTGATATGCGGTGCTGAGCAGACAGACCCCAACAGGAATGCCTTTGAATTGGCATTTTGTAACCTCACGCTTCTGCAGAGAATGGACACTGGGACCACATCACACTGCCACTGGTGTGCGGGAGGCCTTGACAAGGCAAATTCTTGTTCAGCGCCCTCATCTACCCTGTGGCTCTGCAAAGAATGCCCGAGGCCACCCTAAGATCAAGCCCGTGAGGAAGAGCCATGGCACGCATGGCACTGCTCTCAGCCTTTGTCACGCCGCGTGCCCTCTAACACATGGAGATAATGAAAAGCAAGTGGGGACAATTTGAGCCATGAGGTGGCAGCTGTCAAGCGACCAAGCAAGGTAATTGCTGGGGCTGATAGAGCGGGTTGGGGCTGGCGAGGAAACGGCATCAGCAAAACAGCCCTGCACCATGCAGGGAGGAGGCTGGGAATTGGCTGCCAGGAGCCACGTGCCCCCAGCGCAGCTGCTGCTCCCCACCCTCACCAGCCAGGCATAAAAGCAGTGCCTGGACTGAGCACTGGCATCCACCGCTCCTGCCTTCCTCTGCTCGGGAAAAGGGTAGGTGGATGCCTGTGGGGCTCTGCCTCCTGTGGCTGAGGCCGGTGAGGGACTCCCTGGCCAGGAGAGCTCTGGCACGGAGGCCATCCCAACAGCTGGCTGGAATAGTCAGACAGCCCTAAGTGATGGTGGAAGGGTGGGAGGATGGAGGCGCTTGGCGAGGACACGCAGAGCCAGGATCAGCACAGGCTCTGGGGAAGGGATTGTATGGACTCTGTACGTGAAGGGCAGGGCGTAGATGGGGAATGGATGGGCCAAAGACAAGCGTTGGGCGGTGAGGGCAACCCAGTGGTTCTGGCCCCTCTAGCTCCAGGGCAGCATGAAGCAAAACCAGCACTTGTGGATCGGAGGGAATCAAGCCCTCACTCATAACACCCTTCCTTGGTATTGCAGGCTCAGCTCTCTCTCACCAAGATGTCTTCCTACGACCTGTGCCCACCCAGAACCAGCGTGGCCGTCCCCCAGCCCATCGCTGAGAGCTGCAACGAGCTGTGCGCCCGCCAGTGTCCCGACTCTTCAGCCTTCATCCAGCCGCCGCCTGTGGTTGTCACCTTCCCCGGCCCCATCCTCAGCTCCTTCCCCCAGCAAGCCGTGGTGGGCTCCTCCGGAGCACCCGCCTTTGGGGGCAACCTGGGGCTGGGAGGCCTCTACGGAGTCGGAGCCACTCAGGGCTCGGGGGGCCTCTGCACCTTTGGCAGACCCTACGCTCCTTCCGCCTGCAGCCCTTTTGTGCTGCCCCGCTACAGCCAGAGGCTCTGGAGCTCCTGTGGCTCCTGCTAAAGCCAGCCCCACATTCCCAAGAGCTCCTGGGACACCTCACCCTTAGGCCTCCTCTTTTTTTTACCATGCTTTCCCTCTCTCCATGAAACTTCTTCTCCTCCTTGCTCTTGTCCGTGCCCAAATTTCTTATTCCACCAGAATCCCACAAGCAACTTCCTTGTCTCTAGAGCAGCCACCAACTGGGAGAAGTTTGAAGGAAGAGCTCTCCAGAAATTCTGATGGAAAACCTTCCGACTTCTGCCTTATGTGTCTTTCTCCACTGCAATAAAACAAGCCTGCATCCAATGCCTGCCTCTGCACTTTTCTGTCCCAGCCCAGCGTGGGCTACAGGCATCCCTGGTCCTGCTCAAGGCCCTGCCAGCCAGGCCATAGTAGTCTGCCAGCCCCAGCAGCAAAGCCAGGCTTAGCTGCTTTTGAGGAGCTCTGGGTACACACACGGCCCCACAGCTGAGCTCCAGGAGCCCAGGCTGAAGGCACTTGCTCCCTTTCCAGAGGGACATTCAGCCCTAAGGCATCTGCAGACCTCCAGCCTCCTTGCACATCAGTGGCTCTGCACCAGGGACTAGAGGCGGCCAGGGGCAATGGCTGCAGTGGCTCCAGCCCTCTGTGCTGCCTTGACTCTACTCGATGCTCTGCAGGAGAAAGGAGACAGAAGGCCTCCACTTCCTTTTCCTATCCCTTTTCCTATCCCTTTTCTTTCCTTTGACTTTCCCTTTTCTCCTCCTCTCTTTCATTCCCTAATGCCTTATTCAACCCTTACCTCATCTTCCTCCCCTTACACTGCTGCTTATTCCCTCTTCTTCTTTCCCTTCCTTCTCTTTTTCTCTTAGTAACTCGCAGCACAGACAGACGTGGTTGCCCCAACTTGTTTCCCCAATGCACACACTAAATCACAGGAATCACAGCTTGATGAGAGTGGGAGCAGCTTTTGTAGGGAAGGCATCTTGTCATGCTGCTGCCTCAAGCAAGATCACCTGCAGCTGGCTGCCCAGCACCATGTGCAGAGGCTCTTGTCCATCTCCAAGCACAGAGACTCCACGAGATGCACGACAACTTCTTCCGGTACTTGCTCACCCTCATGTTGAAAAAACCGTCTTGGGAAATTGAGGTTTCCCTGGATCCCCTTTCCTGTAGTCCTGGCACTGGACAGCTCTGAAAAGAGCCTGGCTCCAGCTTCTCGACAACTTAACTTCAGACCCATGTGCACGCTGATTAGACTCCGTGAGCGCAGTCTGTATGAGCAGTAGTTAAGCCAGCTCTCTGATGCCCTGGCCACAGGACAGATTCTCTCTGTCCTGCCATCATTTTCCTGCTTTCATCCCAACTGGCCACTGAACACCACCAAGCAGCTGGCTCACAGCCTCCCGTCTGGGATGGGCAGAGAATTGGAGGGCTAAAATTGAGAAACTCGTGGGATGAGGGAAAGACATCTCTATAAGGGAAGCAAATGTGATGCAGGCAAGCAAAGCAAACAAGGAATTCATTCTAGACTTGCCATCCACAGCTGATGTTCAGCCATCTCCAGAAAAGCAGGACTCCACCACATGTGATGTTTGTAGCACAGGGTACAGGCGAACGCTTTTGGCCAGTGCATGTTTCTGGATCCTGCTCCCCTTGGTGTCCCCAGGCACCGCCAGGGCCTTTCCTGACCAACTCTCTTCACAACCCATGCCATGTCGCTGGCACAGGATTTAATATTCTCTCTCGCCAAGTCTCCTCTGTGCAGATGCCTGGAAATGCTGTATTGCTTCTGCAGAGCATTGCGACCTCTTGGAGCTGGTGCCATTCCCAGGCGGTGAAGAGCAGGCACAAGAGCGTTGCCTGAGCCTGTCTACGTCTCTGCACCCTCCCCAGCTCCTGCAAGACCCACCAAAATCCTTTCTCTATCCCACCTGAATGTTTCATGACTCAAGAGCACTCGGCCTCACCTAAGCTGGGCAACTCAGTACCAGCATTTGCCCTCCCACACTTGCCTGGCACCCGCCTCCATGGTCTCCCCAGCTGGGAGAAGAAGGGAGGGAGACAAAGCTTAGAGGCAGGAAAACTTTATTGTGCACAGAGGGGCAGGAAAGACTGTCCCAGAAGCAGTGGGCAAATCCCAGAGAGGTTGACAGCCACTTCTTGGAGGAAGCAGAGGCACTGTCTCCAGAGCATGGCTTCAAGTGCAGCGTGCCACCTTGCTGAAGCTTTCCAGATCCCCAGGACTTGGCCCATCAGCATCCCGGGGCCTTTTGGGTGCAGATCCTTCCCCAACTGAGAAGAGAGAGGGAAGGGGAGGAGAGCAGAGGGCAGAAGAGGGCAGGGATGAGCGGAGGGTGTGAGACATTGCCAGCTACCAAGGACTTGGCTGGGGATGAGGATGCTCAGCACTGTTCAGTAGCCTCTACATGCTATCTCACCCCAGCAGGGGTATGGTGACGTTGACCTGGCTCTAGCAGGACCCACGGGTGTCCCACAGCCTCTGGCTGTAGCGGGGCAGGACCAAAGGGCTGCAGGCGGAAGGAGCGTAGGGTCTGCCAAAGGTGCAGAGGCCCCCCGAGCCCTGAGTGGCTCCGACTCCGTAGAGGCCTCCCAGCCCCAGGTTGCCCCCAAAGGCGGGTGCTCCGGAGGAGCCCACCACGGCTTGCTGGGGGAAGGAGCTGAGGATGGGGCCGGGGAAGGTGACAACCACAGGCGGCGGCTGGATGAAGGCTGAAGAGTCGGGACACTGGCGGGCGCACAGCTCGTTGCAGCTCTCAGCGGTGGGCTGGGGGACGGCCACGCTGGTTCTGGGTGGGCACAGGTCGTAGGAAGACATCTTGGTGTGCAATGGGATGGTGCTCTGCAAGAAGTCACAGGTTGCAAGAGTGCAGCAAAGGATAACACCCAAGGCGGACAGTTTGGGGCTGGTACATGGGGCCAGGAGGACAAGCGCTCACAGACTTACCCTGTTCCCCGAGGAGAAGGCAACCAGAGTGGTGGTTGAGAGAGACTGGCAGAGGCACAGCTTTTATAGCAGCCGTGCCACGGCTCAGTGCTGCCTGGACCAATCTGCAGAGGTGGAACCACCTTCCTGGTCGCGATGACGGGGCTGTCTGACTCCTGCCTCTCCCTGAGTCAGCATCTCCTTGCCAGAATAGCACATGTTACTTCCAGTCTTCCTTCCCTCCCAATTTTGCTCTTTGGGCTACATGACAGCTAACATCTCCCCCTCACAACAACTTTCTTCCAAAGCTCCCCAAACACCATCAAGGACCTCTCGGTTCTGGGACAGGGCTGGCCACACCCCGTATTGCGTGGGCTCAAGTGGGGTCCGTCATTCTTCCACTACTTACCTCAGGAAAGAAGACCGCGGGGATTCTCCCTGGCTCAGATTGGCAGAGGTCAATGGCCAGTGCCTGCAGGCATATGGGAGCCCGCTCCCTTGATTTTAGCAGGCAGTGATATACGGTGCTGAGCAGACAGACCCCAACAGGAATGCCTTTGAATTGGCATTTTGTAACCTCACGCTTCTGCAGAGAATGGACACTGGGACCACATCACACTGCCACTGGCGTGCGGGAGGCCTTGACAAGGCAAATTCTTGTTCAGCGCCCTCATCTACCCTGTGGCTCTGCAAAGAATGCCCGAGGCCACCCTAAGATCAAGCCCGTGAGGAAGAGCCATGGCACGCATGGCACTGCTCTCAGCCTTTGTCACGCCGCGTGCCCTCTAACACATGGAGTTAATGAAAAGCAAGTGGGGACAATTTGAGCCATGAGGTGGCAGCTGTCAAGCGACCAAGCAAGGTAATTGCTGGGGCTGATAGAGCGGGTTGGGGCTGGCGAGGAAACGGCATCAGCAAAACAGCCCCGCACCACGCAGGGAGGAGGCTGGGAATTGGCTGCCAGGAGCCACGTGCCCCCAGCGCAGCTGCTGCTCCCCACCCTCACCAGCCAGGCATAAAAGCAGTGCCTGGACTGAGCACTGGCATCCACCGCTCCTGCCTTCCTCTGCTCGGGAAAAGGGTAGGTGGATGCCTGTGGGGCTCTGCCTCCTGTGGCTGAGGCCGGTGAGGGACTCCCTGGCCAGGAGAGCTCTGGCACGGAGGCCATCCCAACAGCTGGCTGGAATAGTCAGACAGCCCTAAGTGATGGTGGAAGGGTGGGAGGATGGAGGCGCTTGGCGAGGACACGCAGAGCCAGGATCAGCACAGGCTCTGGGGAAGGGATTGTATGGACTCTGTACGTGAAGGGCAGGGCGTAGATGGGGAATGGATGGGCCAAAGACAAGCGTTGGGCGGTGAGGGCAACCCAGTGGCTCTGGCCCCTCTAGCTCCAGGGCAGCATGAAGCAAAACCAGCACTTGTGGATCGGAGGGAATCAAGCCCTCACTCATAACACCCTTCCTTGGTATTGCAGGCTCAGCTCTCTCTCACCAAGATGTCTTCCTACGACCTGTGCCCACCCAGAACCAGCGTGGCCGTCCCCCAGCCCATCGCTGAGAGCTGCAACGAGCTGTGCGCCCGCCAGTGTCCCGACTCTTCAGCCTTCATCCAGCCGCCGCCTGTGGTTGTCACCTTCCCCGGCCCCATCCTCAGCTCCTTCCCCCAGCAAGCCGTGGTGGGCTCCTCCGGAGCACCCGCCTTTGGGGGCAACCTGGGGCTGGGAGGCCTCTACGGAGTCGGAGCCACTCAGGGCTCGGGGGGCCTCTGCACCTTTGGCAGACCCTACGCTCCTTCCGCCTGCAGCCCTTTTGTGCTGCCCCGCTACAGCCAGAGGCTCTGGAGCTCCTGTGGCTCCTGCTAAAGCCAGCCCCACATTCCCAAGAGCTCCTGGGACACCTCACCCTTAGGCCTCCTCTTTTTTTTACCATGCTTTCCCTCTCTCCATGAAACTTCTTCTCCTCCTTGCTCTTGTCCGTGCCCAAATTTCTTATTCCACCAGAATCCCACAAGCAACTTCCTTGTCTCTAGAGCAGCCACCAACTGGGAGAAGTTTGAAGGAAGAGCTCTCCAGAAATTCTGATGGAAAACCTTCCGACTTCTGCCTTATGTGTCTTTCTCCACTGCAATAAAACAAGCCTGCATCCAATGCCTGCCTCTGCACTTTTCTGTCCCAGCCCAGCGTGGGCTACAGGCATCCCTGGTCCTGCTCAAGGCCCTGCCAGCCAGGCCATAGTAGTCTGCCAGCCCCAGCAGCAAAGCCAGGCTTAGCTGCTTTTGAGGAGCTCTGGGTACACACACGGCCCCACAGCTGAGCTCCAGGAGCCCAGGCTGAAGGCACTTGCTCCCTTTCCAGAGGGACATTCAGCCCTAAGGCATCTGCAGACCTCCAGCCTCCTTGCACATCAGTGGCTCTGCACCAGGGACTAGAGGCGGCCAGGGGCAATGGCTGCAGTGGCTCCAGCCCTCTGTGCTGCCTTGACTCTACTCGATGCTCTGCAGGAGAAAGGAGACAGAAGGCCTCCACTTCCTTTTCCTATCCCTTTTCCTATCCCTTTTCTTTCCTTTGACTTTCCCTTTTCTCCTCCTCTCTTTCATTCCCTAATGCCTTATTCAACCCTTACCTCATCTTCCTCCCCTTACACTGCTGCTTATTCCCTCTTCTTCTTTCCCTTCCTTCTCTTTTTCTCTTAGTAACTCGCAGCACAGACAGACGTGGTTGCCCCAACTTGTTTCCCCAATGCACACACTAAATCACAGGAATCACAGCTTGATGAGAGTGGGAGCAGCTTTTGTAGGGAAGGCATCTTGTCATGCTGCTGCCTCAAGCAAGATCACCTGCAGCTGGCTGCCCAGCACCATGTGCAGAGGCTCTTGTCCATCTCCAAGCACAGAGACTCCACGAGATGCACGACAACTTCTTCCGGTACTTGCTCACCCTCATGTTGAAAAAACCGTCTTGGGAAATTGAGGTTTCCCTGGATCCCCTTTCCTGTAGTCCTGGCACTGGACAGCTCTGAAAAGAGCCTGGCTCCAGCTTCTCGACAACTTAACTTCAGACCCATGTGCACGCTGATTAGACTCCGTGAGCGCAGTCTGTATGAGCAGTAGTTAAGCCAGCTCTCTGATGCCCTGGCCACAGGACAGATTCTCTCTGTCCTGCCATCATTTTCCTGCTTTCATCCCAACTGGCCACTGAACACCACCAAGCAGCTGGCTCACAGCCTCCCGTCTGGGATGGGCAGAGAATTGGAGGGCTAAAATTGAGAAACTCGTGGGATGAGGGAAAGACATCTCTATAAGGGAAGCAAATGTGATGCAGGCAAGCAAAGCAAACAAGGAATTCATTCTAGACTTGCCATCCACAGCTGATGTTCAGCCATCTCCAGAAAAGCAGGACTCCACCACATGTGATGTTTGTAGCACAGGGTACAGGTGAACGCTTTTGGCCAGTGCATGTTTCTGGATCCTGCTCCCCTTGGTGTCCCCAGGCACCGCCAGGGCCTTTCCTGACCAACTCTCTTCACAACCCATGCCATGTCGCTGGCACAGGATTTAATATTCTCTCTCGCCAAGTCTCCTCTGTGCAGATGCCTGGAAATGCTGTATTGCTTCTGCAGAGCATTGCGACCTCTTGGAGCTGGTGCCATTCCCAGGCGGTGAAGAGCAGGCACAAGAGCGTTGCCTGAGCCTGTCTACGTCTCTGCACCCTCCCCAGCTCCTGCAAGACCCACCAAAATCCTTTCTCTATCCCACCTGAATGTTTCATGACTCAAGAGCACTCGGCCTCACCTAAGCTGGGCAACTCAGTACCAGCATTTGCCCTCCCACACTTGCCTGGCACCCGCCTCCATGGTCTCCCCAGCTGGGAGAAGAAGGGAGGGAGACAAAGCTTAGAGGCAGGAAAACTTTATTGTGCACAGAGGGGCAGGAAAGACTGTCCCAGAAGCAGTGGGCAAATCCCAGAGAGGTTGACAGCCACTTCTTGGAGGAAGCAGAGGCACTGTCTCCAGAGCATGGCTTCAAGTGCAGCGTGCCACCTTGCTGAAGCTTTCCAGATCCCCAGGACTTGGCCCATCAGCATCCCGGGGCCTTTTGGGTGCAGATCCTTCCCCAACTGAGAAGAGAGAGGGAAGGGGAGGAGAGCAGAGGGCAGAAGAGGGCAGGGATGAGCGGAGGGTGTGAGACATTGCCAGCTACCAAGGACTTGGCTGGGGATGAGGATGCTCAGCACTGTTCAGTAGCCTCTACATGCTATCTCACCCCAGCAGGGGTATGGTGACGTTGACCTGGCTCTAGCAGGACCCACGGGTGTCCCACAGCCTCTGGCTGTAGCGGGGCAGGACCAAAGGGCTGCAGGCGGAAGGAGCGTAGGGTCTGCCAAAGGTGCAGAGGCCCCCCGAGCCCTGAGTGGCTCCGACTCCGTAGAGGCCTCCCAGCCCCAGGTTGCCCCCAAAGGCGGGTGCTCCGGAGGAGCCCACCACGGCTTGCTGGGGGAAGGAGCTGAGGATGGGGCCGGGGAAGGTGACAACCACAGGCGGCGGCTGGATGAAGGCTGAAGAGTCGGGACACTGGCGGGCACACAGCTCGTTGCAGCTCTCAGCGGTGGGCTGGGGGACGGCCACGCTGGTTCTGGGTGGGCACAGGTCGTAGGAAGACATCTTGGTGTGCAATGGGATGGTGCTCTGCAAGAAGTCACAGGTTGCAAGAGTGCAGCAAAGGATAACACCCAAGGCGGACAGTTTGGGGCTGGTACATGGGGCCAGGAGGACAAGCGCTCACAGACTTACCCTGTTCCCCGAGGAGAAGGCAACCAGAGTGGTGGTTGAGAGAGACTGGCAGAGGCACAGCTTTTATAGCAGCCGTGCCACGGCTCAGTGCTGCCTGGACCAATCTGCAGAGGTGGAACCACCTTCCTGGTCGCGATGACGGGGCTGTCTGACTCCTGCCTCTCCCTGAGTCAGCATCTCCTTGCCAGAATAGCACATGTTACTTCCAGTCTTCCTTCCCTCCCAATTTTGCTCTTTGGGCTACATGACAGCTAACATCTCCCCCTCACAACAACTTTCTTCCAAAGCTCCCCAAACACCATCAAGGACCTCTCGGTTCTGGGACAGGGCTGGCCACACCCCGTATTGCGTGGGCTCAAGTGGGGTCCGTCATTCTTCCACTACTTACCTCAGGAAAGAAGACCGTGGGGATTCTCCCTGGCTCAGATTGGCAGAGGTCAATGGCCAGTGCCTGCAGGCATATGGGAGCCCGCTCCCTTGATTTTAGCAGGCAGTGATATACGGTGCTGAGCAGACAGACCCCAACAGGAATGCCTTTGAATTGGCATTTTGTAACCTCACGCTTCTGCAGAGAATGGACACTGGGACCACATCACACTGCCACTGGTGTGCGGGAGGCCTTGACAAGGCAAATTCTTGTTCAGCGCCCTCATCTACCCTGTGGCTCTGCAAAGAATGCCCGAGGCCACCCTAAGATCAAGCCCGTGAGGAAGAGCCATGGCACGCATGGCACTGCTCTCAGCCTTTGTCACGCCGCGTGCCCTCTAACACATGGAGTTAATGAAAAGCAAGTGGGGACAATTTGAGCCATGAGGTGGCAGCTGTCAAGCGACCAAGCAAGGTAATTGCTGGGGCTGATAGAGCGGGTTGGGGCTGGCGAGGAAACGGCATCAGCAAAACAGCCCCGCACCACACAGGGAGGAGGCTGGGAATTGGCTGCCAGGAGCCACGTGCCCCCAGCGCAGCTGCTGCTCCCCACCCTCACCAGCCAGGCATAAAAGCAGTGCCTGGACTGAGCACTGGCATCCACCGCTCCTGCCTTCCTCTGCTCAGGAAAAGGGTAGGTGGATGCCTGTGAGGCTCTGCCTCCTGTGGCTGAGGCCGGTGAGGGACTCCCTGGCCAGGAGAGCTCTGGCACGGAGGCCATCCCAACAGCTGGCCGGAATAGTCAGACAGCCCTAAGTGATGGTGGAAGGGTGGGAGGATGGAGGCGCTTGGCGAGGACACGCAGAGCCAGGATCAGCACAGGCTCTGGGGAAGGGATTGTATGGACTCTGTACGTGAAGGGCAGGGCGTAGATGGGGAATGGATGGGCCAAAGACAAGCGTTGGGCGGTGAGGGCAACCCAGTGGCTCTGGCCCCTCTAGCTCCAGGGCAGCATGAAGCAAAACCAGCACTTGTGGATCGGAGGGAATCAAGCCCTCACTCATAACACCCTTCCTTGGTATTGCAGGCTCAGCTCTCTCTCACCAAGATGTCTTCCTACGACCTGTGCCCACCCAGAACCAGCGTGGCCGTCCCCCAGCCCATCGCTGAGAGCTGCAACGAGCTGTGCGCCCGCCAGTGTCCCGACTCTTCAGCCTTCATCCAGCCGCCGCCTGTGGTTGTCACCTTCCCCGGCCCCATCCTCAGCTCCTTCCCCCAGCAAGCCGTGGTGGGCTCCTCAGGAGCACCCGCCTTTGGGGGCAACCTGGGGCTGGGAGGCCTCTACGGAGTCGGAGCCACTCAGGGCTCGGGGGGCCTCTGCACCTTTGGCAGACCCTACGCTCCTTCCGCCTGCAGCCCTTTTGTGCTGCCCCGCTACAGCCAGAGGCTCTGGAGCTCCTGTGGCTCCTGCTAAAGCCAGCCCCACATTCCCAAGAGCTCCTGGGACACCTCACCCTTAGGCCTCCTCTTTTTTTTACCATGCTTTCCCTCTCTCCATGAAACTTCTTCTCCTCCTTGCTCTTGTCCGTGCCCAAATTTCTTATTCCACCAGAATCCCACAAGCAACTTCCTTGTCTCTAGAGCAGCCACCAACTGGGAGAAGTTTGAAGGAAGAGCTCTCCAGAAATTCTGATGGAAAACCTTCCGACTTCTGCCTTATGTGTCTTTCTCCACTGCAATAAAACAAGCCTGCATCCAATGCCTGCCTCTGCACTTTTCTGTCCCAGCCCAGCGTGGGCTACAGGCATCCCTGGTCCTGCTCAAGGCCCTGCCAGCCAGGCCATAGTAGTCTGCCAGCCCCAGCAGCAAAGCCAGGCTTAGCTTCTTTTGAGGAGCTCTGGACACACTGCCAGGTTCTGCTTATAGTACCACTACTCTGTGATATTCTGTATTTAGCACGGATTCGTTCAAGTGCATGCTATCTTCTTGTACCTTATCATCACCTATTTGGGCTACTCATAGACTTTCTTCTTCTGTCACTTCTTTCTGATTATACCTTGTGTTACACCAGATCTATTCTCCACAGTCAGCAACTGCATGGCTTTGCATTTTATTACTGACATTTGGGGAATAGCATTGCTGTTATTTTCATCAGTTAAGCCATCTTGTTTTTCCTGTCTTAAAGCCTGATTCCCTCCTGTTTAATGTCACTCAGCTTTATGTTACCAGCAGATAGAACAGAATGCTCCCACTTCATGTGCCAATGTTATTAATGGAAACAAACAGTGGTTTTCCGAGAGTTATCCATGAGTAACCAAAGTAGTAAACTCTCTTCATTCCTCTATCTCCCATATAACATGAGACACTGATAGAAGTGCATCTCTATGTACTAGTTTGCAATCAAACATGAGCTCACCCTGAACAGGCATCCAGCCCAGATAGAAGCTATGTAATCATGTCAGCTGGGTGCTAATAGCTCTCACTAATCTTGTTATCTTGGGCGAGGCCCTTACTGTCTGACACAACACACATCTAATTGGGAGCTTGCTGATACCTGTCTGACGCCTCATTACTGAGAGAATCAGTGGAAAATGTCAGCAGTTGGGGTCAAGCGTTCAGCTGTGATCAGACTTGATTTACGCTGAAGTACCTCTTACAGGCTCTGTGTTAGTGTAAGGACGCTGGTGTGGAGCAGAAGAGAAACAGAGAGGAAACAGAGAGGAGTTCTGGTGTCCTCAACATAAGAAGGACATGCAGCTGTTGGAGCAAGTCCAGCGGAGGCCACAAGGATGATAAGAGGGCTGGAGCACCTCCTTTATAAAGACAGGCCAAGAAAGTTTGGACTGTTCAGCCTGGAGAAGGCTGCATGGTGATCTAATAGCAGCGTTCCAATATCTGTGAGGGGCATGCAGGGGTACTGGAGAGGGACTCTTCATCATAATAGTACAAGGGGTAATGGGCTCAAACTGAAACAGGGAAAGTTCAGGTTATATATAAGGAAGTAGTTCTTTACTGTGGGGGTGATGAGGCTCTGGCACAGGTTGCCCAGAGAAGTTGTGAATGCTCTACCCCTGACAGTGTTCAAGGTCAGGTTGGACAGATCCTTGCGCAACCTGGTCTAGTGTGAGGTGTGCCTGCCCATGGCAGGGGGTTGGAACTAGATGATCTTAAGGTCCTTTCCAACTCAAACCATTCTATGATTCTGAGACCCGGCATCCTTGTTTTGTGAAGCTGTCTCAGGAACTGCCCTGGGCTGAACTAGCTGGGAGTGAAGAGGGTTTTTCTTAGCACAAGAGAGGCACCTGAGCCAAGGAGATGCAGGGCTGACGTGGCAGAAGCAAGGAGGTTGGTTGCTGAGCTCCTGGGTATTCACAGCAGTAGTGTCCTTGAGTGGCCTCAAGCCATGTGAGCATGGAGAGCAGCAGCAGGGACAAAGAGCCATTTCTTGCTGCCTGAAAGGCAGGAGACTTTCTTCTGCAGTTCAGCTGCTGGGTTCTTAACAAATCCCAGACACTCACGGGTCAGGGGCTGGGCTCTCAGCTGGGTCCTGCAAGCTCCAGTCCCTTTCCAGACACCCCTGCCACCTCTCCTGACCTTTCCCAAAAATCCCAGGGCCATGAGGTTAGGCAGTGTTAGGACAGAGGAGATGAAGCAGGAAAGCCTTTCGATGAATAGAATCATAGAATAGTTAGGGTTGGAAAGGACCTTAAGATCATCTAGTTCCACCCCCCTCTTTGGTCAAAATATTCTCAATAAATGAGTAAAATAAAACAGTGTTTTCTTAAAAGTGAGATTTGTGTGCACTAGAGACTAATTTTCATTTCAACTTGCTACTTCTTATAGCACATAGCCATCTGGCATATCCAGTTACATTTGGGGGGGAACATTGAAGTTACCTGTTAAAATCAAACTTGCTGTTCCATGACACAGACATGGGCTCAAGAAATTATACCTCCACATGTGGAGTTGTTCTTTGAAAGAGACTCAGCGAAATCCTCAGGTAAATCCTCTGTAATGTATTAGTTCTTATTCTTGCCACTTCACTCAGATGACTTACACACTCAGCCAAAACTTCCCTGAGGCAACTGTTATCACAGCAGTGATTAACAAAAAAGAGGCAGTGCTTGATCATTGCTCATCAGATACCCATCTTGAAAATTGTTTCCTATTATTTACCATCCTGCTATTGTTCTTTTTCAGAACATGCTTTGACAGAACTTCAGGCGACATGTTTTTTACTTTGTCTTTAATCACATTTTAATGGTTTCTAGTGCATCTCTTGAAAAGATGTAAAATTAAAAGGAATTCCAGCACTAAATTAACTAGTGAAAAGAAAATTTGGTCTAACTACTGGATGTCTGACAACTGGAATGATTAGTGTAGGGAAGACACTAATTTCAGCTGAGTAGCAATGAAAGACTGGGCAGAGAGGATTCCTAGGAGCAAGATCGTATGTCGCCAGAGCTTTCAGGGCCATGGGGTGTCCCCAGAGGCAACTCAGCCTAGCTCTGCTGCCAGGACTGGAAGACTGCTGTGGCTTGGCTGGAACTGTCCCATGCCACAGCAGGGCCAGGGAACACTTCAGCCTAGGCTGGGCTGTGACAGAAAGGTGCAGAGGCAGGCATTGGATGCAGACTTGTTTTATTGCAGTGGAGAAAGATACATAAGACGGAGGCAGGCATGTTGTCCTCCCAGGCTTCAAGAGAAGTGTTCCTCCAGACTTCTCCCAGGAGGTGGCAGTTTCAGGGAGAAGCAGGCATCCTCTAGGATGATGGTGGAGTTACACATTTAGCCACTGGCAGGAGCAAGGAAGAGGAGATGAAACAAAGAAAGAAATAGGAAGTGTAATTTATGGAGCTATACTGACTCCACTGTTTGAAGTGGAAGTCTTCAATGCTCTGCCCCTTACTCAGGAGCTCAGTTGAGGATAGAAGCTGTATCATGCATTTGCCAGTCATTCTTTAGTCAGGGGATATTTCAGAAGGATTTAGCAGGGGCCGCAGTTGCCACGGAGGTACCTGCCAAACCGGTAGGAATGAGGGCTGCAAGAGCCAAACCCATAGGATCTACCATACAGTCCCCTGTAACCAAGAGAGCCCCCATAGCCATAGAGACCCCCATAGCCCAGGGAGCCATAGCCCCCATAGCCATAGAGACCCCCATAGCCCAGGGAGCCATAGCCTCCATATCCATAGCCCCCATAGCCAAGTGAGCCATAGCCCCCCAGGCCGCCATAGCCCTCAAGCACGGGTGCTCCAGAGGATCCCACAACTGAATCCTGGGGGAAAGAGCTGAGGATGGGGCCAGGGAAGGTGACGACCACTGGAGGTGGCTGGATCACAGTGGTGGTATCAGGGCACTGACGGACACATGGCTCATTGTAGGTGTCAGCGAGGGGCTGGGGACGAGCAACACCACAGGCAGAGCTGGAGACCAGGTCGTAGCAAGACATCTTGTAGGGATGGAGGTCAGTCTACAAAAGAGTTGATTTTACCAAGTACAAGAATTATTTATATACATCAAGGTGCTATAAAGTTCATTGCCTTTCCTCAAACAAGAGCACTTTGAACTACACCAAGTAACTGATGTCTATTAGAAATTAAAATTGAAGTAGAACTGCAAAATTCTCTACTCAGATGTTTTGGTGACTCAATAGGTCAGCAAGTACTGGGACTCCACGAGTGGAATGTGTTGTTATGCTGGATTTTATTACTCTAGCTGTTCCTTCTCACTGATCTCTTTTGTGCTGAGACTTGTCAGAAAAGGGATTATAAGTCATTGTCTACTCATTTTGCTCAGCAACTTGTTTGATGAGAACATTACAATGGAATTACAAAGATTATTGTCCCTAGTTTCCACACATTGAATCTGGGTACTGAGACATTTACAACTAGCTTAACAACAGTGTTTTGATTCTGGGTTCTGAACTCTCTTGAAAAACTTCTCACCCCAAACAAGTTTCCCCCCATGACACAAAAATCCCTGTCAGCTCCTTAAACTCCCCACATGATCCCTCTTTCTCTTAAATACATTTCTTGGAGGGCATTTCCAACAGCTCTCAATTCCTCTGTGTGATACTCTATCTTAGCCAGTGCCCGATCTCTGGTAATATCCATACCAAATCATCTTGAATTAATATAAAAGCACTTTAAGGGATCTGTAACAGAATAAACTGGAGATAATACAAGTTCTGCTTCTCAGCTCAGCGTTTCCCTTGTGAACCATGAAGATTTAAACTTTTTCAAGTCATTTCCAGTTAACTATATAACCATACAGAGAAGAGGAATGCATATTCAATTAGTACCATAATTTCTTCAGCTGTTGGAAGTGGCCCAATCATTAACTTAGTTTTCTGCCATATGAAGAAACTTCCAGGTTGCTTTGCAACAAAATGCCAACCTGAAGGCAGAGAAGAGCTGTCCATAACACCTTTAATCATTTTTGTAAGATTTATATTTTCACCTAAAATTTAACCCACTATTTCTTAATGGAAAAGGCCATCCTAGATTAAATTGTAGAGCAAAGAACTATTCCAATACCTGGAAAGAGCAGATTCAGACTTACCAAGTTAGCTGAGGAGGAGTGAAGAGAAGAGGTTGGAATAGCCCTGAGTGGAGATAGCTTTTATACAGTTTAGACTGCCTGAGGGATGAGAAGCTGGTTTCGTGAATGTGGATCTAATTAGTTGACACGGCACATTTTTCGTATTGATAGCTCCACAAAGTGATGAAATTGTTACGCTTTGTTTTTGTTTATGACTTGATTTCAATTATCCTTAACATAACACACACATTACATCACATGCGGTTCTTTCATCTTAAAGAATGATGGGTGAAATTGATGCATCTTTCATCGTAAAACATGATTCATGAAATTAATATCAGTTTTCTATTCTCTTTGGAGTTGCACCATGTAGTAAGCTGCTTATACATGGATATTCTTCTTTTGCTGTCTTATATGAAAATGGTGCTCAGCCATTTATCAGAAAAAACCTGTGGTAAGGTGTTTCTTTCAAAGTCCCTTACATAAGAATTTATCTTAAAAATAAAACACAGTCTATCATGTTTATGGTTCTATGATCATTAAATCCTCAGGAAGATGGGCAATATTTTTTGTTTGCTTAGGATTATTTTGATTATTATTTTGATACAGCTCATATTGGAATTCATACAGGATTCTCAATACTCTCTGAATCAAATTGTACTGTGAGCATCCCCAAACACACAGTGGCAAATGTCCAAAACAACCTTAGGTTTTATCTGACCCTCAAATTACAACATAGAGCTGAATTTAGGTTTGAATGGAGAGATATTTATATTTTTAATGCTTAGGATTGAAAGACTGAAATAATCAATGCGTACATTGAATTAATATCTTGGTCCTGGTCTGCAACAGACCTTGCAGCCAACCCCAACATTGATGGCATCTTTCAGTAGAGAGCAATTATGAAGTGGGAAATCAGCTGGGAAAGGCAAATCCTGGCTTTTGCTGAGGTTTCTTTCTTTGTTTATGCCATTGTTGTAATACTGTATTATTATCATGGTTATCATAATCATCAACATGTTTATCTTCAGACCACATATTATTTCTTAATTATGAGCTTTTCTAAATCTGGTGATACATATGCAGATTTCCTGAGCTGTAATACTGCAAAAAGTCATCTGAAGGCTTTATGAGAACAGTCCAAGGGATTTTTTCAAATACCTCATGAACACCCATTACTAGCTTATACACACTGCGTCATAATAATATAAAAGGTATATAAAGTAGGTGGATGCATACACCCCACTATTGAGAGATTATCACATTAAAATGAGCAAGTTAAGGTCACATGGGTCTTTCCATAATCAATTCATGGTTTATAACATTTTTTGGACCGTAATTTCTTTGACTTCAACAAAAAAAAAAGAAAGTAAATTTTATTTTTAAAGGGCACATTGGTCTAGAAACAGAGATTTGCTGATGTTCCCTGAACTACTAAGGAAAGAAAACCCCCACCAAACAAAAAAGAAACCCACAAAAACCCAACAAAACCGCCAACCAACCAACACCAAACCAAAACACGGTACATACAATGGAACCTGTCTTCATTGTGTCAGGGCTACGGTCCCTTTCAGTAGCCATGTCTTGTTGCCTGATAGACTTGTTTCTCTTAGTCCTATGTTCCTAGGTATGTCTCTCTAACACATAACAGTAGGAGAAGAAAACATGATAAAAGATACAGGAAGCAAAGCCAAGCTCAGTGAAACTTCTCAGAAAAAAAATCAGTTTCCATAGACTTGGTATTTCCAGATGAAATATTTCTCTGTTCCCAAGGCTGAAAGACAACTAGTAGAGAACTGTCCAAAAGCCATTAAAAGATATTCATGACTATTGTGTTTGCCTCGTACTGAGTAGTTCGAGGTAGAAATGCTAAGCCTGTAGGAGGAACACTCCCACCCTTGTTGTCTCCAGCCTTCATTTGAGATCCTAAAAGAAATTGCATTTTGTCTCCTTGTATAATGCTGATTACACTAAAAGACCTGTCACTGGTCAAAAGATATGACTGTCATCCTAATTATGCAGGAATCTTAAGTCAGCTTAAATTCTCCCTTAATGTTAAAGAGAGCAATGGAATAATAAAATGTAATTCCACATATAAAGACAGTAAATAATAGAGAGGTTTGTGGTGGAGTGTGCACGTCACGCTATGTGTGGGCTTGAAATGCCTGCAACATACAAGCAATAAGCAAAAACAGTTTCAGCACTTTGAGGAACTACGTGTCCTACAATTTGGGGTTGGTACCTAATTATGAGCTCACGCATAGGATGCTTGATGTCCTCCAGGCAATCACCAGAGCTGTATAAAAGCCCTCTGCATTAAGTCTTTCCATCCACTTCTCTCAACCTCGCTCACCTTCGTGAACTGGGTAAGTCAGATTTCTCTCAAACATCTCTAAGCTTACCTTGCTGTTGAGAACCCTTGATTTTAACTTAGGACCAAGTCCTCTTCATTTACTGCCAGGAGTCTCTAGATGGTTTGCTGCTGAAATAGTGTTTGGTTTCTCATTTGTTACTGGGTCCTGTAAAGAGAGGCTCCAGAAGAAGCAGTTTTGAATCCCAAACTTCTAACTTTTTAGTGCTTCAAAGAGTTCCTTGACTATTTTAAAAGGTTAAGAATAGTTCATGTACATGGTAGTATGTGGCTGCATTTAGCACAGTTCCTCTGAGTTTATAACAGGAAAGATCAAACTTACTAAGTAGAAACTATCAAAATTATCTCATCTGGAAATACCAAATAAACAATTGGAAAGTACATGACATGAGGATGGCAAAGTCAAAATTAGCCTCCAGATTACAGTGCTAGGTGGAATAGCAATTGAAAATAAGTTTTCATCCCAGATTTATGGCTGACACACTATTGGACTGCTTCATCATAATCTAATATTTGATATTTTTTGATGCTAACATAAACAACCATGTTTTACAGACTGACCTCCATCCCTACAAGATGTCTTGCTACGACCTGGTCTCCAGCTCTGCCTGCGGTGTTGCTCGTCCCCAGCCCCTCGCTGACACCTACAATGAGCCATGTGTCCGTCAGTGCCCTGATACCACCACTGTGATCCAGCCACCTCCAGTGGTCGTCACCTTCCCTGGCCCCATCCTCAGCTCTTTCCCCCAGGATTCAGTTGTGGGATCCTCTGGAGCACCCGTGCTTGAGGGCTATGGCGGCCTGGGGGGCTATGGCTCACTTGGCTATGGGGGCTATGGATATGGAGGCTATGGCTCCCTAGGCTATGGGGGTCTCTATGGCTATGGGGGCTATGGCTCCCTGGGCTATGGGGGTCTCTATGGCTATGGGGGCTCTCTTGGTTACAGGGGACTGTATGGTAGATCCTATGGGTTTGGCTCTTGCAGCCCTCATTCCTACCGGTTTGGCAGGTACCTCCGTGGCAACTGCGGCCCCTGCTAAATCATTCTGAAATATCCCAAGCAAGGTATAACTGGCAAATGAGATGTGATGGCTTCAGAGTTAACAAGGTCTGAAACTCCAGCGCTCTACTCCATGACCATGAGACATACCCTTAGCCCCTTTTGCATTTCTTCTCTGAACCTCTACTTCCAGTTCCTGCCTTAACTTTTCTTCCATCATATTTCTATATTGCGTGGTGAGAACACGCAACAGAGTTGCTCAAAATGGTTCATGTTTCTGCAAATCAACAGCTAAAATTCGAGAAAAAAACCCTAAAATCAATTCTATGTGACTGCATCCCTGACTGGAGAACAGTTTCATTCTTCGAGGCTCTGAAAATGTGTTACTTTTCTCACTGTCATTAAAAGTTTATTGTATCAAAGTTGCTATGTTCTGGTGTTCTTTTCACATGCTTTTGCAATTGTTATTTGTCTTAAGAGAAGTCTAACCTGAGCAGCCATAAGTAACAATCCAAGATGAATGTCCTGCCCAAAGAATGAGGGATTTCAAATGAACAAAAGCAGTGTGAAGCCCTCACCACAAAAGGAACTACTGTCCTGCCCTCCCCATTTTCCAGATAGAGATTCTTGACATTTTTGAAGAATTTGGCTTCTTGGTTATACATCCACTGCTTACAGATTTGCAGTGGTAGAGAAATTAATCAGCAGATCATGGATATGTCACGGTTTAAGCCCAGCCGTAACTCAGAACCACACAGCTGCTCTCTCACTCCCTCCCCACTCCTGGAGGGACTGGGAGGAGAATTGAAAGAATGTAACTCCCACGGGCTGAGATAAGAACAGTCCAGTAACTAAAGTATAACACAAAACCACTACTGCTACCACCAATAATAATAATGGTAAGGAAAATAACAAGGGAAGAGAATGAGACTGCTCATCACCTGCTGACTGATACCCAGCCCAACCGAGCTGTGATCTAACCCTTCTGGGTAACTGCCCCCAGTTTATATAGGGGGCATGACTTGCTGTAGCATGGAATACCTCTTTGGTTAGTTTGGGTCAGGTGCTCTGTCTCTGCCTCCTCCCAGCTTCCCCTCCTCCCTGGCAGAGCATGAGACTCAGAAAGTTCTTGGTCAGAGTAAACATTACTGAGCAGCAACTAAAAACATCAGTGTTATCAGCGCTGTTCCCAAGCCAAAAGTCAGAATCACAGCACTGCACCAGCTACTAAGAAGGAGAAAAATGACTGCTACTGCTGAACCCAGGGCAGGATATTAAACTCTTTCATAAAACCATTAGATTTTAGTAAGGATTGCTTCCAGATCTGTCTTTAATCTCTTTGACCCTCAGGTTCTCACTCAAATACTTAAACTCAATCCTCATCAATAGTCTGTGCTGAAAATTGGATTAAATTTTGTCAAATACTTAAAGAAATAAAGTTTTCTGGGCCATACAATGGAACTTTAAGTCTGAATTGTGGGTACTGGTCTTTCTCCATAATTCTGAAATCTAAGGCATTGGGTGTTTTTAGACAGAAAAACAGGTACTCCATGCAGCTACCCCAAACGCTAATTCATCTATGCCAGCAAGAAGATCCGGAAACGTAGAACACAATTACAGTGCCCAAAAAGCTCAAAAGAGAAGAAAGTCGCAACCCTGCACACATATCCTTAACACTGTTGCTATGTTTCCTAATTTCTTCTGCATGTGAACTCCTCACAACAAAAACCTCCCTTTCAGCAACTCTAACTTTCAGCCTCCCCAAAAATAATCCTCATCTAAAAGGCCTATTGGACAATCTACCCACCACTCAAGAGCTGTTCTCCTTGCTGCAACCCCTTCAAAACCCTCTCTCTCAGCAACTCCATGATAATATCCTTCACTCCTCTTTCTCCACCTCCCTAAATCCTTTCTGATGCAGGAGCATTCATCCCACCTGAGAACCTCCTCCTCTGCCACCCTTTTTCCATAATCTGCTTTGAATCATGTTTCAGCTGAGCCACCAGCTCTGCTCCTGCTATGATCAGTAAAGACATTCAAGCGGTTTGTTAAGGGACGGAGATTTAGTGTGGTTTCTTTCTAAACGTAATGTTATTTGTGTAACTCAGGCCAGCTGGGGAGGGAGGATTCCTGCTCCCAAATGTATACATTGAATGCAACAATGGTTGACTAGCTTCACTGATAGCTGGACCACTTCAGCTGTGTTTTTGAAGTCTGAGCTTCATCCTATGTAAGGATGTGAGTTTTCCCCATTTACAGAGAGGAGAGTTGCATATTCATAGCAGAAGAAATTAAAACTAAAATTTTGTTTGATGCAGAGTAGAATCATTTTAATGAGAAATAAGCATTCACAGAAAAGCATTGCAGAATATCAAGAATATGCATCAGAGTGCAGACAATTTCTTCCAAAATTGTTCTTTGGTTGGACAATGATGTGCCATTTTATAAGAATGGAAATTAATTATTTTATCCCGCTCATTATACACATAGATGGAAGAAAGACCAAAAAGACCATGAGTAGAGGGTAAAGAAACTAAGCGTGTTGTGTTTGTTCCCAGGTCCAGTGCAAGGAGGTGGCAGAGATCAGGACTTCACAATATCTCCTTTGGGACCACTGCTGTGGATTGAGATTGTATCTCTCAGCTGCCAGTTATTCCTTACACCTGGGATATTCCTGTAGGATTTACCAGAAGCCGCAGTTGCCACGGAGGTACCTGTTGTGCCAGTAGGAGTAAGGGCTGCAAGAGCCAAACCCATAGGATCTACCATACAGTCCCCTGTAACCAAGAGAGCCCCCATAGCCATAGAGACCCCCATAGCCCAGGGAGCCATAGCCCCCATAGCCGTACAGACCCCCATAGCCACCATAGCCCCCCAGGCCACCATAGCCCCCAATGAACGGTGCTCCAGAGGATCCCACAACTGAATCCTGGGGGAAAGAGCTGAGGATGGGGCCAGGGAAGGTGACGACCACTGGAGGTGGCTGGATCACAGTGGTGGTATCAGGGCACTGACGGACACATGGCTCATTGTAGGTGTCAGCGAGGGGCTGGGGACGAGCAACACCGCAGGCAGAGCTGGAGACCAGGTCGTAGCAAGACATCTTGTAGGGATGGAGGTAAGCTGTGACACACAATACTGAGTAGACCAAGTAGAAGACAAAGAGTTCAAAGATCAGCAGTTTACATTAAAATAATGAGCAAAGTAGAGGATCTTGAGTAATTACATCAGTTTCCCACTTCGCAGTCATTATCCTTGATTTTCAAAAATTCTCTAAAAGATGACTACAGATATCAAAACAGATGGGAAATGTTCTGTCTAACACCTGAAGTAATCTTCTTCACAAATTCCATGCAAAATCTTTGATATAATTCTACACATAAAACTGATATCTGAAAAGCAAAACCAAAGAGAGCAAAGTGACTTTGTCCAAGGTTATTTGATGAGTCAGTAGGAAAACGTAGATTTGGGTTCAGCAGGTTTACATGAGATGTAGTTTATATACAACTTAATTACAGTAGCTTCTTCTTCCCACTCATCCTAATTTTGCTGAGAGTTGTAGGAACAACAGATTACAGGACTGTGACTGCCCTGATTGCCAAGAAAGCCATTTGACAAGACAATAAAGGATACATAGTAACATTCTTATCCCAATTCCCACTTATGCAGCCATTGTATGGATTCAGTCTGGACAACTTCAATATAAATAGTGATTTAGTCCCCAGTGTCTCTCAGGAAACTCATTTCAAATTATTAATCCCAGGACAAACTAGGACTCTGGTAAACCCAAGAACTCAGCCTGTATTCTCCCCTCTGAAGTTATTTTCTCCAAGGGTGATTTTATTCTTCTCCACTCACTATGTCCTATAAATCTTTAACAGGGTTTTGAGGAACAATATGAAAGGAAGAAAGAAAAAGACAGCTAGAAGATTTGCTGCACCAGAACAACACACACATTCACAGAAGCATTGCTCATTCATCTCAAGTTGCATGAATGGCTGCAGAGGCGATGCCCTTATGAAATGCTGAACCTCACATGCAAACTTTGGAATATGTTAAATGCATTGAAGTAAGAATCATAGATTTTCTCAAGGAAAACATAAGGATCATCATGTCCAACTCCCTGCTCCTTGCAAGACTACCTGAAACTAAACCAGATGACTAAAAGCATCATCCAGTTTCTTCAAATTCCAGTGTTTCTAACACTGAGAAGTCCAGGGGTCCCCCCACACCAAATAGGTGTATCTGCCACCACAGAACCAGCATTAGAATCTCTGTCCCAAGGCAATGCAGATACATTCAATGGTATGGAGGTTGGGCACCAACTCTGGTTGAAACCAGCAGTAAAATTATACCCAGATAGGATTATAGAACAATCAGACTTACCCAAGTCACCAAGAAGCCAAGGGAAGTGTTTGGAAGAGCTATGAGAGAGAAGAGCTTTTATATTAGAGCATCTGGGAGGCACAAGATCAGCAGTGGTTACCCGCCCCAATTTCAAACACATGTAACCCACTGAGATGATGAAATTGCTTTTTTCATTATTGGCATTTATGAGTCCTTTCAAATTTGTTTGTACAAGGATGTAAACATTACTTTGTAGATAGTTCTTTTATCTTCTGACAATTTGGGGAAAATTAATGCCTGGCGTTATTTCAGTTGCTTCCTTGAAATTACAACAGAAATTATTAAGCCACCTCCTCTTGTATTAACACTTATAGAGTGTCTCATGGGTTTATCAAAATTGCAAACTGTTGTCGTGGACAGGATTTTGTTTAAGTACATATGATTCATATTACAACCTGCCAGGATGAAAGGTAAAGACTGTCAATGTGACAGGAAGGTTGCTGGTGGTTTAGCTCCCCCACCTACAGTTGGGGACACAGCAACATTGGGAGTCAATGATATTTTCCAGTAGCATTTGACAGTGGCTAAAATGAGGACAACTCAGTTCAGGAGAGAAACAGTAACTCCAGGGACCTGCTTCAGTCTCTAAGTAGGTCTTATGTGGAAATTGATAATTAACCTTGAGAAAAAAAAAAAAAAAAAAAAAAGAAATCCTTCATTTTGACATGTTAGGAGCTCTTTACATGCAACTGTGATCTGAATCAGTTTCTGCATCAATTGGTCACTCAAACAGTTGTATTCTCATGCAAAAAATGCGTAGAACTATGCAGAATTTCACACAGAAGATGGAAGGGAAGCCTTCATCTTCCTCAGGCTTGCTTTTGGTTTTTAAGACATAACCAAGGAATGAGTTTCTGAAGTTAACTAAAGGGATAGGAGATCCTAAAGAGACTTTTTTTCAGGTATTGCTGGCTTGATGTTGCCAGTACAAAGATGGTATATGAGAATATTTAACAAATCTGAGGAAACCTAAGTTTTTTCTGTGCCAATGGATCCTCTGGGGCAAAAAATGAAATGTGACAAGAAGTACTTTGATTTACTAACTTTGATTCTCAGGAATTCATGGCCTCTTGTAATACACTATTGTGGTTGCAAGCGGTAAGTCCAGAACAGGGCTGAACTGGCAGTTTCTTGGGAACAGGGAACAACTACAAACTTGGAATGCACCACAGAAAACAAAGGCTGGTTCTTCCCTTCTTTACAGGTGTATTATTTTACTACTGCAGACTCTATGCCACTGATTATCTCTAAATTATGAGGTGGGTTTTTTAGCCTTTGAGGTGGTTAAAAGTTCTTTTGGACAATAATATTTTCAAGCTTCCAGGGAGCAAGTCTTTTCAAATGCCACAAACTATCCACTGATGGTTTGAGAATACAATCTTACATCGCACTGAAAGCATGTACCTGGATTTAGGTATCTAGCAATTATGGAATGACATCACATTAAAGTATGTAAATCAAGATACTTGTTTTCTTGTTATAATCAGTTCATGGCTGAATACTGAGGATTTTGTCACCTTACTTTTTTTTCAATATGCTAAGTTAGAATAAAATATAAAGTTTGACATTAAATACAGCATTTCATATGTTGTATAATCAGTGTATCTTTATCATTTTCAGTCACACAGACCACAGAAATAGAGGACACAATTATTTCTTTAGATGTTACAATTCTATCAATGATCAGCCTTCATTCATGTAAATGATTTTCTCTTTATTGTGGCATATATCCAGAAAGCTTTAGCGGGTTTCCACCAGTCATGTTTCATTGATTTTTCTTCCTCAGCAGTATTCAGCATTGCCTGATCTGAAGATGGACCTAACCCCAGGAATCCTGGATCCCTGAAGGCTTTGAAAACAGAAAACTAGAAAATGTGGCAGTCAAATGCCTCACAAAGAAAGTACCTTGCAATCTCGAGAACAGAAAGGTTAATTACTAGTTTGCCTCTAGACTCCAGCCTGGGTTGAAATACACTGAGAGATCTGTCAGACAAATCTTAGTAGTTTAAAAGGATGTTCTATTCCTGCCTTTTGCTTAAAATGGTCCAAAGGACTTGCCTGATTTTGGGATAAGGACAGGGAGAGTAAGCAATCCACGGCTGAATGCACAACAAAGAAGGCAAGAGGTGTTTCCTCAAGTCCCTTATTCATTAGATGAGGCCAGGATTGTGTCAGTAGCAAAAACAGAACAGCAGAAAACCATTTAAGCTCCACAGGATGTTTTCTATGACTTCCTTTGGGTGCAGTATTGGCCTCACATTAAGTAGCTGAGACTGCAAATGATGAAGATAAAAATGACAACCCCAAAGTTGTTCCAATGGAACTCCATTTTATCTCCAGGTATCTTACAGCCTGGATCTAATGGAAAAATCTGTGCACATTAGGTGACTATGCCACGCAATGGGTTTTGCCATTAACAATGGAGAAGCCAAGGAAGAGCATTAATATAATTCTTGTTGTAACGCTAAGGATGTGAATGGAATGATAACAGGAATGAATACGACATGAAGCCACTTGAGATGAAAGAGGCTTCCATGACAAAATGCACCTATCATATTTCACGAGACTTAGAATAACAAATGAACAAACAGTCAGCAAAATTTTGAGGACCTACGTGTCGTATGAGTTTGGGGTTTGCCCCAATTATGCACTTGCTCAAATTGCACCCTGGCCGATCCCCATGGTCTAGAGAACGGTATAAAAGCTCTTCCAACTCAGGGCCCTTCATTCCACTTTGCTTGCTTTATTCACCTCCGTGAAAAGGGTAAGTATCACTCTATGTGCTTTCTTTTCTAAAATTCAAATATATCTTTTCTGCCAGTTTTAATTAAGGTTGGAATAATCCATAAGTATTCTAAGACTCAATTGCATTGAGTTATCTTGCCATGAATTAATTTTTCTTATTTGATACTATTTATCAATCTGTTTGGGTTTAAAATGGTAAAACTAGAGTATTAAAAAATTATTGTTTCCTGCTAATACAAATTTGAACTATCAAAGCAGCTTCCAAAACATCAGCAGAAGGCTCATTCAATGACTAGGAAGTTGTTAAGGATTTTGCATGTTTGTTATATGTGTCTATGTATAAGTATGTGTTTGTTAAAGGGACAAGCTTAACTAGAAAGAATAGAGAAGTATTGTCTAAAGAAGTATTGGAAAACTAGGAATGAAGTACTGGAAAACTAGGAGACGAAACTATGAAACCCTAAGCTACCCTTCACATTGCCCTTGCTTTAAGCAGGGAGTTGGACTAGATTACCTCCTCTATTCTAATGTCTCATTGGTTCTAGTGGGGGAAAAAGAATGGTTTCCATGGGTTTTCTTTTAGATTGGATTAGATCCAAAGCTAAAAGTCTTTCTGAAAACTCAGATCCCAAAATACTTATCCGCAGTAGGTTCCCTGAGTGTGCCAGTTTCTCATCTGGGGAATCAGACAATCCTTAACCCACTCTGTGACTCTCAAGCTACTTTGCAAGCACTTCAGGGCAGGGAATGCCTTCTTTAGTCCATCTTTAAAGCAGGTTCAGCATACTGGTAGCATGATATTAGCTATTGCTTCTGGAAGCATGTTAAAAGTCAATATACCAGAGTTGTTCTTCCAGCTACCCATTAATTTACCACATGAGCTTTGCTGGTTGTCAGGTTACATTGCTTTGTTTTTGTTAGTATAAAACAAACAGGAAACAACCTTTCACACGCAGACACTTGTAAGAATGGTTGCAAAGTTTAGTGGAAGTCATTTGCAAAGTAAAGTGCTGGATTATATTTTTGCAGTGTTTAGCAGCAGGGTGGGACCAAGAACTACTTCTTCAAGAGAAGCAAGTATAAGAAATTAGGAATGAGACAGTAGAAGAGCTGACTGCTTAGTATGCGGTTTGGGCAATGCTGATTTACAAGAGGGAGAGATGTCTCATGAAAATTCTGAAGAGAAGGAAGCACAACCAAGACATCCAAAAGAGGAAGCCATTATTCTAGTCCTTCTGTCCAAATTTCAAACTCTTTTTTCCTATTAAACTTGTAACTTTCTTTCACTTATCAGTTTCTGTCACAGCTTACCTCCATCCCTACAAGATGTCTTGCTACGACCTGGTCTCCAGCTCCGCCTGCGGTGTTGCTCGTCCCCAGCCCCTCGCTGACACCTACAATGAGCCATGTGTCCGTCAGTGCCCTGATACCACCACTGTGATCCAGCCACCTCCAGTGGTCGTCACCTTCCCTGGCCCCATCCTCAGCTCTTTCCCCCAGGATTCAGTTGTGGGATCCTCTGGAGCACCGTTCACTGGGGGCTATGGTGGCCTGGGAGGCTATGGCAGCTATGGGGGTCTGTATGGCTATGGAGGCTATGGCTCCCTGGGCTATGGGGGTCTCTATGGCTATGGGGGCTATGGCCACCTGGGCTATGGTGGCCTGTATGGATACAGGGGGTACGGCTCCCTGGGCTATGGTGGTCTGTATGGCTGTGGGGGTTCTCTGGGTTTTGGGGGTCTGTATGGCTATGGTAGACTCTATGGATCTGGCTACTCCAGCCCTTACTCCTACTGGCACAACAGGTACCTCCGTGGCAACTGTGGCTTCTGGTAAACTCAACAGAAAAATCTACTGAATCGTGTGCAAAATGCAGATTCACCAGTGAGCAGATGAATGACAGCTCTCACAAATCCTGTTCAGTGCAATGTCTTCTGCATGCTCCACACCTCTCCTTTTTTCTTTTGAACTCTTTCCTGATACCTTCATGGGTTCAATTGCTTGTTATCCTCAACTTGATCATACTTGTGCCTGAATTCAATGAGACATTTAACAGCGTCTTTCAAAATGCATTTGACTCTGACATCTTGGATATACATTCTTGATATTGCAATATACTTTTGTTCTTTTCATTCTCATTAAAATTCTGTTGCATCATGTAAAATAAGTGTGTTGTGGTTTTGTATTCTCATCCATTCTGAACTTGCCAATTTTTCTGGATAAAGCTGCCTATTGTACATAGGACTGCAATAGTATTGTGCAAACCCTGCCCACATAGTGAAAGTCTCCATGAGGAGCCCTTGCTAAGCCTGTTTCACTACTGGATTGCAACAACATGGTCACAACGTGCTGGCCATAGATGAACAGCGACCTTCTTTACACATTACTTTATAAGACCCCCCCATTTATGAGGTTGTGAGATGGTTCTTTGAACTACAAGAGACTGTTCACACTCTGAAAATTAAGGCCTGGTTTATTCCACTGCAGACTTCTAATCTAATGTCATACAAATAATTTCACAACAACAGCTCTTAATGGAAGATTGATGAATGCTATAAAATGAATCTCATAGTCTATGTTTCTCTAGCATGGACCAGCCTATACCTGTGCTATTAAATTGTCTCACACTCCAAAATTCTGGCTGTGTGCAAACGACACTTCTTCAAAACCACAATAAGAACCATGTGCATAATAATTTTTGATTGAGTTCCTACATTTGGGACTTCTTTGGTTCCACTTATGGCATGAATACATTAAAAAACAAGTAGAATTTTGTAAACATTATATTGGTAGCCTAAAACTGAACAAAATTACTGCACTGTACATGGCATATTTGTTTAGGTTATCAGTAAAGCACGTAACCATCTCCTTACTCAAGCAGATGCTTATCTTGAAAGGTAGTTTTCTTTAAGTGATTCAGCTGCCAGAAGATCTTAGGCTACATATTTTACTACAGTAAGATGCATGGCCAAGCATAATGTAACAATGTGCAAAGAAATTGCAACCAGAACCTGAAAGCAGAATATGAAGAAAAAAACCCAAGTGCGGCTGCTCATGCAGAGCTCAACTCTCTGTAACTGGATAGTGCATACCACACAATTCTCAGCATTCATTACCTAAGAAGTCAGCTACAAATCTGCCTTCTATTTGCTATTATTTAGTCGTCTCTGGTAAATTGAATAGCTCTTCCTGCTATATACCTTCCACAGTGGTATCCAGTTTTAAAACAGCCAGAAGGGATATTCTACTTCCTGCCAGGACCTTAAAATCTTCAAGACAATCCATTGTGGTAAAGATGAACATAACTAAAGCTCCTGTAACAAAAGGAGCCCTTAAAGTACGGGCGCTAACACAGATCCTGTAATGAAGGAAGAAGCTAAGCATCTGAGCTGGCAATGTGATGACAATGAATGGTGACTGAGCCACTGCCCTCAGGTCAGGGCAATCAGTTCCTTGGAGGTCTTGACACTGGTACTGGACATGAATTGGTCAACTGGAATCATGACTAAATATAAGTGTAACACAGCACAGATTCCTCTGGAACAGGAAGAAAAGCCTAAATCTCCTGGAAATGGGAAAGGTACAGCAGTCTGGATCCTCTGCAACACTAATTTAGTTCCAGATCCCCCTCACCTAATTGTAACTACTCCCTCCTTACCCTCCCTCCCTCCATGATCTACTTGCTGCTGTGGATGTCATTCCTCAAATTGGTATAAGCTCTATAAAAAAATTCTTTTTCAGTGGTGGTTAATTGCTTAGTGGAAACACAGGAATATAGAAGGTCGCATGCTTCGTCTGACAAATGGTTGCTTTTATCCTATACCTTGTCTGTGCTAAAAGGCAGTTCCACATGGTCTGAAGTTCAATGCATTGTTGAATGAATTGTCCAAAGGCTAATCTGATTCCTAACACCCCAGACAACCTTTTTGCTGTGAGTAGGCAGCTTTACTTATATCTCTTTCAAGATTTGGCTTTCTTCCATACAAACAAATTTGAAACAGCAGGTGGAAGACCAAGTAATTAAGTATCAAGAGGACATATCCTCTGTTAAACACGTTTGCAACTGGGGCCTACATGGCGCAGGAATACAGAGCAGGACTACAGTCAGGGTTTGGTATCTGTTTAACAGGTTGTAGCTCAGATTTGAGCTAGTGGAGATCTTGGCCCTTAAAACCTGAACATAATATTGCTTCCTCATAAATAACATAAGAAAACCAAACTCAATCTACAGAAAAAGAACAATCTGCTATCTAGCAAACAGCTGGCTCTGTGAAGAAGAAGGCAATAGAAATAAATTCAAGTCAGTTTTGAAAAAAAGTTTTTATGCATTTCCTCAAACTGTCTGGAGAACCTAAGGCTTCCATTAACCCCAGCCCACATTTATCACATGTGGTTCACCTCACAATGATGCAACAGTTTTGCTCAATATTTGTGTATTAGTTGATTCAAATTCTCATGATGTGTAAAATGAAAATTACAAAACAACTATTTCTTTCATCTTAGCACTTAATTGGCAAGATTCATTCCTGGTAATGGTCCATTAAATACATTAGAATGACAGGAGGAATTATGCTGGCTTTGTTTTTTTAGCTCTTCTTCTATTGGTCAACATAATGACAGTGTCTCAAATGTTAATCATAATTGCCATCTGCTTTAATATGCAGGTTTTCTCTCTTTCTTCCTTACCTATGCTAGACAAAGTGTAATTGATACAAACCATGGTGTTTTTCCTGCAAAATCAGCAATCCTTATCTGAAGTTGGAATTCAGATTTGGACAGGGCCAGCATGCACTTTTCAGAGGAAAAATCAAAAGACACATTGCAAAGTACTTTTTAAAATCACCCAGATTGTATCCCACACAACCCAGTTGTTCAGTTTCTTCATGTTTGGTCAACAAAGGTAAAGAGTTTCTTTACCAGATTACAGGCAACTTGTTAAATGTATCATTTTAGGAGGCTGAGCAGGCGTTTAAAACACAGAAGAGGGGTAGAGCACTTGTAGTTAGACTAGGAAAACCCTAGGAAAAGCTCTCAAAACATGGGAACACAGGCAGGTGCTGCAGATCTTTGTTCCACAAACAGTGAAGGTGCTGTGAATTAATACATCAGCCCTGAAGGCGCTTCTACATGAATAAATAAATGAAAACCTGAAGTATGAAAGAAAATCAGCTGAAAACCTAAGGTTAGAGATCATGATCTGGCAAAGAGAACAGGAAGAATATGCTTGACCAGTACAAATTAATAAACATATTTCAAAAGGCTTGGCTGTTCAAATCCAACCACATAGTTATATTACAATAATGACACATCATTTCATGCATAAACTACTAAGGAGGGTTTGGTAAGTGCTTAAAAAAACACACAAAAAGTATTTGAACACCCTTTGTGAAGATTATTTTTCCTGAAATCCCTTGGGGCCATCTCAAAGTCTCATAACTTATGTGTAACTTCTGGCAGAAATATTGTAGTGCTTAATTAACAAACAACCCATCTATAAGCAAATTAGGATTTTGGAGGCTAGGACAGACCTTTTTTATTACATTTATTATATTCAGAGCATTGGAATATGGGTGGGACACACCTCTTCAAGCCTTCCTTGTTTAAAAGCTGGGTGTTTCAGCTGAGCTTTTCTGTCTCCATAGTCAATGAAAACATTAATATGTTTTGAGAGTGATACCAATTCTGCTAAAGTCAGCATCCAAGATGGGATGAATTGTCTTGTAGAAATTCTTGTCCCTCCCTACTAAGCATTTGGGAAGACTGAGTAATTTCAAGTGACAAGTCACTGGTTAGTGAAAATTAGGCTCTGCAAAAATATGCACTTAGTAGGTGATGCCCTGCTAGCCAGGAAAGAAAAATGAGAAAAATAATAAATCCATTGTTGGATTCCTCATATCATGCCATTGCTTTTCCTGACACTTACCCAGTAAGTTTGGGATGGAAGAACTAAAAAAATAGTTTCTGTGACATCCTCCAGTGAAACTTTGGTTCAATTTAGGGTCTAGAGAATAAGTCTTATGAGGAATGGCTGAGGGAACTGAGGTTGTTCTGGAGAAGAGTGGGGTTGTAGTCTGGAGAAGAGAAGGCTCAGGGAGGACCTTACCTTTCTCTATGACTACCTTAAAGGAGGTTATGGTTAGGTGGGGGTCGGTCTTTTCTCCCAAGTAACAAACTATAGGACAAATGGAAATGACCTCAAGCTGCACCAGGGGAGGTTTAGGCTGGAGATTAGACACAATTCCATCATGGAAAGGGTGCTCAGGCATTGGAATAGGCTGCCCAGGGCAGTGGTGGAATCACCATCCCTGGAAGCGTTCACAAACCGTGTAGATGAGGCCCTCAGTGGTATGGTTTAGTGGTGGCCTTGGCAGGGCTGAGGAACAGTTGGATTTGATCTTGAAAGTCTTTTCTAATGTAGTTGATTCTATGATTTTATAATTCTATGAATTCCTTTGTAAGATGAAGGAGTAGATCTAAGGGCCAAACTACACTCCATCATATGAACAAAAAGAAAGAGTAGGTATAGACTAAATGAATGCAATGCTGGATAGAAATGTGCAATCTCACAAAGAAACAGCAAAATTTGCTCCTGCTTCACCATTCTCTTGTGCTCTGTCCTCCTTCAGAGCTGTGCAATCAATACAGAGAAGCTAGTAATTATTAATCTGTTTGCATTTACATCCATTCTACATTGCTGAACCTGTGAGATAATCTGCGTGTGCCTTTAAGAATCCAGGTGTAAAATAAAGAAAAAACATTGACATTCCTTCAGAGAAAACTTTAGGGTTTGGTTTAAACATTGTTTCATGTACTAAAATACACTGTTTTCTACTGGTCTTGCCAAGCAGCAAGGAAAATCCAGAATTTCTAAATCACAGACAGTGTCTGTGATTACTATAGGTACAAGACCTCTCTCAAGTTTTGTGGCTGTGAGTGGGAAAAGGATCAAAAGGTGTCTTCTGCCTCACTGAACATTTCATTGCAAAATGTGTAAGCAGATTAGATTACAGCCTAGATCTGAAGCACTTAAATACAAACATGTATACGACAGCAGGTTATAACTGATTAAAATCATTACAGGAAGGTAATGAAGGAAGTGCCAAGTAAATAGAACCAGTTTAATTTGTCCTGCAATGCCAGTGAGCAGGGTGGAATGATACCAGCAATGGAGCTGGTCAATTAGGCTTCAAGATGAAAGAGAACTGGGAGCTGGAATGTGCATATCATGCTATTCAGAGATTTAGGGTGATTTTGCAAACAGCAAGCAAAAACAGTTTCATCACTTTGGAAAGTTATATGTGCTTCAGATTTGGGCTGGTTGGTGATTATGACTTCATGGGTACAGTGTGCCTCAGCCCCACAGGCAATGTGAAGCAGTGTATAAAAAGAGCAGGAACTCAGACCTATTCCATCTCACTTTCCTGCGTACTCTTCTCTACATCAGGTAAGTCTGATGTGATTTCATTTCTTTCTAAATGCCAGAATATCTTTTCTGGAGCTTAGATTACTTTTCACTGCCATTACATTAGAGCTTTTAAGATTATTTTTGATTGTCTTTCTCTCTCTCTCTCTCTTTTTTTTTTTTTTTTTTTTTTTTTTTTGGCTGATTGTGTTACTAGTAGGCTTTAGGAGTCAATTCTAGGGTTTGAAGCATTTATTTCAGTGTAATTCATATTTGGGCATTCCTGTACTCTTAGAGCATTGAAAATGTAGGATGACATGACCTTTAAAAAGCAGAATTCTCCTATACTGTTCCAGTTAATGACTGAATCAGAAAGAGCATACCCTAAACCGTTCAATAACCCAGCCGAAGAAAGAGCATTATCTAAATGGGTATTAAATTATAAAATAACCCTGGCTTGTATTTTTTTTTTTTATGGGTAGGTATCCATAAATCCTGCTTATTTTAAACCCTCATCATTTTCACCAGAGACAATACTAAGTGAAGGAGACTGGTGGTCTGATTCAGTGAACAAAGTAGTATTTCCTCTTTTTTACTTGAAAAAGTGCTGAGTCCAACATTTTGTGATCAGCTATTTAGCTGAAATGGTAGTTTGCAAACTGTATTTTTATCTGATGATGGAAATAATCTTCTTACGTTGTACCAACCTGCTTCACACTCTCTATGAAATTACACAGCTATGCCAAGAAATATTTGGATAGAAGTATTTTATAGGTATATTTACTTATTTCATCAAGTCTATGAAGCTATCCTAAGGCTCAAATGCTTTGGGGGTTTTACCAGAGGGATCATAAATATTAAGAGAACTGAGAACTTAAAGAGAACAACTGAAAAGTATATTACCACAAAGAGCTTGATAAGAAACAGGGACCTTGAAAGAAGAAGGAAATGTATGGAAAAAGCAGTGCTGGGTTTTTAACTCCACACCATCTCTCCCAAGATAAAATCTGCTTCTGTCCCATTCAGTGTAAAGAGGAGCTCTCGTGTAGCTCCTGGCTTTCAACCTACATTCAATAGGGAGAAGTGGTGGTGTTTTAGTAAAAGCTGTGCTGCCAACATTCTTCTCCTCCGGGAGGTAGCATGAATTAAGAAAAGAAAAGAAGCAGCAGTTTCAGAAGGCTTGGCAGACCTGAAGTGCTGGGATTACTGGATGGGGAAGATAAGAGTGAAGTTGATTGACTGGGAAGCTTGTGAACAGTCATCAGTTTTTACCATGCATCTGGTGATCATTTTGCCTGTTCTTCAACAACCCAGCACCAAACCTTGACCTGTTGTTCCAGTAGATCTTGTGCTTTGTTTTGACTCAGCTCTGTGTTCTGTGTTTCAGGATCACCTTCATCCCTGCAAAGAAATGTCTTGCTATGATTTGTGCCCCATCAGCAGCAACATCGCCTGCCCCCAGCCCATCGCTAACAGCTGCAATGAGCCCTGTGTCCGCCAGTGCCCTGACTCCACTGCTGTGATCCAGCCACCCCCTGTTGTCGTCACCTTCCCTGGCCCCATCCTCAGCTCCTTCCCCCAGCAAGCTGTGGTGGGCTCCTCTGGAGCACCTGCCTTTGGGGGATCCTCAGGGCTGGGAGGCCTTTACAGTGCTGGAAGCCTTTATGGGGGCTCTCTTGGATATGGAGCCCAGTATGGATATGGGAGTTCTGCCCTCTCTACTCTCAGCAGCGGGTTCTGCAGCCCATTCTCCTCCCGCCGGTACAGCCGCTTCCTCCGCAACAGCTGTGGGCCCTGCTAAAGGCAGCAGAAAGGTCTCAGAAGAGAGACATGAAGACCCAAATGCAAAGCAATGAGGATAGGGGTTCAGCATTTCTGCAGCCCTGCAATGGAACTGCTGCCACTTTGCATTTCTGATCTTTCTTCTACATTTTGTTTAACCTTCCATTTCTAGCTTTTTGTTTGCTATTGTTGCCTGTTCCAGCTTTCCCATTTTTTTTAACCATCGTGGGGCAGCCTATTCCATATGGACATCACTCACAATGATGTGTATCTTCATCAGTAGTTGCACAACAGACCAAAGAAAGCCAGCTGAGAAAAGCAGTATCTCTGAACAGGACATTTGTTGAACGTTCACTGAAATAGTCTAGAAACAGATTTTTCGTATTCTGTGGTATCTTGCTTTGCAAATCTAGGCATTTGTTGCTCATTAAAATTGTGTTGCATCACATGGCAGCCTTCTGGTTTCCTTTTCTCTCTTTATCTGCAGTCTGTCCTAGGTAGTATCTTCCCATGGGCAGGACCAAGCTGCTTAGCTGTGCAGTTTTACTGCAGAACATTCTAGCACAGACTGAACTTACACAGTGCCACAAATGTTTCCATAATGACACACCTAGGCAGGAACTTTCCATCTTTTGAAGATGTGAAGAGTTTAAAATAACAAAGTATCTTAACGACTTTAATGTTATTTAAACATTATTTCAACGGGGTCTTCCCATGAACATCCGGAGGATTGAATGGTGGTGAGACACTGGCGCTGGTTGCCCAGGGAATCTGTGGCTGCCCCACCCCTGGCAGTGTTCAAGGCCAGGCTGAAGCAACCTGGCCTGGTGGCAGGAGGTTGGAACTGGATGAGCTTTAAGGTCCCTTCCAACCCAAACCATTCTGTGACTCTATGATTCTATGCTGATAGTGGGTTTCCGTGTTGAGCTCAGCTTAATCAAATGCCACCAAGGTGGTGCACAGCAAAGCACTTTCCAAATGTAAATTTGCACCTATAAATTCACAGAAACAATGCTTAATCTACAGCACTGACATTGCTCAGTGTTCCAGACATCCCAAGCAGTATTTTTGCCCCAGTAAAAAAGAGGAATAATCCCTCTTCCGTGTAAGAAGTAACTGTAGCACATTAAATATCAGTAGCAGCAGAGACTGGGTGCTTTAAGCTTCTGTTGATACAGCCAATTCAAATTGTAATGAAGCTGCAAATGAGGCGTTGAGTGCTGTGTAAACAAAGAATAAAGGCAGTCACAGCCCTCAAGTGTTTTCAGAGTAAATAGACAAACAAAACATAAGCACCATTAGCATCTTTCATACAGAGATTAAAGTCTGTGTTTTCTATACTAATAAAAACATTAGTAAATATTTTCCCCAAGTGACAAAGAAATCACTTGGCAAAGCCCAGAATTGAATTCCTCTCTCCAGTATCCCCATCTAACAATTGTTTTCAGTTTTCTATTCCACTGGTTAGCTTCAGGTTTGCTTTTCATTCTTATTCACCTGTTTTCAAGGAGTTCTGCTTATTTTAGCTGAAAAATGGTGCACAGCATGGACAGTAAATTACAGGACACATGACATTTAACAGATCATAGAATCACAGAATCAAGGAGCGGTTTGGACTGGAAAGGACCTTTATAGATCACCTAGTCCAACTCCTTTGCCATCAACAGGGATATCTTTTCACTAGATCAGGTTGCTCAAAACCTCATCTTGTAATATGTGGAGATTTTGTTCATCAAATAAGATGGTGTGGCTGTAATAAAACTCTGTAAGTAGTTTGCTAAGTTAAGCAAGACATGTGTGATATGTGTGCAAATGTTAAACCACAATGTAAACCCACAAGTTAACAGGTTAAGCTTTTCTGCAGCTCCCAGATAAGGAAGTCAATACGGGTGTTTACTGATACAAGTTAAGCTTTTCTGCAACTCCCAGATAAGGAAGACAGTACGGGTGTTTACTGATACGCATGCATGAGATAGAGAGGAGAAAGAGTTCAATCTCAAAAGTAGGTTAAGGGTCATCGAGGAAGACTACTAGCTTCATCTTCACGACCCTCACGACCCTCAAGACCCTCAAGAGGATGAAATCGCGCATGCTCAAGTTACGAAATCAACGGGGGATGGACTTTGTGAGAAGAGGAGTGGACTACCTGGAGAACGAAACTAAACTGCATGAAAGAACAATCAGAAGACAAATTGGTGTGCGTGTTGGCGGAGCAGAGACTCCCCACGCACCCAGCGCTGTTTTGTCTGCTTACCGCTTGCTCACAATAAAACTTTATATTGTCACCCTTAATTGGCTCAGGGTGTCTCTAACAATCTAAACTGGCCTTGAACACTTCCAAAAACCACTAACCTAAAGATTCAAGACATGGGGTTTATATAGTTTGTTTTCTAAATAAAAGCGGATAATAACCAAAAAAAAAAAAAAAATTAATCTCTTTAGGTTTCTCAGACAGAGCATTTCATTTAAATCATCTGAAACATTCAAGTTCAGATCCTCCAACTGCAAAACTGATAAAAGGTAGAATTGCAAGTAGTCACTTTACTAATTCCTCCATAATCAAACCCTGGAAGGAAGCTGTCATTCAGATTATTTCTGGCATATTTCTGGATCTGTTATGTTAAGCCATTGTACCTGCAGGCTATTTACCAGTGGTGTCAGTCTGAACCACATAAAAAAACCATTAGGCTCTAGTAATGACTAAATATTTAGTGAATCCACCTATTTAAATCAAACATGAAAGGCTTAGCTCCAGCAGATATCTGTCTTAAAATGTAATTCAGTGCGTGGGGAGGACATACACTTCAGGCTTTGTTTACATCATCTTTATGAAGCAACTTCTGATTGCATCTCATTTAACAATAGTGTTACCTTGTACTAAGTAAGGTACAAGCACATGTTCAGGGCACACTTAGACAAGAGAAGAGAGAGTGTAGTGACCTCTATAGCTCAAGATGAGACAGTGTGATTTCACTTACTGTTGCTTCCTGTTCTTGGTAATTACTTGTTTCAACTTGCAGGAGGAACAACAGCTGCTGGTGCCATCAACAGCCTGGACTTCCCATGACTGACCAAGAATTGCAGGAGACCTCACAGCCAGATATGATCCCCATGTTGCAGTGGCCAGCAAATTGCCAAGATCTCAAGACTGCTTCCAGATCACGATGACAAACACCAGCTGGCATTCCTCCCATCTTATACCTTCATGTGGTGTGACTTGAGATGCTTTGGTACTGACAGTGAAATCACTTATCTTCTGCTGTGCTCATCTGTATTTCACTTAGATGAAAGTGTAGTCCAAATTCAGCCTGCTGTGCATTTGGGAAGGGGCAAATTGCTGGTTGTCAGGACCTGTACAATGTAAGGCAGTTAAAGAACTGTCTTTTGGTGATTTCTCTGGTCTGTTGTCATAACATGCAAATTCAGACTGGCATATAATGGTGGTGTGAACTGCTATGTCTTCAACCATTCAAAGCCAGTAAAGTCTGTTAATCAATCAATATGTGTTATGGTGATCTACTTTTAGTCTGGGCTCTATAACCTTCAGCTCCCACATCTGCCTTTTCTGTTGTATAACCAGTACATAGGCAGAACAGCTTCATCCAGGTATGCTGACAACATTCACATGGGAGGATGTTTGACTGCACCTTTTCAACCCAGCATGAGAAACCAGCTGCTATTGTAAGTCCAGAGCATCTTCTCAGCAAGATGGGCTGAGAAGAGGATCAATGTAATTCTACTGTGTGGGATGAAAACAAGAGTCCTGAAATGAGGACTTCTGTAATGATCAACACCATGGTGATGTGTCTTGAAAATACCTGAACTGGTAGCTTTAGTGTCCTGGATACTGATACAAATAAGTACTGTTTTTTTGACAGCATCCTTGTGACTCCAAGAATAATCATGCAGTTCATTGGAGACAGGAAGCATGAAAACAAGGCAAAGCCTTCAGACACATCCTAACAAAGAGGTGTGGCCTGGCTACCTCATGAGAACCTCATATCATTTCAGCTTGTTTTACAAGTGAAGTCACACCTCCAAACCCTTTGAAATTATTGCCACATTCGTGATCCTGTCCAAACAGATTTCTGCAGTGTGAGGCAGGGATTGCCTTGGAATTAGCCTGCTCAAGCCTTGTGAAGTTTGTCAGTGCATTGCTGGTACTCCTAGGAAGAGCAGCTTCACACAGGGAAAAACAGAAGTGCTGAGCAATGTCTGATGTACGGTCCATCCCGGTTGGCATTACAAGCATAGGATGGGGTGAATGCCTCTTAATAGGCTGTACTAATAGTATGAAAATTGCATCACTAGAAAAACAGCTTTACAGGACATCATAATGAGCAGCTTGGAACCATGTTGTTGAGCAAAGAGAGCATACCCAGTGTTCATTAATTGAGGGCCTAGAGGATGATCAGGGGGTTGGAGAACCTCCCATATGCAAACAGGCTGAGAAAATTTGGGCTGTTCAGCCTGGAGAAGAGAAGCTGAGTGGTGACCTCAGAGCAGCTTCTGGTGTCTGAAGGGGGCTACAAGGATGCTGGAGAGTGACTCTTCATTGGGGGCTGTAGTGATAGGACAACAGGAAAAGGTTTAAACTTAAACAGGAGAAGCTCAGATTAGATATAAGGTAGAAGTTCTTTACCATGAGGGTGGTGAGGCACTGGAACAAGGAACTGATTGACAAGGAAGTTGTCTATGTTCTATCTCTGGCAATGTTCAAAGTCATGTTGAACAGAGCCTTGGGCGACATGGTCTAGTGTGAGGTGTCTCTGCCCATGGCAGGAGCTTTGAACTGAATGATTTTAATGTCCTTTCCAACCCAGACCAGTCTATGATTCTATGATTCCACAGTCACCTGTGAGAAGCCCAAAATTCATGTGTAAAGTTCCTGAGATGGAAAATATTTTTTGGTCTGAATGGTGTTGTTCTGCAGGGAAAGTTTAAGAATGAATCTTTTCTTTATTTTAACTGGGGTTGGCAAGTATTTAAAGGCATTAATGGGAAAGTTCAAAAAACTCACAGAATTTCAGCAAATATTTGCCATTTGGTTAAAAATTCCTGATGGCTATTCAAAGGAAAGTTTTACCCACGGATCGTTACATCCTATTTTTAAACAATGAAAGCCGCCTTAAAACCAATGTATGTGAACATAATTAAACTGGAGCCTCAGGCAAGTAGTGAGACACATGGATCTTCAAAGTTGCTTGTGTGTGTAACTTTCTTTGCTAGCATGTAGGAAATACACACTGTAACCACACCTGTGCTGGAGGAAGTTTCAAACTTAGTTGTAAGGGTTACAAAACATGTTTATCCAGCATGAAATTATTTTTGTGAAGGCAGTTATTATGCTCATCCCTGCTTAAAGGGCTTGGCCCCTTCCAACTTTAGGCATTGAAAGAAATCAAACACTCATGTTTCACTATAGAGGGTGATGCTCACCTAGAATAGTATGTAAACAGCAAATTATGGATGCAAAAAAAAAAAAAAAAAAAAAAACCAACAAAAACAGGAAAGCTCAGAATTTTGATGCACAATAATTTAATGAGAATGTAAGAAGCAAATATCTTACTAAGAATAAAAAACACAGGGAAAATATTGCCAGGGTCTCATTAAAGTCTGCAAGTAGAGAATTGCTCCAGGGCTATGCATTCCACATACATTACTCTTTCTTTTTCATGGCATAGAAAGATTTACACAATCTCATCCCACTTTCAACCAGACAAAAATCATTGATATAACTAATTTGAGGCCATTATTATCAGGAGCCACTGGAAAGAATAGTCAGAAAATGAAATTAAATCATAAGCTTAATGATAACATGTAAGAGTGATTTTTAGCTATGCACAGTTCATGCTCCAGGAAAGCAATGCCGGTAACAGGAGTTGTGGAGGCACATCTTCCACGATGTTGGGTGATTGCTCCTTCTTCATTACACATTTAACATGGTCTGCAGCTCCCAAAACCATAACCACTGGATCCATAGGAAGAATATGACCTCCCATAATTGTACAAGCTCCTAGAGCCATAGGAGCCACTGTGACCCAGAGAGCTCATGGATCCAAAGAAGCTCCCAGTGCTGGATGGTGCTGAGCTGCCCACTATGCTCTCCTGAGGGCAGGAGCTAAGAATGGGTCCTGGGAAGGTCATGACCACGGGGGGTGGGTAGATCACAGCTCTCGAATCACCACAGGAGGTGACACAGGGCTGGCTCCAGGCATTTGCAATTGGCTGTGGGCAGGTCACTTTGCAGGGTGCAAGGCAGCTGGAGCTGATCATCTGTCTACAGGAGGACATCTTCAGGGAGTGGAGATAAATCTGAAACACACAACACCAAGGCAACACAAGGCTGAGAGCTCAGACCCCAGTGAAATGGAGACCGTGCTTGGAAGAGAAAGAATACAAGATAGCAAGAAGACTAGAAGGAGGCTGAAAAATTCACTTTTGTCTTAGCAGCCATATCCCTTTTCTCATCTTCTCATGCTCTCCTCCTCTTCCCTAGAACAATCCTTATTTCTTTTGACTCCTCATTATGGAGCCAAGTTAATGCATAAAAATATCATTATCAAATGAAGAAATTGCATGTTTGATCTCGTGCTATCCCCGTATTCTTTACCATTTCTCCTTTCCACCATTCCCGTTTGAATCTAACTTCCTGTGACATTTGACCATTTCTTCTATAAATAGCTGCAGAAAGGAATAGAAACACTAGCTAGCACTTCTATAGTAGCATCCTGTGCTGGTTCTGCATCTCCTGTAATCACTACAATTGTATGAAACAAGCCATTGTTATTCCAGCTTTAAGGAAGAGGTAACTGAGGCTGAGAAGTGAATGCATTGCCCAGGGCCATTTGGTGAAGCAACTGGAGAGACTGAGTTAAAATTCAGGCAAGCCTGGTTGTTAATGACAGTGCTATTCCCAAATCTTTCAGATGCTACAGCTGGCATCAGGGTTATCCTGCATGTTCTTTGTGCAGATAAAATGAGCAGCAGCCACATCCCTGGGTTGCTCATAAGGAGAATTTACTTGGCAGGATATCCCATGTTTGGGTAGGAATGTAGTATCAGTGAGTTTTCCAGTATAACCAAGACTCCTGTGAATGTGGTCCCAGCTGTCCTCCTAAAGATGACTGAGATGACAGATGGCTGTGGCAAAACTAGGAGCTGTGTGTAATTTTGGGGAGTCCTTTTCTTTAATCATAAGATCACATGATCACTCGTAAAATCAATTTGCAGCTCCTCTTGATCTCTGTCTTACCCTATTAAAACACATAAAATGAAAGGCTGGGAATAAAGAAAAGGAATAAAGTCTTGACCATAACAAGTGCATAATGTAATGTGTAACAGGCTTCAAATTCATTCAGAAATAATTGCAAAGGGCAGGATAAAAAATTATTGCTAATGCTGGCTTCCTAGTTCAGTCTGAGACTTGGAATTAACTTTTCTTGGTAGTCATCATTACAAGTCAAGTTGAACAAAGTCATAAAGGCAGGATGGTCAGGAATTAGGAATTCACTAAATCTCACTATAAAGAAGTTTGCATATCCCAAACTGTCAACTGCTCTGAAAGCTCCTGCCTTTTTACAGCCTGCCACTGAATAAATAGGAAACAGTTCTTTCTGAAAGAAAGCTTCAAACATTTCACACTTCTAAGAATCAGTTTGTTTTCAGTTAAAATCCTGCACTGTCACAGCAGCATTGCAACAGTCAGGCGCAGACTTACCTCTTCGCAGCCAAGAGCTAGTCAGGAGAAATGGTTGGAGCAGCCCAGGACAGGGAGCGCTTTTATTCCTTTTCTTAGGCAATCAGGAGGATATGAAACATTCTTCATGATGATGTCCTAATGCGTTATCAAACAAAAATTCACCCCACCTGTAACTGCCCCAGATAACGCAATTATTTTGCTCAGTGATGGTGATTACTATTGCATTCTTGTCATTACACTGGCAGTGCAATTTTGTTTCTTTTATTGTTTTTTCCTATTTCTCTGATTGCTTCATGAAGCAAAGGTTGCTCAGAAGTTTATCCATAAACAAAATATGCTGACATACCTGAGATGCTACCCCACTTTTCCAAGTCATGCTCCAGTGAGGGGGCATTATGCAACTTATCCCATCATACCCACGCACATTAATTCCTATGACTCTGACACAAGACGCATTACACTCCACAGACACCTTCCTACTGAGTTTGGAAATGGGAAGCATTTGTTCCCATCCTCCTGGCTGAGAAATAAGCACAAAGCATATGTCCCACTTCAAGCTTTAACAGTACAGTTGGAGTAACCCACAAGCAGGGAGCTGCTGTTATTCAACCCTGGCATGGGGAACAGGAGAATGAGAAATACATGTCCAGCTTTCATTGTCAGGGACTCCATGGGACCATTGCTAAAGTCCTCAGGGCTCCTGAGTGATGAACGATTCATGGTTTGGGAAGAAACTGGTCAGGGAATGAAGCCATATATCACCCTAGGAAAAACTTGGGCTGAAATCTTAAAGTGCAGCTTCAGCTGATGCAGGAGATTAGCTGCTTACTTCAGCAGATTTATTCCTCAGATCCAGCACCCTGTCTTCAGTTCTTCAGTTATTTACTGATAAAACTATTTCCAGTCACACCATTCTGTATAACCAAGTTGACATAATTTGCAAACACTTTTCTAACCTCCTGAAGAAGAGTTCTTCCCCTCTAAAATCCAGCCCTTCTACAGAATTTAGAGTTGAATGCCTGGTTTTGAGTAACTTCAAGACTTCTATTCTAAAATGGTAATTTTATTTGTTTGCCCATCAGCATTTGGTCACTGTTAGCAATACTGCAGTGCAATGCAGTACAGATGACCCATGAAAAGAAAGAAGAGGAAGCCTCATCCAGTGCTGCCTTGGGGTTTCCCTCAGCTTGGTTTCCTGGCAATGCCTGTGGAAACACCCTTTGAAGTCACTGATAGTTTATGGTAAAGGATTCACATAAACAAGAAACATGGTCTGTTTCTCCTGCCCAAACCACGCCTGGTTTCACTTTGTCTGGAAGCAGGTGACGACAGTGATCACAGATACCTACAATAAATCACGTAATCCTTGGAGATGTGTCCCTCTTCCAATCACCCTGCCTTCCTGAAGGGGCAAAGGGAGCTACATACTAGTACTGATATTGCTGACACCCCTGACTGCTTCTTTTGACTCATGATTTTCAGAGTTACAGCCACATGCTTTGCTTTAGTACTTTTACACATAGTGGCATCCAGATAGAATTATAGAATCAACAAGGTTGGAAAAAACCTTCAAGATCATCAAGTCCAACCTTTACCCTAGCACTGTCAAGTTCACCACTAAACCTTATCACTAAGAGCCTCATCTATATGGTTTTTTAATACTTCTACAGAAGCATTCAAAACACATAGAATCATAGAATGGTTAGGGTTGGAAAGAACCTTAAGATTATCTAGTTCCACTCCCCTGCCATGGACAGGGACACCTGCCCACTGGACCAGGTTGTTCAAGATGCTGTGGATCAAACCAGGACCCTGTAGTCCAACCTGGGTGGATAAGCCAGAAGGAGAACGCAATAAAAAGGGGCAACTGCCAAGAAACAGGCATTGAATAGCACTCTCTGTTTGAAGAACAGTATTTCTAAGTACTTAAAAAACAATATTCATGCCTTGGTCTGACTAGACTTCAAGCCAAAAGCATGACTGCTGCTAATGTGGACCCATTGAACTCTGTTGCTGGAATGGCCCCAAAGCTGGGAACATAAAATAAATATTCATAGGGATAACGCAAGACTCAGCACTGCGCTCTTGTGGCTTAGCTGAGAGCATGACTCAAGCTGAGTTAATCAGTTACCTCAGACACCTCCAGACGTGACGAATTCATGTCTCTGAGCTAAAGTGTTGGTGTACCCTTGTCTGAAAACTGTGGATCAGAATTACTGATGCATCTGTAGGACCTCCTGAAGTAGGATTTCCATGTGTCCAAAATACATGACTTTGGAATCTTCTCCAAACACAGTGTGCAAGGTTCAGCCAGCTCTTGGCTTACAGTGAAAAAACAGATACGAAGTGAGGACAAAAGTGGGTATATTTATTTGAATATGTAAATATATCTATGTCAACTATTGGCATATTCTAACCCTAATAACAACACTCTGCACACACACTTTTTAACTGAGTCCTGAAGCAAAAGCACTTCCCAGTGCAAAGGCATATTTATGATGACATAAACCACGTAAGATGCTGATTCTAGTTCCAGCTGCTGGGAAGGAGAAATTCTGCACAGGACATATCCTGGCCTTTTCCACGTGGATACATTAATAATCATCTAATAAACCAGCTAATAAATGGATGTTAGGAAGGGAGGTGTGAAGAAAGTCTGGAATAAACCAAAAAGAGAATACTACTATTAGGATGCAGCATGATTTTTATTAGGAACAAGAAATGACATTTACATCAATAACAAACTGTTCTGGGTTCAGCTGTAGCAGTCAAAAACCCAACACATGCAAAAGAAACTTCCCTGATATAAATTTTGTCACATCTTTGAGGTTGAACATGAAACCAGAAAAAAGCACATGTTCACAGACAGGCTAAAGCAGAAAATGACCCACTTTCTCACCCACACTGTCAGAATGGAAAAAGCAAATTTTATATATCAGTGCAGATTTACAGCAACAACATCACAATAAAACAGAGCATAAGAAAGACAAGTAGAAGAGCAGTTCCCACGAGTGCTAAGCACCCACAGGACCCAGTGGATTAATTGGGAGCTGTGGGTGCCCAAGACTTTGGAGAGCTCCTCAGCTCAGTTGCACATCCAAGTCTTGCTGCCAGCTCCTCCACTGCTTCTCCCGCCAGACACAGCTTCTGCCATGCTTAGCATGGCCCACAGCCCCCATAACGCTGGCTCCAGAGCTGGCTGGAGGAAGAGGAGGAGAAGCAGCCCCCATAGATAAGGGAGCCCTGCAGGCCCCTGGGGCGGTCCAGCCCCAGTGGGGATGAGCTGCCCACGATGCTCTCCTGAGGACAGGAGCTGAGGATGGGGCCCGGGAAGGTGATGACCACGGGTGGTGGGTAGACCACAGCACGGGAGTCCCCGCAGGAGGTGATGCAGGGCTGATTCCAGGCATTGGCGATGGGCTGCGGGCAGGTCACTTCGCAGGGTGCGGAGCAGCGGGAGCTGAGCTGCTGCCTGGAGAAGGACATCCTTTGGGCAGAGAGGTGAACCTGCAACACACCAGGGACCCTGAGTCAACCTTCTGCTCTTGAGCTGCTGCACAGACCACCCTGCTCTGCCTTGCCAGCAGCAGGGAGGGCTCAGAATGTGCTGTCTGGAACTGCTCTGCTAATGCTTAGGTGCCGTTTTTTTCTCTCTCTCTCTCTCTCTCTCTCACTTTCCCTTTCCCTTTCCCTACCCTCCTTTCTCCCTCCCGAGCAGCTCCTCCATGCTCTCCCAGGCTTTCTGCATACTGAGTGCTTCCCAAGCCAGCTGAAAAGCTATGCTGAGGTGCACCAGTCAGTTCACACTCCAGAGTGAAAGAACTTGGACTGTGTCCCATATTGGCTGAATCCTCTGACTGGTAGCTGCTACAGTGGAAATTGGACAGATCTGCAGCTGCTCTCTTTACCAATGAGAATATCAGAAAAAAAGGCCTTCATGCAGAATTGGTTGAAGTTCAGACTATGTACACCTAAAGATAAAAGAGACAACGGATCAGACTTACTCGGATCAATGAAGAGGAGAAGTGAGGACCTGTGATCTGAAGACTTCTGAGCCAGATGCCCTTATATACCATCTCCTTGATTGCCTGGAGGGGATTGAGACATCCTTCATGTTTCAGGTTATTATAGCATATCAAGACACATCATTCCCCATGCTTCTATGACTGTTTCATTCATCTTTGGACAGTCATTAGCTTCTTCCAACACCCTCTTCTTTCTTCCTTAAACCTTTTGAAGCAGTTTCACTTCCTGCAGCATTTTGCTGATCTCACCAATGTGGCAAAAGTGTTGGAAAGCTACTTTGTTTGCTTGCTTGATTCACATAGCCAGTATTTTTCAGACATTCTGAAGTATCACAGGTAATACAATGCATGTGGGCTGATTTGCTTTTCTAAACCCCTGCTGATACTGAGTTGAAGCAGTGTAGAGCTTATACTTGGAATAAAGGTTAAAGATATACTGCATCTGCTTTGTTCCTCATCCCAGCTCCACACTGCAGGTCTGATAAAGCACACTAAAGCATAGAGGTGATTTGTTTTGTGAACTCTTGCAGATCTCTGTACTTTCTTTTGCCTCTGAACAGAGAACCACAACTACATATTCTGTCCCTCTGAAGTCTTTGCACCACAGTCCCAGTAGATGTAGGCCAGCACATCCTCCTGGCTGCAGTGATATTATGTCCCTGTGTCTGACATGAAGAAGATCCTTCAATAACTATTAAAATGGTGTTTTGTTTGTTTCTTTGATTTACTTACATGAAAATAGAACAGAGCAAGACAATACTGTAAAGCCACACAGGGGAGAAGGACATCGTGTGTTACAGGACACCTGAGGTTGAGGTCTATCCCCATGTGCTTCCTTCTGTCCCTAAGGAGAGACCCTACTGCAAAAGCAGACCCCAGGAGCCCTGGCTGAAAGGAGAGCGAGCTGAACAAAAAACCTTAAATCTGCTAGGAAATGACTGCGATGTCCCACCTTGCTTGGGTGTTTGCAGTGTTCTTAGTGATTCAGTGCTTCAACACTGACCTACACCGGCATAGGAAAGGGATTAGAAGTCTTGATATTCCTGAATGAAATTCAATAACAGTTCCCAAGAAGGTAACAGTATCTGGAGTTAAAATATTGTCATGAACTTTGAATACGAAATCACTTGGAAAACAGAAACTTCAATATCTGTAAGGAAAATAAGTAATAAAGAGACAGCCTACAAACCTGAGGAAGTCAGCTGAATGATTTCTAAGAAGGAAGAACCTGAGAGACACTGAGGATAGTGTGGGGTGGGTAATACTTGCTAACAGTGAGGAAACTGCCTGGATGAGGAGTTGAGGCGTGACATGTAATCTGCGTGTTTGGGAACTAATTAAGATCTTGTTCATGAGGTGTCATAGACCAGCAAACAGCCCAAGAAACAGTATAAAAAGGGCTCACAGCACATATAGTGTCAATCAGCTGCTCTTTACTTCTCCTCTTTGGTGTCTTGAGTAAGTTTGACCCCACTTAATCTTTCTGGGTTGGTGTTGCACTTGAGTAGTTTCAACTCTTTCAGAAATACTCTGCTTCTTTCTTATGCCTCTTTTTCATGAAAAATGCACTCCTTCTGCAGGCTTTGGTAGACGTAGTGGGTTTTGCTGCAAAATTTGGTGATGGGTGATCTTCAGCTTGTTTGTCATTTTGAGGGTGGCCAGATCGGGATGCTTTCAGTGTGCAGAAAGTCTGGGAGAGCATGGAGGAGCTGCTCGGGAGGGAGAAAGGAGGGTAGGGAAAGGGAAAGGGAAAGTGAGAGAGAGAGAGAGAAAAAAACGGCACCTAAGCATTAGCAGAGCAGTTCCAGACAGCACATTCTGAGCCCTCCCTGCTGCTGGCAAGGCAGAGCAGGGTGGTCTGTGCAGCAGCTCAAGAGCAGAAGGTTGACTCAGGGTCCCTGGTGTGTTGCAGGTTCACCTCTCTGCCCAAAGGATGTCCTTCTCCAGGCAGCAGCTCAGCTCCCGCTGCTCCGCACCCTGCGAAGTGACCTGCCCGCAGCCCATCGCCAATGCCTGGAATCAGCCCTGCATCACCTCCTGCGGGGACTCCCGTGCTGTGGTCTACCCACCACCCGTGGTCATCACCTTCCCGGGCCCCATCCTCAGCTCCTGTCCTCAGGAGAGCATCGTGGGCAGCTCATCCCCACTGGGGCTGGACCGCCCCAGGGGCCTGCAGGGCTCCCTTATCTATGGGGGCTGCTTCTCCTCCTCTTCCTCCAGCCAGCTCTGGAGCCAGCGTTATGGGGGCTGTGGGCCATGCTAAGCATGGCAGAAGCTGTGTCTGGCGGGAGAAGCAGTGGAGGAGCTGGCAGCAAGACTTGGATGTGCAACTGAGCTGAGAAGAAAGGCTCTCTGAAGGAATGGTGAACTATGGGTGCTTCTTGGCACTCGTGGGAACTGCTCTTCTGCTTGTCTTCTTTATGCTCTGTTTGCTTTTAATGTCAGTTTTCTCAAAATTTATCTTTTCCATTCTTAGAAATCAAATTAACTGATCATGAAAATCTGTTTCTCACTGTTAGAGCACAAAAGCACTTTTATCACTGGAAACTGGTCCATGTATGCTTTCAGTTGCTTGGGACCATGGTACCATTTCTTTGGTAGTTTCATACTTCAATTTCTTTATGTCTAACAGGAATCTAATCACCTCATGCTATGATTTGTCCTGTCCATTTGAAACTTGAACCAAGACAGAAAACAAATGTGATGAAAATAAATCAGTTTGATACAGATTATTAAGTTGGCACTTTTAAAATCCATCTGGTATTTTTCCCTTACTTTGCTGAAAATCTACACTTCATGGTCCTAATAAAGACTTATGATTGCATCCAAAGAACATTCATCTGCTTGCTTTCTTCTTTGTTTTGGGGGAATGTAGCCTTTGCAAATGAATTGAATCAAACCATCTCCTTATCTTAGAGATCTGCAGATGAGTCTTGTGCTCTTACAGATGGTGTTTATATAATGCCTGTGGATTCATTCATCAGGAAATTCTGCTTACAGCATGCAGAGCTGCCCTGTGTGTCTGATTTAATCTTTACAGGAATGAGGTGTGAGAAAACTTCCCAACCCTTAGTTAATAGTTTCAAAACCAGGGTAAAGTACTAAATCGCCACTCCAAAAGTATTGGAGTAGCTCATCCCTATTTCCCCTACCTTTCCATGGGGTTTTACCAGAACTATTGTAATTCTATGCACCATAAAAGAAGTGGGAATAATAGATGATGCTATAATTCCATAGAACACAGAAAAGAGAAAATATTAGACATTTCACAGCAGCAAAGGGAACTTAAAGAGACAGTCAGAGAGCAAATTAGCTAGTGATGAAACTCCAGTCTGAGAAACAGGAAACTTGAATCTACTTCCCCACTCTGTACTTTCTTATCTTGCTTTCTGAGACCATAAAACTGCCTCAATTGGAATCATAAAAGCCCAAAAGCAGGTAACTTTTTCTAGGTTAACTTCTTACTACTGAGCAAAGTAAAGAAGCCTCCTTGCAGAATCCTAAGAAACAGGGAAATAGAAATTGGAGCCTAAAGAAGGTCAGCAGAAACATTTCAAGGAACAACTTAGATGACCAGAAGCCAATGACAGTAAAGTAAGTATAGAGAGTTCTCAGTAAACAGGGAACAGTGATCCAGCAGTGCTCAGGGACCAGCTGTAAGCAATGATAAATTATTTCAGGGTAAATAAAAGTCAAGTAGCCCCTCGGTTTTTTGCTGTTGTATTAATCCTATTTATCAGGGTAGCGGGGTAGCACCAGCTTATTGCTGAAATACCTCACTAGAATTCCAGATGTAGATTACTGGATAGTCCTTTAAGAATAAGGAAAGGGGTAAGATTGAAGGTGCAATGAAGATACGCCCTATTGTGCTGTAAGAAGGTATGCTTGGCTAACTGCTGCTTTCCAGTGTCTTATGCTGCCTTGTTTTACTATTGCATGCATGCTTCTGGGTGTGAAAATAATGGCAACTCTCTTTTCTGTTCCTTGTATTATTTTCTGTCTCCAGCAGTTTTCTAGCAGTTCAAAATGGTGCAGTACAAGGTCTAAAGTGTGCATGGAAGTTGGGAGAAATCGTTGCCAAGCAGAGGATTAATGGGGTGGGCTTGATTGGTTAAGGTCTTAGCTCTCTTCTTGCTGCAGGATGTAACTATGATGGAAACACCAATGTCTGCACAAAAAATTCTCTCAATGGTGCTATTTCATCAAAACAGGTAGAAAGCAAACCCAGAATGCTAAAATTATGATGCAGCATGATTTTTTTAATGGGCAATAGAAGAGGAAAGTTTACAAAAGTAAACCATGATCATACAGTGAACAAGGAACCTGAGGCTTTTCCAATGGAGGCTTCTTGTTTCAGGAAGTTTCATTTCAAGCACAGTGTTCTTTTCTTCTTTTGTAGCTGTAAGCATGACAATGCTGTCCAGTTTTCATCTGTTAACATAACTCTTGATTGACACCAGGCAGTATCAAAAGGGAGAAATCACAGTATACAAACTTTTCCATTATGATGTTTCTATAATGTTACAAGGTTGAATGTCGAAGGAGTTTTAATGCATTTGAAAATCTGGACCATGAGAAGAATAGGAGAACTCATAGATAAGAAAAGAGAAGTACATAAGCAGGTACAAGCACAAATACAATGTGACGTGTTACGAAGACTCAGCCTTTTTATGTCAGCATCTTAAAAGCCCCATCTTACTCTTGAGTTTTTATCTTGCATTCAGTATCCTGGCTGCTCTTGGTGTAAGTGTACTCCTGCTGGGTTTGGCAGGGCTCACACCTAGAGCGATAACCAGTGAACCTCTGAGAAAAATAAGGGTATGAGAACTTGCTTTCCTGTGATCCTCCATAAACAGAAGAGCCTCTGTAACCATATGATCCACCGTAGCCAAGTGAGGTCCCAATGGCAGCTGGTCCTGAGGATCCCACTATGCTTTCCTGGGGGCAGGAGCTGAGAATTGGCCCAGGAAAAGTGATCACAACAGGGGGTGGGTAGACCACTGCCCTGGAGTCACTGCATGATGTAACACAGGGCTCATTCCAGGCACTGGCAATGGGCTGGGGGCAGGCCACCTCACATGGTGTGGAGTACTGGTAGTTGCACAGCTGTCTGGAGGAGGACATTGTTCTGTGGTGGAAGTGGATCTGGAAGGGAAAAGACTGTGTAAAGCAATTCCATGCCAGGTCAGAGATCTATGCTCAGGCACTCAAGAAAATTTGATGAGGAATCATAGAATGGTTAGGGTTAGAAAGAACCTTAAGATCATCTAGTTTCAACCCCTAAGCTACCCACTTTCGTACCTTCCTGAACAGAAATGAAGTGGCTTCATAGCTCCTCTCTCTCTCTCCCACCTCTTGATCACACTGCTTGATTAACATATATCTTCTGTCCTTGCCAGACTCAACTCTTCCTGTGTACATCAAGCAACCTACACTTGTGACATATCTGTGCATAATGTGTGAAAACATATCCCAAAATGCTACATCACAAACAGTGCTTGCTTCAATTGTATTCCTTTGTAAAAGTATCACAAGCACTTCCATACCTTATGAGAGCAATTGTCATCTCACCCAGCCCCTTCTCAGTAGTTAACCTGTAGGACAGGATTTATATGACCACCAGTTACACAGTTCCAAAACTGAGCTTCACCTTCTACTAAAGCCACGATAAGGCTGCAGCTCATTTCTGTCTCGGAGCCAGAAGTCATGAATCCTAGAAGCACTTTGTAAGGATGTCAATATTCCCTCAAAAAGCTGGATAATGCTAGCCCCAAGTTCTCTGCAGGATTGGTGAATCTGCTTTTTCAGAGAGGCAAGCCCTGTTAGTGTCATGGAAGACACCTATGTAGGCTTCAGTTAGAGTTATTATAAAAAGTGCATGAAAAAGGCATAAAGAATTAAAAACTTACCCAAGCTCCAGAGGATAAGTCAGGAGAAGCTGTTGGGAGAGATGTGAGCAGTGTGTGCTTTTATACTGCTCCTGGGATAGTCTGGAGGATCTGAGACGCCCTTTGTGCATGATGTTTGATTAGATTCAGAAAGGAAGCTATTACACATAACACCTCACAACGTATAATCAGTTTGCTCACTGATGGAAGTTATTAGGCAATTCCCAGTTTTCCATTACATGTTACTACATCATCATTCTCTAAAGTTTTTGATCATATTTAGATTCATCAGATTTCAGCCTCTCTGAAACAACCCTCAGAGAGGCAGTCATGAGAGGTAGTTCAGCTAAGTTAAAACCAGCTGCTTGACAACTGTGTTGTATTTTATATCTCTTGTATTTTAAAATTCACTCAGAGAAAGAAGACAGATTATAAATATTAACCTTGAAGCTCCAAGGTACAAATCTACTTGTTTTGCCTGCTTCATGTCCCCACCTTCAGCTGCTTAGAAAGGGTTTTGTGCGGGCATCAACAAACTAGCAAATCTGTGCAATTCACTGTCAGACAGAAAATGCAGAGTAGAACCATTGCTGACTTTAAACCCTATACACTTCTTGTCACCCCAACAGCCAAAACAAGGGGTGATTTATGGTCTGAAGGGAGGCTTTGCTCAGACTGTGCTAAGAGCTGCTGTTTATTCCCCTCATTTTTTTTCCCCCTCATCTTTACAGTTACTTCTGTGTGTACTCCAGGACAAACTTCTTTCCAAATGTAGACACCAGGCCCCCATCTACACCAACTGAATTTAGGTGATCTCAGCTTATATTATATGCTGTACAATGATTTCAGTAGTCTTTTAGCAATGTACTCCAACTCAGTAACTTTGCATCTAGCTGTCCCTCCTGTGCATGTCTTCATTCCAAGGCTCAGAATCTTCAGAACTGGGCAATATCTGTATTCTTGGCCACAGCAGCCTTGTTTTCAGAATCCCATAGCATAGAGCACATGATAATTCCAGAAGAAGTCTTAATAAGGATCTCGTTGGTCCTGAGAAACCAATAAATGTTTCAGCACTCGACTTTTCTTTTAATCCATATGGTAGAGGAGACACACAGCAAGAGGGGAAACTCCACCTTTTTTTATTATCATTACCCTCTAACAGGATTCTACAGAGCAAGACTTTAAGTAGCAGTGACACAGTGGCCATCAGGGCTCAACTCCTTGATTCTTGATTAACATTTATCTTCTGTCCTTGCCAGACTCTCAACTCTTCCTAACCTTCCTGTGTACATCACATCAATCAGTCAGATTGACAGTGGTCAGTTATCTGGGGGGATGCAAAGGATTCAGCTTACAGACTCTCAGCAGTAAATGTCATGGGACATTACTGTGGCATCATGGACCATGAAGCCAGATGCCTAATAATACTTAAGATGGAGAAGGATATTAAAGTAAAACAGCCACAAAAGAGGAGCTAGATTCATTCTCACCCAAAACCAACAAAGGGAGTGGATTGATACCAGGAAGGACCTGGTCATTGAAGTTTTAATAGAAATGAACCATGTTGTGTAACAACATGATGAAGCGGGGAACACCAGAGTAATTAGGATAAGTCAGAATGTTTTTGCATCATCAAAATGAGCTGAATATGCAACAAATAACAGTTGGTAAAGCAGCAGGTTCTCATGAGCAAGGTGGGTTTGTATACACAAATTGTTTAAGAAAAGTGAAAAATTGTGCTCAATTGTCAAATCTTTCCTGAACACTTCTTTTGTTATATGATTCCTGCTAACTTGGCTAAAATTAAATTTACTTGATAGTTTCCCAAGTATGGAAATGCATATGGAAGAGCAGCTTTAATTGCTAACCATATATTCTGCTAAAACCATGGTTCTTGTAAGAGTTTGACATGAGTCTACCTTCACGGAAGCCTTTTGAACTTGAAGCAGTCTGTAAAAACTTGTTTATAAATTGTTAGGCAGAGACTTCTATGTCAGCAGAAGATTGATTAGGGTACCCTGTTGCTCTTATTTTCATACCGGTTAATCTTTATGAATAATCTTTAGATAGTTTCATAATTGCTAAATTTGAAAGTATTTTTCTGCAGGCAACCTTAGTTTCATGTGTCGAGCTTTGATATGAAGTTATTGGAAGAATTCAGGTTATATATATGGATGAAAGTCTTTACTGTGAGGGTGTTGAGGTGCTGGCACAGGTTGCTCAGAGAAGCTGTGGCTGCCCCATCCCCGACAGTGCTCAAGGCCAGGTTGGACGAGGCTTGGAACAACCTGGTCTAGTGGAAGGTGTCCCTGCCCATGGCAGGCGGTTGGAACTGGGTGATATTAAGATTAAGGTCCTTTCCAACCCAAACCAGTCTATGATTCTATGAAGGATCAGAGGCTATTCAGGTGTGTTAGGTGGGCGTAGGCTGTTTGTAACCATTTAGGGGCTGTCTGGAGGAAAAAAAAGATGTCGGTCATCAGAGATCACATCTGACCCACACCATAAACCTGTACCATCCGCAATTGCAGATCTATAGCTGACACTGAGAGATGAATAAGGAAAACTGTATCAAAATGTGCACCTAAGCACTATTATGGAAAGATGGCTAAGGATTACACAGCAGGAAATATAATTTATGTCTTCAAAGTGCCTGAGTGGTTCAACTCACTGAGTAAATCTAAGCAGGGAGTTTGTGGCCACAGTCCTGTCCCTGCCCTCTCCTGAGTAAATTTTTTGTGGTCTGGCAGGAGAAAAATGGATATCCCTGAACAGATACTCTATTCTCTGTTTATTTATCTTAAACAGTTGTCAGTTTATTTGTCTTAATCCCAGTATGTTTACCTCTGATAGGTTTATGTACTGATTGAACAAAAATATTTGAAGCAAATGCAGAGTAGAAAAATAAATAGCAAAGAATAAAACAAAATCAGAATGAGCACAAGGCAGGGAGTTGGGGGACTGCTGGGATTTTAAACCGTTTGCTTTCCTCTTTTCTTACTTCTGGCTTCATTCTGAAAGAATTTCCTGCTCTCTTAAGTGACCCTGGTGTACTTAACAGTGACAGATCATCTCCCATGAGCCAAGTGGCTGCAACAGTGGCTTCTTCTTGCCCTTTGTGACCCTTCTGTAAATGTGTATCTTTCCTTCCACATTTATTTTATTCTAGATGGAGACAGATTTTCTGCCTTTTCTCTGGCCTGGAAGGGCAGGACCTACTGCTGAAAGTAAAACCCATCCAAATTCTAATTGTACCAATGGCAGTAATAGGCACACCTGTATTTTCCTGCCCAAGTCTTCCTCCAAATCAGAAACTGATGCAAAGAAAAACACTCTGCATTGACGTCTTGTCTTTCCTGTAGCAACCACCTAGACTGCAGGGGTGTTGTGAAAATGCTGTCTTTCCAACTGAGAGCTGCATTCCTAACCATGTAGTCTCCATCTGGGGAAAGCCACACCTGCACCTCCCTGGCAGCTGGCTTTGTGCAGAGCGAGGTACCAGCCAGACCATTCTCAGAGCACTTCCCAGTGGTGTTTGCTCAGTGGCTGGTGTCCAAAAGACAGACAGATATGCATCCTACTTCATAGTCATAGAATGGCTTGTGTTGCAAAGGACCTCAAGATCACCTAGTTCCAACACCCCTTGCCATGGGCAGGGACATCTCACACCAATGTCACCCAAGGCCCTGTCTAACTTGGCTTTAAGCACTACCAGGGATGGAGCATTCACCACTTCTTTGGGCATCCTGCTCCAGTGCCTCACCACCCTCACAGTAAAGAACTTCTTTCTTATATCTAATCTGAACTTCTCCTGTTTAAACCCATCACCTCTTGTCTTATCGTTGTAGTCCCTGTTGAAGGTCCCTCTCCAAGATCCTTGTAGGCCTCCTTCAGATAGTGGGAGCTGCTGTGAGGTCTCCACACAGCTTCTCTTCTCCAGGCTGAACAGCTCCAATTTTTTCAGCCTATCTTCCTAAGGGAGATGTTCCAGCCCCTCATCATTCTCATGGCTCTTTTCTGGACTTGCTCCAACAGTTCCATGTCCTTGTTATGTTGAGGACACCAGAACTGGACACAATACTACAAGCACTTGCCTATCGCTACCCATCTTAACAGCATGCATGCCCCAGGATAACACCCTGGGTGTGTTTGTACCTGTGTATTCCAGGACTTTCAGGAGGTGGATAATCATCACCCATGGGATAGGATATAGAGGGAATCCTGCTTCACCATGGTCTGCACCATGGGCTGATGGGATATCTGTGCTCCAGCACCTGGAGCATCACTCTCACCTTCTTCACTGACATTGGTGTCTGCAGAGCTGTTTCTTTCACATGTTCTCACTCTTTTCTCTGACTGCCATTTCCATTCCACATTTTTCTCCCTTCTCAAATACATTATTCCAGAGGTGCTACCATCATCACTGATGAGCTTGGCCTTGGCCAGCAGTGGGTCTGTCTTGGAGGCAGCCAGCATTTGCTCTGTTGGACATGGAGGAAGCTTCTAGCAGCTTCTCACAGACGCCACCCTTGTGGCCCCCTACTACCATAGTATTTGTCTAGCATATTTGTGTAGCATCCATGGCTATACAAAATTTAGGATCTATATCAAGTTCTGTGATTTTTCTTTTAACACCATAACTAATGCAGGAGACTAGTCATTAAGGATTATTTTAGCATCAGTGGTCTATAGACTTAGAAACCTTATAAATAAAAGCAGAAAACAATATTGTGATGCAGAAAGGATTTTATTGGAACTAACAAATGAGATTTATCAGACCACAAGAATACTGCAGGGAACAACACAGAGAAATTAAGTTAAATTTACACATAAAGCCAAGTGAAAAGGGCACACAGCCAGAACATAGTGAGCAGACATCTATTATACAGAGGAAATTGATATTCTGGACTTGTTTCTCAAGATGGATGAGCATGTCCTGTTCCTGAGAATTCTCACTGCCTCTCTAAAAGCCACATCCCTCTGTTCGCTCATGAGCTCTTGTTTTGGTTTTGCTTCTGCTGGGTCTTGCTATTCTGGGAAACGTTGCCCGACTTAGCAGAGTGGTGTATCCCATAGCTGCGGGAGTAGCAGGGGTAGGAGTACCTGCCACCCAGGAAGGCACTGGACCCAAAGGAGCTCTGCACATCCTGGGAGCTCCCATACCCAAAGGAGCTGCCTATCTCCAGTGGGGCTGAGGTGCCCACGATGCTCTCCTGAGGGCAGGAGCTGAGGATGGGGCCTGGGAAGACAATGGCCACGGGTGGTGGGTAGACCACAGCACGGGAGTCCCCACAGGAGGCAACGCAGGGCTGGCTGCTCCAGGCGTTGGCGTACGGCGCGGGGCAGCTCACATCACAGGGTGAATAGCTGCCATAGTTGCAGACCTGTCCATTGAAAGACATCTTTCTGGCTGGAAGTAAGCCTGAAACACAGAGGGTGGGAGAGCATGGGTGAAAAGTGACAGTGCAGGTGTGCTTGCAAAGGGGAACCCTCATTTATTCAAAGCAGTGATAGTGAAGAACACATTCAGAGAACAAGTGCCAAAGGAAAATCCTTTTAGAGTTAGAGGTGAGAAAAACAAAATGCAT